>PYHX02000467.1:115469971-115865389 GCA_004302925.2 Cochliomyia hominivorax | reverse complement strand
AACGAAGAGAAATTTTTAAAAAATTTTCTAAACGAAGAGAAATTTTTAAAAAATTTTCTAAACGAAGAGAAATTTTTAAAAATTTTCTAAACGAAGAGAAATTTTTAAAAAATTTTCTAAACGAAGAGAAATTTTTAAAAAATTTTCTAAACGAAGAGAAATTTTTAAAAAATTTTCTAATCGAAGAGAAATTTTTAGAAAATTTTCTAAACAAAGAGAAATTTTTTAAAAAATTTGTAAACGAAGAGAAATTTTTAAAAAATTTTCTAAACGAAGTGAAATTTTTAAAAATTTTCTAAACGAAGTGAAATTTTTAAAAAATTTTCTAAACGAAGAGAAATTTTTAGAAAATTTTCTAATCGAAGAGAAATTTTTAGAAAATTTTCTAATCGAAGAGATATTTTTAAAAAAATTTCTAAACAAAGAGAAATTTTAAGAAAATTTTCTAAACAAAGAGAAATTTTTAAAAAATTTCTAAACGAAGAGAAATTTTTAGAAAATTTTCTAAACGAAGAGAAATTTTTAGAAAATTTTCTAAACGAAGAGAAATTTTTAGAAAATTTTCTAAACGAAGAGAAATTTTTTAGAAAAATTTCTAAACGAAGAGAAATTTTTAGAAAATTTTCTAAACGAAGAGAAATTTTTAGAAAATTTTCTAAACGAAGAGAAATTTTTAGAAAATTTTCTAAACGAAGAGAAATTTTTAGAAAATTTTCTAAACGAAGAGAAATTTTTAGAAAATTTTCTAATCGAAGAGAAATTTTTAGAAAATTTTCTAATCGAAGAGAAATTTTTAGAAAATTTTCTAAACAAAGAGAAATTTTTAAAAAAATTTGTAAACGAAGAGAAATTTTTAAAAAATTTTCTAAACGAAGTGAAATTTTAAAAAATTTTCTAAACGAAGTGAAATTTTTAAAAAATTTTCTAAA
This sequence comes from Cochliomyia hominivorax, assembly GCA_004302925.2. Classification (NCBI taxonomy): domain Eukaryota; kingdom Metazoa; phylum Arthropoda; class Insecta; order Diptera; family Calliphoridae; genus Cochliomyia; species Cochliomyia hominivorax. The sequence continues at coordinate 115,864,460 of PYHX02000467.1, read as the reverse complement.
CAAAGTGAATTTTTTAAAAAATTTTCTAAACGAAGAGAAATTTTTAGAAAATTTTCTAAACGAAGTGAAATTTTTAAAAAATTTTCTAAACGAAGAGAAATTATTAAAAAATTTTCTAAACGAAGGGAAATTTGAAAAAAAATTTCTAAACGAAGATAAATTTTTAAAAATTTTCTAAACCAAGAGAAATTTTTAGAAAATTTTCTAAACGAAGAGAAATTAAAAAAAATGTAAAAGAGAAATAAAAAAAAACTTTCTAAAAGAAGATAAATTTTCTGAAAGAAGAGAAATTTTTAACAAATTTTCTAAACGAAGAGTAATTAAAAAAAATTCTGAAAATTAAATTAAAAAAATTCTTTCTAACAGAAGAAAAGAAATTTTAAAATATTTTTATTTCTAAAAAGGAATAATTTCGCTTAGTTGTCTATAAGAAGAGAAGTTCCATGCACTTTTTATAAAGAGAGACATTTAAAAATATTTCTTTAAGGAGAGAATTTTGGTGGTTTTATAAATAGAGCATTTTGTAAATTTTTCTAAAAAAATGGAGAAAATAAAAAAAAATATCCTAAAATAGGGAATACTTTTATTTTTATTTAAAGTTCCCTTTCAAAACGAGACCCAATAATTTATAAAGTCCATTTTTATATAATTTTGTTTTATTTCTGTTTAATTTTTCCTTTAATCACTGACAGATTATTAGACATTTAAAACAGTTTAAATTTCAATCAAAAACGCGTAAAACATTATTTAAGATCAAGTCCTTTTTCCAAAAAGAAATCCTCAACCGTTTTTTTGGTCCATTTGTCCGGATATTAAAATCATCTTCTTGTGAAAGAAACTCTCAAGGAAAAGAATAAAATCATAAAATGTAATGAAATAAAAAAAAAAAATCCCATAAAGCTTCTGGCTAAACTCATACGTCAGGATGCAATTTTTATTCAATAATAATTTTGCCTGAGAATATAAATCATCAGAGAAATAAGAGAAGAAGAATCAGAACAGAGCAAAATATCAAAATCTCTAAGGAAATATTACCGAAACAAATAAACAATAAAATAGAGAAATGAAAGAGTAAAACCAAAAATGTAGTAAAAGTGAAAACGAAATTTATTCTCAAATGATTACTGTGTGGTGTGTGGTGAATGTGAAACAGGCCACTGTTGCCTTAAGGGGCCAAATCAAGACAGAAACTAAAGAAAAAAATAAGGAGTTTAGGGGAGAAAAAAAGAATAAATGTCGAACTAAAAACTTCATAATAAACAAAAATTGCAAACGTGTAGTAATCGATATAACAAAAAAACTTTTCAGCCGAAATAATATGCCCTGCCAGGCCGCAAGTGGGGAAATAAATGAAATATTAAGTTTGTTATAACGTTTGTCACATACAAATTTTACTTTGTATTGTGTCTCTAGGCCCGTAATGATATTTAGTATTAAAAAATCGGTTCAGTGAGACCCCGGTATCTGATATATTCTAAAAATCCCTTAAATACATTTTAATTGCTGTCAATTTATATTTATTCAAACGGATCTTTTGAATGATAAACAAATTAATAATCGATTCTATATTTTTCGATCAACTATTTTATTTTGAATTTTAAGTCGATTAATTGAACTTTACATCGATTTTTTATCGACAAAAATAATCGACTTCAATATAAAGTTGGCTGTGTGTAATCGATTACAAAGAAATGTTTTTTTTACATAAAGAATCGATTCGCAACCATAATCGAAATTGATTCCTCAATCATTAATCGAATAAATAAATTAATCGAATAAAGATAAATAAGTATTTTTTTCAAAATAACTTTTTTTTAAATTTTCTAAAATGAAGAAAACATTTTTAAAAGGTTCTTTAAAGAAAATAAATTTTGAAAAATTTTCCCGTAAAGAAGAGAAATTTTGAAAAAAATTCCATTATGGAACAAACATTTTGATAAAGTAACTGCAAACAAAATCCTAGAACGAAGAGAAATTTTGCAAAATTTCCTAGAACGAAGAGAAATTTTGCAAAATTTCCTAAATCGAAGAGAAATTTTGCAAAATTTCCTAAATCGAAGAGAAATTTTGCAAAATTTCCTAAATCGAAGAGAAATTTTGCAAAATTTCCTAGCACGAAGAGAAATTTAGCAAAATTCCTAAAACGAAGAGAAATTTTGCAAATTTCCTAGAACGAAGAGAAATTTTGCAAAATTTCCTAGAACGAAGAGAAATTTTGCAAAATTTCCTAGAACGAAGAGAAATTTTGCAAAATTTCCTAGAACGAAGAGAAATTTTGCAAAATTTCCTAGAACGAAGAGAAATTTTGCAAAATTTCCTAGAATGAAGAGAAATTTTGCAAAATTTCCTAGAACGAAGAGAAATAATGCAAATTTCCTAGAACAAAGAGAAATTTTGTAAAATTTCTTAGGAACGAAGAGAAATTTTGTAAAATTTCTGCAACGAAGAGAATTTTTTTTACAATTTTCTAGAACAAAGAGAAATTTTGTAAAATTTCGTAGAACGAAGAGAAATTTTGCATAAGTTGATAGAACAAAGAAAAATTTTGTAAAATTTTCTAAAACGAAGAGAAAATTTTCAAAATTTTCTGTAAGAACATTTTTGACAAGGAGGGAAGAGTATTTAAAATTTGTTATCACCGAATACAATATTTTTGTTTGTTTCTTCCTTTGGTTTCCTTTATTCAGCCACAGTTTTATTGTGCATTTGTGTGTGTACATATAATATATACATAAAAACGCCTGGTCCTTTGTCACCCCCGCCTTCTCATAAAAGTGAAATAAAATAAAAAATAGCAGCATAACGAGAAACAACTACAAAAAAGCTAAATAATATAACTTTTTGTCTAAATGACCGTTTATTCTTTTGGCCAACAAAATATAAAGTCATCACAAAAAAAAACACTTTCGCAGCTACCAAAACTACAACTGCAGGAACAGAAGCAGCCACACAACAGGACATTGAAACGATTGCTGTCCTTTTCCTTTTCTCGTTTGTTTTGGTAAAGTAACGAAGGGTCAGTTTGCTGGTGTCGTAACGGAATTATTGATGTGGTTGTATGTTTTTCATGCCACATGGATTTTTTGCTAAACATTTATTTGTTTGCAACACCAGTAACAATCTTACGCACATATACATATACACACACTTACAGGCTGTGAAAAAGCCCAAAAGATGCTTCAAGTGTAAGAAAAGTGACAGTAATAAGAAAAAGAAGTCATAAGCAGAAAAAGTGAAATAAAATAAAAATGAAAATGTCTTTATGATGTTGATAGTAACTTTTATTACGGTACATCCATCCTGCCCAACAAAACAATCTTAAAATCTCACTCCCTCTTCTTACAATCGTCATCATCATCATCCACATCCATATCTCCTTCCTGATCCTTTTTGTCCTTGTTGTTATTGTGCGTTTACGCACTTACTCTTTAAACCGAAACATAGTTTTTGTCAGTTGACCAAAGGAAACACATAAATGTTCCTGACTGCTGCTTTTTCTTCTCAAGATTTTCTTGACTTTTCAGGCTTCAAAAAAAAAAAAATATTAAAAAAAGTTCAGTGACATTTTTTTTTGCTTCATAAGAACCCGAAAAAAAGAAGAACAAATTCCTTAAAATCATTTTTGGAAAATAAAACATGTAGCAGATCCTTTTTTGAAGATTTATGTTTAAAGAATGTTTTACATCTAAATCAAATTTTTGGGAAACTATTTTTTCTATGTGAGTTTTTTTATCTTCTTTTCTTATTTCGATTTCTTTTTTTTTATATTTAAATGAACATTTTTATTCTTGGAATTTAGGAAATAAATAGGGAAAATAACTTTAATAGGGGATATATTTTTTTATTTGCGAAAATAAGATTAAACAACCAACAACAATAACGAACAACAATTGTTCAAATAAACTGTGCGTAAATAGGGAAATATCACCTCAAATAATAACGATGTTTCTTTTTTGAAGAATTTAATTAATTAAAGTTTCTTTTTTTAATAAATTTTAATTAAAAGAAATTCAAGAATTTTTTTTTTACTTTAGAGGAAATTTTAAAAATCTTTAAAAATATTTTTTCAAAATTTCTCTTTTAAGAGAAAATTTTCCAAAATTCTCTTTTCATGCAAAATCATCATGTTTTTTAAGAGAATATTTTATAAAATTTACTTTTTAATAGAAAATTTTCCTTATTTGTCTTTTAGAACAAAATTTCCCTTCTTTTAGAAAAATTTTCCAAATTTCCTCTTTCAATTAAAATTTTTCTAAAATTTCCCTTCTAAAATATTACTTTCCAAAGTTTATCTTTTAAGAGAAAATTTTCCCAAAATTGATTTTTTAAAAGAAAAATTTCCCAAAATTTATTTTCTTTGGAAAATTTTCCAAAATTTATTTTCTTTGAAAAATTTTCTAAAGAAAATAAATTTTGGAAAATTTTCTAAAGAAAATAAATTTTGGAAAATTTTCTAAAGAAAATAAATTTTGGAAAATTTTCTAAAGAAAATAAATTTTGGAAAATTTTCTTATGAAAATCAATTTTGGAAAATTTTCTAAAATTTATTTTCTCCAGGAAATTTTTCAAAATTTATAATTTAAGAGAAAATTTTACAAATTGTAAGTTTTAAGAGAAAATTTTTATAGAAAATCTTTATAGCAAATCAAGCAAATTTTGTTTTCTATAAGAAAATTTAACAAAATTTTACTTTTAATAAAAAACTGATACAATTTTTCTTTCGATAGAAAATTTGACAATTTTCAGAGAATCTGGCAAATTTTCGTTTCTATAAGAAAATTTGACAAAATTTTTCTTCCTTATAGAAAATCATGCAAAACTTTACTTTTAATAGAAAATCTGATGAAATTTTCTCCTCTTTTAGAAGGTATGCAAAATTTCTCTTCTTTATCTGGAAAATTTGATCTTCTTTGTGAAAAAATAGTATAGAAAATATGGCTTGTCTTTCATAGAAAATTTGGCAAAATCTCTCTTCTTTATAGAAAGTCTAAAAACATTTTTTATCTTATAGAAAATGTGATAAAATTTCTTTTTCTATAGAAAATCTGGAAAATTATTTCTTTTAATATAAACTCTGGGGAGTTTTCTTTTGCAAAATTCTCTTTTTTATAATAAAAATGTTTCTCTTAACAGAAAATCTGGAAAATTTTTTCTTTTAATAAAAAATTTTGCAAAATTTCTCTTTTAATAGAAAATCTGAAAATGTCTTTCTCTTTCCCTTTCTTTTTCTATAGAAAATCTGGAAAAACTGCATTTTTCAATAAAAAATCTTGTGAAATTTCTCTTTTAATAGAGAATTTTTCAAAACAGAAAACTGAATCCAACTTTCATTTTCATAGAAAATTTAAATTTAATTATAGAAAATTCTTGGACACTTTTTATTCCATAATCCTTAAACTTTTTAAGGATTATAGAATATTTTTTCATTTTACATATATTTTTTTTTTAATTTTTTTCTTTATAAAAAATTTTCAAAAATGTCTGCCTCTTAGAGAAATTTTGAAAAAAAAAATTAATATGTTTTTATAGTTTTTTTTTTAATTTCTCTCTTTATAGAAAATACTGGAAAAATTCTCTCTTAAAAGAAAATATTGGAAAATTTCACTTTTTATATAATATTTTGGAAAATTTCTCAGTTTTGAACAATTTCGAAAATTTTCTCTTTATTGTAATTTTTGAAATTTTCTCTGTTTTCCAAAGTTTTTCAAAATTTCTCATACTTCATTTCAGAACAGCAGAAGTTTCCATAATAATTTCTATTTTGTAATTTCTCTTCTTTTTACTTAAAGATTTATGTTTTCAACATTAACAGTCATCACGACAACTGCACTTTAACTAAATACAAGGATTTTTCTTTCTGCAAATAAATATTTTATAATTTATGTTCTCAGCTCAGTAACGGCAGCAGCAGCGACAGCAACAACAACCAGCAATTGTAAGTTTAAAACAATTTTTTTGTTATTTTCTAAATTTTCTTCATCTCATATTTCAGTTCAATTCATAATTAAACTGTCTAAAATTTTTGAATAACTGCCTTCAGAACCGCCTTAAAATATTTACTTAGAAAAATTAGACTTTTTATTTATTTTGCTCTAATAAAAATTTTCCTTTGAGCGCTTTCAAAATTCTTAAAAATTCTATAAATTTTATTTGAAGAAAAAATAAGAAGAAACTTTATTTTACGCTTGATGCATTTTGCATTTTATATTTACTAGAGAATAGAAAAACTCGAAACAAAATCGTTATTTTCAAATGATCTTAATTTTTACTCTTCTTTGCGAAGATTAAAAAAATTAAACTTTTTTTTTCGATTAAAATTTTTATATTTCTTGCTCTTTACAAAATCGAAAAAAATAACTAATTTTACTCTTTTTCCAATTAAGTGTAAAAAGAGGATCATATTTTAACTCGCTCTAAAAATGCGAAATGGTTGAAAAGTAAACAAAAAATGGAATTGTTGTTTTATACAGGAAATGTATAAAAAATGTGAACACGTTTGTATGTCCATAAAAAGTTTTTAAACATACAAACATGGCTTTTTTAGCTTAATGAAAAATATTTTTCTCTGCTGCACACGACTTCAAAACAATTTGCGCAAATTATTCATTTTCGATTTCGCTCGTTTTTTATTTCTATCTTTTTTTGAATTAATTAAAACTCTTTTTTTAAAAATTAAATTAAAATCTTTGAAAGATCTGATCTTTCGAAGAGTAATAAAAAGAGACGAAAACTATTTATTTAAAAAATAATTGTAAATATATTAAAATATTAACACACAAACAAACATAAATATAATATAATTTTATTATTTAAACTGTAATGGAGAAAATGAAACGGAAGTTAAAATGTTCTCAATATTTCCTTTAGAGTTCTCCCATTTTTTTGCAAATGAGATTAATTCAACTTGTTTTCATGATAATTCAGCATTAAATATAAATATTTTTAATTTTTTTTAACCAAATTTTTGTGGTTTAGGACTATTTTACACAGAATTAATTTTGTAAAGAAGAAATGCAAAAAAAAAAAAACAAGAAAATTAACTTCATGATTATCAGTTACTTTTTATCCTTAAGACATGGAAATGTTTTGCTGGTTCTGGCTGTTAAAATTGTCACATAACTGTTGGGGAAAACTTTGAAAACATTAATTTTCATTTTTTTCACACTGTCAACATCTTTTTTATTGCGTTCTTCTCTATAATTTCTTCTATGAATTCCGTTTTTTTCTCTTATTGGAGGATTTTTTTCTTCTTTCCTTTTAAGTTAAATTTTCTTGTTAAAAATGAGAACGTTGCGTATTTGATTTTGTTGCTGGAAGCTTGAAATGTTTTTCATCTTGTTTTAATCTTGACATATTAAAATGGAAAAAAGGAAGTAATTCATTTCTCAAAATTTTCCTTATAATAACGGAAAATTTCTCTTCTTTATAGAAAATTTTTCGAAAATTTCTATTCTTAATAGAAAATTTTTCGAAAATTTCTATTCTTTATAGAAAATTTTTCGAAAATTTCTATTCTTTATAGAAATTTTTCGAAAATTTCTTTTCTTAATAGAAAATTTTTCGAAAATTTCTATTCTTAATAGAAAATTTTTCGAAAATTTCTATTCTTAATAGAAAATTTTTCGAAAATTTCTATTCTTAATAGAAAATTTTTCGAAAATTTCTATTCTTTATAGAAAATTTTTCGAAAATTTCTATTCTTTATAGAAAATTTTTCGAAAATTTCTATTCTTTATAGAAAATTTTTCGAAAATTTCTATTCTTTATAGAAAATTTTTCGAAAATTTCTATTCTTTATAGAAAATTTTTCGAAAATTTTTATTCTTTATAGAAATATTTTGAACAATTTCTCTTCTTTAAAATTTTTCTTCTCTATAGAAGATGTCTCTTCTTTATAAAATATTTTTAAATAATTTTTATTCTTTATGAAAAGTTTTTGAAAATTTTTCTTCTTTGTAGGAAATTTTTGAAAATTGAATATTTTTCTTCATTATACAACATTTAAAAAAAAATTTCCATAGAAATATTTCTGTAAATTTCTCTTTATGTGGAAAAAGTTTACAAAATTTATTTTCTTTAGAACATTTTTAAAAATTCTTTCCCAACAGAAATATTTTAAAAAAGTTTTGTGAAATTTCACTTTTAAAAGAAAAATTCTCTTTGAATAATAAACAAAATCTTTCAAAATTTCTCTTTTAATAGAAATTTTTTTTTGTTATTCTTTTTTAATAAAATTTTTTCTTAATAATTTTTTTATTTCATTTTTAAAAGAAAAATTTTAAAGTCTCCTATAAATGTTTATTTTTTAATAGAAAATGTGACAAAATTTCTCTTTAAAGAGATAATTTGTCAAACCTTCTAAATAAGAGAATTTGTCTTAACCTCTCCCTTAAGAGAATACTTGTCATGGCCGCTCTCTTAGGAGTTCATTTGTAGGAAAATATTTTGTGGTAGAACATTTGTAAAATTTTTTTCTATAAAGAAATTTTTTTTAAATTCTTTTCCCATAGAAATATTAAAAAAATAAACTTCTTTATATGGAAAAATTTTAAAAAATTTATCTTCTTTGTAGAAAATTTTAGAAAATTTTTTCCTCTTAGAAATATTTTAGAAAAGTTTTGTAATATTTCACTAGACTGTTTTAGATTTCATTTTTAAAGAACATTTTTAAAACCTCCTGTTTGTAGAAAAGTTTTAATATTTTTAATAGAAAATGTGTCAAAATTTCTCTTTTAGAGATAATTTGTCAAAACTTCTCTCATAAGAGAATTTGTCTTAACATCTCCCTTTTGAGAATATTTGTCAAAACTACTCTGTTAAGAGATCATTTGTCGGAAAATATTTTTTGATAGAAAATTTGTCGAAATTTTTCTCTTTACAAAAATGGTTTGAAAAAATTTTTCTTCATAAAGTTTTTGCGTTTTTATGGTTTCTTTTAAAGACAATTTTTTATTTTTCTGTTATAGAAAATTTTTTAAAATTGCTCTTCGTGAAGAAATAATGATTTTATTCCTTTATCCTTCTGCCCAGATTTATTACTAAAACCACTTTTAGCTATTTTTTTTTCAAATTTTACATTAAACGTTTTTCTGGATTTTTGAAAACAATTTTAAGCATGATTTTCCTAAACTGAACTAGAGAAGAGAGAGAGAGGGAGAACAAAATTCAAACTAGCTAAAGGACATAAGCAAAACGCATACAAATACACACACACATACAAGTAATATTAAAAAAGAATTGAAACAACTACAACAAAAATTCTTACCAGTTATGAACAAAAGATTCATATCACAATTACTGGCACACACACACAAACGTACACAGAATAAGAACCCTCAACCAAATAATTGGAAGAGAAAAACTGAAAAATAGGAAAAATCAAGTCAATATCAAAGTCACTACTTTTTTTTTGTTTTTTTGTCGCTTTTTTCGTGTAAAAGTATTTTATTTGGAGGGATATTTTTTTTAAAAGGTTTTAGCTGACATGTTACAGTCTATATAAAAGTATGAGAGTGTATCTGTGTGTGTGTGTATGTGTTGGTGGTGGTATATGATAGTGTATAGTGATAGTGTGGCACGCAAAAAGCTTGTTGACGTTTTATGGGTAGTTTTATCATCCGCAAGGCGGTCGTTTCATGGATAACAATGCAATATTGCCACTGGGAACTTCAAAATCAACAAAAAAATGTGAAAGAAAAAAAAGATAAATTAAAGGAAATGAAGAATATTGTGAATTGTAAGTTAGTAGTGGTAGTGGTGATGATATTATTTTCGTTGTTGTTGTAATCCGTTTTATTATTTTGTTGTTACAACAATTATTACATTTTTCCACATTTTCATTTTTTCTTTTTTTTAACTTCTGTTATTCGTGGATGATACCAGAAATCCAAGGAGTGAGATTGAAAAATTCTTAACATGCATACTTTATGTAAATAAAAAAGGAAACCACTTAAATGAATTTTAATTTTTTTAATTGATTGAAATCATTATGATGAAATTTTGAACCCTTTTTCGGAAACCCTTTCATTAACGTTTTTAAAGTGCTTTCTCTCACAGGTAGTCCATCTCCGTTTATAGTGACAGGATGTAGACAAATTATAAAGTCTTTTGGATGGAATCAGTCTATTTTTAAACACTCCTTGATGTAAATTTCTGTATTTTAGAACTCGTTGTAAGAATTTTTCTTTAGAAAACTCGACTTCAGTTTCTGTGATCTGCTTTTGTCCGCTAAATTTTTAGCAGCGTTCTCGTAGCTTTGTATGTTTTTATACCCTACACCAACGTAAGTGGTTGGGGTATTATGCGTTTGTTATGCTGATGTTTGTAACATATGTAAAAAATGGTATCCATTTTGAGTATATCGTCCGACTCGTGATTTAACGATGTCATCCCTCCGTTTGCCCGTTCGGCTACTTTTCCATGTGAACGTTTCGAACACTCTACTCTACTCGAAATTTTTGATTATATTATTATTTTGGGCTAAGGACGAAGTGGCTGTGCTAAGTCCAATATTTCAGGTAAAAACTCCTAAATGTAAAATTATTCTAAAACAACGTTCCAAATTATAAGAGAATCAGCGTTAAACACGCAATGACAAACTTAATATACCCGCTTTATTACTTGTGGTGGCGGAGGGTATAAAAAACATCGTTTAAAAGTTTTAAGAAAAAAATGTGTATTAGGAAATTTTCAATCTCACTCCTTAAATACTTTCAAAAAAAGTAAATGTCCTGGGCAAACCAAGGAAGAAGCGTGGAGAAGTGAGTGAAAGGGAAAAACCAAAAATAGTTTTAATATAAATGAAATGAAAGTCATTTCCTTAAGTGTTTTAAACGTTCAACTTATTATTTTTCTACAACAAAAAAATCAAGTCCCTTTTAGTTCCATAATTGTGTTTTATTTTTAACAGAAATCGAAAAAAAGTGGAACTATTTCTTAGTTACCACAAGATGGAAAATATTATTTTTCTTTAATTCACTTTTTTGTTAACAATTTTTAAAAAGCGATTTTGTTTTGTTCTAAAATGTTGGAATTAAATAGTCGATGTTTTAAGTTTATTTTGTAACTGTTTATTACAGTGATGGCCATTGTTTTGTACTTCCTTCATTTTCTTTAGTTTTCTATTTACTTATTTTCTTTCTTTTCTTATTTCACATTATTTTTACTTTTTCAACTGGAAATTTTTTTAAGATTAGACACGTTCGAGAATGCAACAAGAAAAAATGGATGAAAAATTCACAATTATTAATCTGGATGAAATGCAAATATTTGTAAGAGAAAAAAATCATAGAAAATAATAATAAATTGTTTTCATAATCTTAATATCAGAATTTGTGGGGGAAAAATATAGATTTGCTAAAAGTCTTAAATGTTTCTTGATAAATTTCCTTACAATCTCAGAGCGTGTTTTTCTATATTTTAAAGATGAATTTTCCTTTTTTTAGAAGAATTTTTCAAAATGGTCCTCTTAATTTGTCGGGACCAAAGAACTCTCGCTGTTATAATTTCTTAAATATTCAATAATCAATATTTGCTTTGTATGGGCGATACTCCTCCCCCTGCAGTTCGTTGTCCAGTAAAACAGTTTCTTGAGAAAGTAGTTGGGACCAAATTAGACAATCAATATTTATTTTGAATGAGGGGTACATGCATACATACATACATACATACATACATACATACATACATACATACATACATACATACATACATACATACACGCATACATACATACATATATACATATATACATGCATACATTCATACATAAATTTTTTCAAAATTTTCCATTTTTAGAATTTTCTCTCTTAATAGAAATTTTTTTTGCGAAATTTCTCTCTTAATAGAAAATTATGCAAAATTTCTCTTTTAATAGAAAATTTTTTGTAAAATTTCTCTTTTAATAGAAAATTTTTTGTAAAATTTCTCTTTTAATAGAAAATTTTTTGTAAAATTTCTCTTTTAATAGAAATTTTTTTGTAAAATGTCTCTTTTAATAGAAAATTTTTTGTAAAATTTCTCTTTTAATAGAAAATTTTTTGTAAAATTTCTCTTTTAATAGAAAATTTTTTGTAAAATTTCTCTTTTAATGAAAATTTTTTTTTTTAAATTTCTCTTTTAATAGAAAATTTTTGTAAAATTTCTCTTTTAATAGAACATTTTTGTAAAATTTCTCTTTTAATGGAAAATTTTTGTAAAATTTCTCTTTTAATGGAAAATTTTTGTAAAATTTCTCTTTTAATGGAAAATTTTTGTAAAATTTCTCTTTTAATGGAAAATTTTTGTAAAATTTCTCTTTTAATGGAAAATTTTTGCAAAATTTCTCTTTTAATAGAAATTTATTGCAAAATTTCTCTTTTAATAGAAATTTTTTGCAAAATTTCTCTTTTAATAGAAATTTTTTGCAAAATTTCTCTTTTAATAGAAATTTTTTGCAAAATTTCTCTTTTAATAGAAATTTTTTGCAAAATTTCTCTTTTAATAGAAATTTTTTGCAAAATTTCTCTTTTGATAGAAAATTTTTGCAAAATTTCTCTTTTAATAGAAAATGTTTGTAAAATTTCTCTCTTAATAGAAAATGTTTGTAAAATTTCTCTCTTAATAGATAATTTTTATAAAATTTCTCTTTTAATAGAACATTTTCCAAAATTTCTCTCTTAATAGAAAATTTTTGTAAAATTTCTCTTTTAATGGAAAATTTTTGTAAAATTTCTCTTTTAATGGAAAATTTTTGTAAAATTTCTCTTTTAATGGAAAATTTTTGTAAAATTTCTCTTTTAATGGAAAATTTTTGTAAAATTTCACTCTTAATACAAAATTTTGCACAACTTCTCTCTTAATAGAAAATTTGTGTAAAATTTCTCTCTTAATAGAAAATTTGTGTAAACAATTTTCCGAAATTTTTTATAAATCGAAAACTTATCCAATAAATAATTTATCCAAAATGTTTTATAAATTGAAACTTTAACCGAAATTTGTAGAAAAATCATCAATTTTTTTATTAAAATTTATCCAAAATTGTTTTGGTAATAAAATTTATTTAATATTTTTTTGTATTTTATTTAACAAGAAAAAAGAAGATTTCTTTTTAAATTTGTAAAACTTATCCGTAATATATCCAAATGTAGAATTTTTTAAATTTCTGTTTATTTCCTCATGGAAAGTTTTTTAATGAAAATTTAAAAAAAAAATAATTTTTTGTTCTCTAAAAAAATGTCTTTCAGTAACAAAAAAAAAAGAGCTAAAGAAACGAGGGCATTTTTTAATTATAAATTCGCTGCATCATGTTGTGTATGTGTGTGTGTGTGTTTTTTGTTGTTTGTTTCTGCAACTTGTTTCTTTAAAACAATCACAACACAATTTGTTTGCTGTACTTTTTTTGTATTTTTGTTGTAATTTTTCATGAAACAATTTTTTATGACGAGGCTTTTGTGAATTTTTCATGAAAACCCGCTTTCCATATGCTCTACAAGGTGGAGAGGGATAGAGATGGATGGATGGAAAATGGCACTTTAAAGATAACAGAAAGCCTGGTTTGGTGTTGGAGGCCGAGGACAAGATAAAAAGATAATATGATGTGTTGGAATGATAAAACAACTTGGAACAAAGATTTTTTGTGTTTAAAAATGAAAAAAATAATTATTTTTTCCGCACATGAAATCTTTGTGTTTTTTTTTAAGTTTAAATCCTTTAGAGATTTAAACTTAAAGAGGGATTTAAGCCACATGAAAATTCATTTGGGTTAACTTGAATTTATATATTTTTGGGGTAAATAAATTATATTTATTTGTAGGAAAAAGACAGAGAAAGAGATTAACAATGTTAAAGTTATTATGTGGTCGTTTTTACCTTATGATTTAGTTGGTTTAGCTAGAAAATGATTTAAATTAAAGAAAAACATAAAATAAACCTCAAGATTCGAATAATGTAATTTTAAATATGAGTTAAGAGACAAAAGGAGCCCCAGTCCAGTGGACATAGAGATAGTGAATGGAAATTTTATTCTAAAGTAATAGAAATCTTCAGTCCAGCGTAAAATGTGGTAAAAACTTGTCATGATAAAAAATACAAAAAAAAAATTCTTTTGATCTCATTTTTACGCATAAAGAATGAAGAACTAAGGAAAAGGGCCTTGTTTGCATGATTATTTTTATAATTTCAAGAAGATGTATTAAATTTGTCACTACGTCTGTAACACCAAAACAAAGTACCCCAAATAAAAGTTCTTTAAGGCACTAAACAGTGAAACAGATTAAATATTTTAAATAAGTCTTTAGCTTCGGTCCAGTTAAGAACTGAAATTGAAAAATGTTTAACACACCAACCAGTATAAAGGAAATCGTCTTAAATTCTCTAAGAAGAGTGGAAAAAAGGAATTTTCCTTAATGAAAAAATCTAATTTAAACGGTCCCGAATCATACTCATGTTATTGGCGCAATTTTAGATCAAACTGTGTTTGGATTTCGATAGTGTTATGATTTGGGCAGCATTTTCTGCAGTTGGCAAATCTAAACTTTGTTTTGTTCCAGATGCTCTTCTCTTATTCATGGATCAAAAATTGATGAAGATTGTATATCCCTGCAAATAATGCTGATATGCATGTTTGGAAGGAAATTGATGTTGACCTTTTTAAAAATTTGGAATGGAATCAATGCCAGACCGAATTTTTGAGATCATACAACTGTTATTAATAATGCTACAGTGCTTCTTACTTAAAAAAATAAAAGAAATGGAAAAAAGTCGGTAACTGATTAAATTTGGATAAGGATTGTTGAATTATAACTTTGGGTTAATGAGTGGACTTTTGGAAGTCCAAAGTAGGGAATCCATTTACTTATAAACTTCATATTTCGTTATAATGATTTTATAGAGAGATCTTCTTTTAAAAATTTAACTTTTTCATTAAAATGATCCGATAAAATGTCCGATATTTGCGGATCATTTTAATATATGTTGCTTTATTTTAATTAAAACCTAAAAAATTAAAAAAAGTTATAAAGTTCAGAATAAAAATATGAGTTTATCATCGAATAAATGTTACCATCTTTTCGAAAAATCCAACATTTTTTTATAGTTCCAACTTCCGATTAATAAAACTTTTTAACGGATTCAAATATTTATAAGGACATTTCAGAATTTATTTTGAATTTTTTAGGGAATCTAACATAAAGTTTTAAAATAATTTAGAGTCTATTAAGCCAACCAACCACTAAAAATCAAGGGTAAAACTGACTTAAACACTCTGAAGGTAGCTCACACGTATAATCTCATTTTTATAGCAATGTTCAAGGACTTATGTAAAAATGCCTTTTATTTGAATTTATAACATAAAAGCGAATTTAAACAATCAACATTTCCGAGTTGTCCAAATTTGGAGGTTCACCAGCCTCGCCCCTTATCAGTTTTCGGTCTGTGTGAAACTTTATTAAGGCAGCTCAAAGGATTCAAAAGTTACAGAGTTATTTAAAAAAATCGAAACACTGTGCATTATAGTGTTTCAACAAGTGCATGATTTCCCGCAACATGACATGTAAATTGGCCATATTTTTCGCCGATATGATCAGCTCTATTCTATTAAAGTATTGCCGGTGCAGGGTATCTAAAACTTCATCACAGCCCTCTAGAAAATTCTTCATTTTATTTATTTTTACATTTACATTCTAAGAAATGTAGAAATAATGTCACTTTAGTTTTGATTTTGTAGATTTTATATAATGTTGTTGTTGTTGTCATGTCCTTGATTTGTATAAAATGTTATTAAAAATGAAAGGAAAATGACAAGACAAACCAACAAACGTAACACTTTTTTTCTTTTCTCTCTCTCTCTCTCTCTCTCTCTCTCTCTCTCTTATAATACAAAAATACACAATTTAAATACGTCAGCAGGAGGTTTCTTAAAAATTCTTCTTTTTTCATTTCTCTCTCTCTGTTGTCTGTCTGTCGTTTAGTCTGTTCAACGGTGTGTTGAGATTTTTCTATAAAAATAAAAATTTAAGGTTTTTTCTTATTAAACAAATAAAATTATTATTGTCATTCTGGATATAAGAATTTTGATAAGAAGAAATTAATTAAAAAGAAATCAATTAAAATATTTGTTATCTGAGTGTAAATTTTGATTGGCTGAATGCATATAATCCAAGAATTTGGGGTCAGAAATTCTTGGATTATGTGCTCCCATGTAACGCCGACAGAAACAAACCTTTAAGAACTTAGTAATCCCACATGGAAGTTGGTAACAGTATAATACGAGGGTGGTTCATCAATTTTTGCTTAGCTTCTATATATAACGAACAATGTGGTGAAGGTATTAAATAGTCGGGCATGACCGAGTATTACTTCTTACTTGTTCTTGTTGAAATAGTATAACTCTTGGCTCTGACAAAGAATTGGTTTTCATAATTTGAGGAAATGATGTTAAAAATCAGGACGAAAGCGAACACAATTCCTTAAAATACATAAAATATTAAAATGACATCTTTTTAGTTTATAAGGACTGAGATTGAAAAAAATCTTAATACGTGATTTTTATTAAAAGTTTAAGTCCAAACACAACTTGGTCCTACAAAAGTTGGCCTATGTTATTAAGCAGTGTCGAAAGAACCTGGAACAGGTAGAAGAAATGGTCCAAATGATATTTCTAAAGTCAAAAAAAAATATAAAGAGCATTTTCAAAAGAGCTTCCAACGCATCCGATAGGAAAGCAGCTCCTTAAGTTCAGTGCTCGGACTATTTGGTACGAAAGGTTAAAGTCAAAGCAGGTTCAAATATTTCTTAACAGAAACGCTGTTAAAAATTTATAGAGCCAAAACAGAGCCCATAAATTGAAGTCAAGTTTATTGAAAAAAATGTTTTTGCTGCTTTATTGATGACGAAAAGTAAATCTGGCAGATTTTTCGCAACTTCCTGGTCGAAAGTTTTATGTTGCTGATGCTCGATGGACTGTGGAAGAAAAGTTTACGACCCAAAAATAGTCAAAGTTTATAAAATGTTTTTGGTATGGCAAACAGTATTAAGTTGCAGCAAAAGAAGTCAATAATTTGTTAAAACGGTCTGCAAAACAAGTTGCTTCCATTCTTTGGCCTGACTTGGCATCCTGTCACTATTGTTAACAAGTCCTAGTGGTACAAGAACAATAATGTGATATAAGTACCCACAGATAAAGCCAGTGGAGAGATATTGCGCTCTTGTTAAGAGAAAATTCAAGAGCACAAAATAGGTGTTGAAAATGTGGTAGATTTTAAATGGAGATGGATAACCTGTTCAAGCAAAGTGACAGAAAGCATAATAAAGCTGTTAATGGAAGGGCTTCCAAAAAGGTTCAAATTTTTGATTAAAATTGTGAAATTATATTATTTTTTTTAATTGTTTTAATAAATTCAATCAAATAAAGAATTAAAACTAAAAATGTGCGATTTGTTGAGAATTTTTCGATCTCACTCCTTACAAAATTTTTACAAAATTCTTGTTCAATGTAAAATTTTTAAAATGTTCTAGGAAAATTGCTCCCGACGTTTTGTTTGTGTAAAAAAATTATATCAATTTGCGTCCATAATTTTCATTGACTAAGAAATTTATCCGTATCCTGAGTAGAAACGAAATGTATTTTGATTTTTCTTTGAAATGAACTCGAGAAAATGTTAAAAATAAGTACTGGACCCATAAAAAAGTCAATTAATTTAGTTTTGAATTGTTCTCTCTCTATTTAAGTTTATAGTGTGTAATTATGTTAATTTTATGACCATTAACTAATTCTATATAATAAATTGCATTTTAAACACTTTAGTCCTTCAAAGCAAATGTCCACCAGTTATACGAAAATTAAGAAAAATAATCCTCCAAAATTTTTTTATAAACATTTTTAACCTAAAATTCCCTAATTTATCTTATTTAAAGTGCAAAATCTTTAAGCAAAACTCATTTCATCCACTTAACAAATCTCAGAGATTAGTGGGTCATTTTAAAGAGACATTTAAACAAACAAACACACACACATACATACATCCATCACTCTCATTTATTTACAGTTGACAATTAATAATGAAACACGTTTTATCATTAACCAAAACAACTAAAATTGCAAAAACAGCACTCACTAACTCTCACACTCTCTGGCGATTATAAATGAGGATTTGTGTGTTTTGGCACGAAACCCCAACAGTTGGATTTTATCAATCGACTTTAAATTGTAAACTTTACTAAGTTAGAACACCTTAATTAAACTTAATCTACTTTCGTGGCACACAAGTGTCAACACTTTAAACACAAAATCACAAAAGGAAACAACATTTCCTTCCTTATATACTAAACGATATATATTATGCCTCCCTGCCTGTCACTCCCCCTCTTAACCCACCATTATAATAAATAGAAATATTTTCATTGGAAATAAAATTTTAAACTCAAACAAAAAAATTATTTTTTGCTTTTTTATGTTTTTTTTTTATATTTCAAATATTTTAATTTTAAGGATAATTAAAAATTTCACGGTTTTAGTATCTTTTAGATCTAAATCACATTTATTTTAACACGGTTGCTACTGATACAGGATTCAAATGTTTTTGGCCAGTGTATATTTGTATGTGTGTCATCATATTGTTACCGTTAATGTTGCTTTTTTTATACACTCCACCACTTGAGGTATTGATGAAGGTTAATTAACTTTGTCATTTCATATGTAACGCTAAGAAGGAATCATTTCGTACTCTATAATGCAAAACTATTCTTGCATCAAATCAAAATCTGAGCCGATTTAGCTATATCTATTCTAATTCAATGAATAGAAAAGAATGTAGATTGTGCTGAGGGCTTGATTTGACCCAGAACCTATATAACGTCCATAAAAGTCTTTAAGGGAAATTCTTTCTTTAACATTATTTAAAAAAATGGGTCATTAAAATCTATAGCTTGGTACCAATATTTATAGGAAATGTCAGGAATATGTTGCCATATTTCCTAATTTTTATAGAGGACTTTTTCCGTAATCGGCTTTTTAGCTGATGAACGAAAATTTTATTAGGTGAAATAACTTCAACTCATGCTATTTTTTTTTTTTTTGCATAATATTGGTGGTGGTGGGTATTTAAGATTCGGCACAGCCGATTCTTATTTGTTTAATTTTGTTTTAATAAAATTTGAATTAAAAAGATTTAAGGGAAGAGACAACATTTATTCTCTGTAACGATTTCAATCAATCATTTGTCACATGAATAAAATAAACTGAAAAAAATAAAATAAATTTAAATAAAATAAACTGAAATAAAATAAAAATGCTCAAAAAGGAACAAAATAAAATAAAAATCTACATAAAAATTCTTTCGCAGAATTTTTAATATGACCTTTTGCATTGGGGGAAGAGAAGAGGATTTACCCTCCTCTTAATTAAAATTAAAAAAATATATTAAAAACAAACAGAATTAGAAAACCATTGTCATAGAAATTAGAGTTACAGTTACATTTTACGCGAAATTTTCTCAAAATAGGAAATTTATCTAAAGATTTCTGTAGTAAGAGAAGTTATCTAAATTTTCTATAGTAAGAAATGTTATCCGAAATTTTCTACAGAAAAAAATGTTATCCTAAATTTTATATAGAAGGAAAATGTATCAGAAAATGTTCTATAGGAAAAAAATTTATCAGAAATTTTCTATAGAAAGAAAATTCATGCGAAATTTTCTATAGAAAGAAAATTCATGCGAAATTTTCTATAGAAAGAAAATTCATGCGAAATTTTCTATAGAAAGAAAATTCATGCGAAATTTTCTATAGAAAGAAAATTCATGCGAAATTTTCTATAGAAAGAAAATTCATGCGAAATTTTCTATAGAAAGAAAATGTATGCGAAATTTTCTATAGAAAGAAAATGTATGCGAAATTTTCTATAGAAAGAAAATGTATGCGAAATTTTCTATAGAAAGAAAATGTATGCGAAATTTTCTATAGAAAGAAAATTTATGCGAAATTTTCTATAGAAAGAAAATGTATGCGAAATTTTCTATAGAAAGAAAATTTATGCGAAATTTTCTATAGAAAGAAAATTCATGCGAAATTTTCTATAGAAAGAAAATTCATGCGAAATTTTCTATAGAAAGAAAATTCATGCGAAATTTTCTATAGAAAGAAAATTTATGCGAAATTTTCTATAGAAAGAAAATTTATGCGAAATTTTCTATAGAAAGAAAATTTATGCGAAATTTTCTATAGAAAGAAAATTTATGCGAAATTTTCTATAGAAAGAAAATTTATGCGAAATTTTCTATAGAAAGAAAATTTATGCGAAATTTTCTATAGAAAGAAAATTTATGCGAAATTTTCTGTATAAAGAAAATTTATGCGAAATTTTCTGTAGAAAGAAAATTTATGCGAAATTTTCTATAGAAAGAAAATTTATGCGAAATTTTCTATAGAAAGAAAATTCATACGAATTTTCTATAGAAAGAAAGTTTATTAAAACTGTATTCGTTGTGACACAATGTTGTATTAACATTTTTTATCTATAATGTTTAAGTTAACATTCATGCAGTTATGATTTTGCTTCATATATAAAAATTATTAAATCAACATTGTTTCATAAAAAATAAATTTTTTTTGGAGAATTTTCTTCCTTGAAATTTAAAAAAATTATTGTTGTATAATTTTATGAATCAATATCGAAAGATTTTGTATTATGAACACTAATACTTTCACCACAAACATAAAAACAATATTCTCAAATCAACTACGTTTTCAACGATGATTTTATTTCAAGCTCTTTATTTGCATGTGTAACTGTTGTCTCCAACAAAATTGTCTATTTTCATAAAACAATAACAACAATGTGGAAAAAGAGCTGATACTCATTAATGTAAGAACTTTATTTCAAGGGCGGTTTTTGCCGTTAATTTTAAACTGGTTTTTTTTCTATTGCACACTTGGTTGAATATTTAGCCGCATTTTCAGTCCATCTCATTTTCTCTCACGCCTTTCTATTCCTTTTCACTCTAATGTGCGTTATAAGTTTCAGTTTCAGTTATTTTTTTTTTTTTTGAAATTCTAAACAAAATTATCATTAATCAATAATTAGATTTTCAAAACAGTTCGATAGCAAAATGATGTGGACTAAGAGAAGGAAGAGTGTGAGAGAGACGAACGACAACTAATATGAAATTATTAATCCCGGTATCTATATTAATGTCATAATAAATGTATGCTTTAACACACACAGACACACCACAAGTCTGTGTGTGTTAAAATATCCTTATTGAAATTTACACTTTCTGTATGTTCTATGTATGTGTATCATTGAATGATTGAGTGTGAGTGTGTGTTTTAATATATATAGAATATTTATCATGATTTGGCTTAATTTACATATGAAAAACTTAAAATTAGATGCCTCTCATGACATCAGACATGGTTATGAATTTTCAATGTTACAACACATTCATTCATTCACTCCATAAAAAAACCCAGCTACAACAATAACAAAACAAGTTAGAGTTCGGCTATGCAGAAACTTCAATGCCGTACCACAAGTGTATGTGAAGTAAACACGATATGTTTTTACATATACACAAATACACTCACAAACGTATACAAAATATCAATATCTTGGCTATATCTTTTTTTCATCTGAACCGATTTTGATAATTTTTGGAGCGGTAACGAAGTACCGCTTAATATTATGCCAAAAGTCTATTCGATTTATAATTGACAATTTTACGAAATTCCTTTGCTTGAACTTAGAGGTTGCCTCAGATACTGGTCTATATCTCTTAATGTATTGAACTGATTTTGATGGTTTTAAATGGGAAACTTGTAAGGACTACAACAAATACTCAGGCCAAATTTCAATGAACTCTGTCAATTATTGTGGATGTGAGCATGCCAACAACAGACAGACAAACGGACCTACCTAAATCGATTGATTTGATTTGATGCAAGAATATATCTCAGATGATTCCTTCTAAGCGTTACAAATTGAATGACAGAGCCAATTTTCCCTCTTCACCACTTGTAGTGGAGGGTATAGAAATTATACTTGTAACGACCTAAAGAAACCTCTAATCAGTAAAAATTCTTATGAATATTTTACTTTGGCAGGAAAAAGAAGAGAATTAGAAGGAATTTAAGGTGTTCAGGTTTAACAAAATTTCCTTTCACACAGAAAAAAAGAGGTGAATTTTTGTGTGAAAATCTATTAATTTAATAAAGTCGTTTTCACAAAGGAAAGAAAGAAAAACATGTTTTTTTGGGGGGGAAAACTAGGCAGGTATTTATTTGGTTGTCACGTTGTGTGTGTATGTGTATGTGTGTGCTATTGACCATTAGGGTAATATTTTCCTGATTGTTTTTTGCTGTTGTTCTTTTGTTGTGGAGACTTATAATTCCCCAAAGTAATCATGTGAATTTAAGGTGAAACACATATAAGAAATGATGAAAAAATAATCATAATTCATATTAAAATACCGTTAGTAATGCTAATTTAAATTTGTTTGTTGGAAATAAAATTTTAAGTTGGAGTTTATTTTAAAATTTGTTAATTTAAATGTAGTTTCATCAAAGTTCTGCAAATGGTAGAAGGAGTAACTCAAGTACAACCATTCAAATCCAGAATTTATGTTATTATATAATTAAGATGATAAGAGATCGGGTTGCATCTAAAAATCAGTTAGACCCTGCTGAATTGAATTTAAATTAGGGAAAATAGTGGACTTTACTGGCTTTCATATCTAGAGTTTGGATTTCAGGGTTTCCTGAATATTTTTTTGGGGGGATTTTTTTTAATCTTAAAATTGAAGCATTTTACTTCCATTTCAACTATAAAATAATTATTTAGTGTTACCGGAACTTTCCGGGAAACTTAATATTTCATTCCATTTTCCTCTAGACAACATCTTAGGTGCTAGATCCATTCTATTGCTGTGACATATCTCATTAGTTCGATTCTGGTATTTGAACGTTAACTAATTACAATTACACTTCCATCTCTCTGGTTTGCTTATTAACGTGTACAAAACGGCTTTAAAGCCAGATATTTGATCAACCTATACAGATCTAATTGAATGGTCTTTAAGTCACAGAAGTGCTCAAAATTAATGTCTGCTTCTTATCTATGAAAATTACCAGGAACAAGAGGAAGTGTGAGTAGAATAGTGTATTTAGGAGTGAGATCACATAACCTTTGTAAAAGATGTCAGTTATGATGTTTAATCTCAAACAAACAATTATATAGTGAATCTGATTAAAATTATTTAATATTTTTAAATAAACCCAACTTGGTCCCACAACAAGTTGGCTAAGCTTGTCGAACTGTTTCTAATGTTATTTCACAGTTCCGGGAAAATTTGTCCGTTGTTGGAAAGAATGATCCACATAATCTTTCTAAAGCCAAAAAATAGAAAGCATTTTCAAAAATGATCCCAACATCTGGTAGGAGAGCAGTCCGGTTAGATTAGTGATCGGACTTTTTGGTACAAAAAGTAAAAACTGATGAAGGTTCAAAATCATATAAATCTCAAGAAGTTCCTGACAAGAACTCTGGTGAAAATTAAAAAGCAATTAAAAGAATATTGAAGTCAAGTCTTCTAAGAAAATGTTCTTGCTGCAAAATGGTTGACGAAGTGTATGATCTGGCAGATTTTTCGCAACTTCCTGGTTAAAAAATTTAAGAAATGTTTAGGACCCACAAGCAGACAAAATTTCTCAAAGGGTTTTTGTTATGGTATGGCAAGCAATACTATGGACTGTATACATATCGAAATTTACATTAAGGAATCTTTACATTCACTTATTTTTGCAGCAACTTGGCATTCTGTCATTATGAATGGTAAACGAACAATAATGTGGTATTTGTATTGAGAGAGGAAATCCTCCAAATTGCCCGGTGCTAAAGCCAGTGATGAGATATTGGTCTCTTGTTAAAAGAGAATTGATGACCTCAAAATAAGTGTGAGGTTTTTAAATGGAGATGGACTTCTTGTTCGAGTAAAGTGACAGAAACAACATAAAAACGTTATTGAAAGGGTTTCCGGAAAATGTTCAAAATTTCATCACTTTCATCGTTTATAAAATCAGTTTCTATAAAATTCTTTTCTAATTTTCGAATTAAAAAAAATAATATTTTTTCTTCATTTAAATTTTTTTGAATGCAACAACAAAAAAATTTTTTTTTGTTAGAAGTTTTCGTTCATACTTTAATATTTTCTCCCCTCATTTCAGTTTCATAAAAATCCATAATGAAAGCTTATTAATAGACTATTAAAGTTTAATTGTGCAAATATGCTTTAATCATCATTTTTTCTAACAAAATAATGACCGAAAAATATGCAAAGTGTTTTTCAATTTTTTTTTTCGATTTTTTGTTTCATGAATTTTTGTTATTTTCCCAGAGAATAGAATAAAAAGGGAGTTTTAGTTGTTGCTGTTGTTGTAGTTTAATGTTGGCATTATTTAATGATACGTGAACAATTTTCATAAATAATATTTTTAATGAAAATAAATATTTGTTTAATAAATTTTTACATAAAATGTTTACATTATGTAAAATATGTAAAAAGATATTTATAAGGAGTGAGATCGAAAAATATTAACAAACGAAAGCGCTAAACTTACAACTCTATTTTTATCTGATTGAAATTATTATTTACAATTTACATCATCTTATATTCTTTATAGTTTAATTTCATTTGTGGTGAAATTTTGAACCTTTTTCGGAAACCCTTCCACTATCGTTTTTATGGAGCTTTCTGTCACTTTTCTCAAACAGGTAGTCCATCTCCGTTTAAAATCTATTACACTTTTGGGACACTTTTTTGTGCTCTTCAATTCTCTTTTAACAAGAGCCCAATATCTCTCCACTGGCCTTAGCTCCGGGCAATTTGGAGGGGATTTCTCTGGGTGCAAATTCCACATTATTGTTGTTCTTCCACTCAAGTTCTTGTTTACCATGTGGCAGGATGCCAGGTCTGGCCAAAAATAAGTGGACACATTATGGAAGTTGCCCTCTTTGTAAACACTCCTTAATGTACTTATGGAGCCCATATAACAAATGATTGACTTCTTTTGACCAGGAAGTTGCGAAAAACCTGACAGATCTTTGGAAGAATATTCTTTTAGAAAACTTATCTTAAATTTCCGTGCTCTGCTTTTGTCCTCTTAATTTTTAGCAGCAGGCCTGTCAGGAACTTTTTGAGTCTTATAACTGACTAAATCTGCTTTTGCTTTAACTTTTCGTACCAGATAGTCCGAGCACTGAGCTAACCGGACTGCTTTCATACAGGATGTGTTGAATGCTCTTTTAAAAATGTTTCCTATCTTTTGCCTTTTAAAATATCATGTGGACCAATCCTTCTAGCTCCTCCAGGTTTCCCATCAAAGTACAAGTTCTCCCGGTACTGTTTAAAAACATTCGAAACAGTTTGACCGCAGACCTTTGAATGTTTGGACAACTGTTTGCAGGACCAAGTTGGGTTTGATGAAAATATTTCATACACAAGCTCTCTTTTGTGGTCACTCATTTTAATCAGATTAAAAAAATATTCATTTGTTCGATTTCCAACATAATAACTGACATGTTTTACAAAGGCAACTTAAGAATTTTTCGTTCTCACTTCTTATGTATATTTTTATTAGAAAAATATTATGTTTGAAGGAGATTTTGTTTTTCTCTTAATATTTTTATTGTAAAAAGTGTCAGAAGGTCTTAAAGTCAATAATAATAAAAGGGGAATTAATTTGGCAGATGGTCAAGTTTTAATGAATTAAAAAACAACAACTTTATGAAAATCTAAGAGAGAAAATTTAATAAATAATTATTTTATTGCATTTTTGAGAGAATTTTAGAAAAACAGAAAAATTTGAATTAAAATTTAAAATAAAATTAATTTTTAGACCCTCCAGCACTATAAGTGGTAAAGAGGGTATATTGACTTTGTTATTACGTATGTAACGTTAAGAAGGAATTATTTTAGACCCAAGACCCTGCATCAAATCAAAATCTGAGTGGATTTAGTTTAGTTGTAGGTACGATCACATTCACAATAATTGACAGATCTCAATGAAATTTGGCCTGAAACCCTGAGATTATCTGTTTTAGTTATAGAGATATGTGATATTAAACGTTTTGTTGGTAGGGATCATACTATTTCCTTATCTAAGAATTATATACCTTTATAGAACCTTTATCATTAATATCAGCATGTTAAAACTTTTTACGTTAGCTATAGGTCGGTTGCAAAACCTTGACTTCCATGACACATGAGTAGAAGGGGCATTAGCGGTAAAATTCGTTAAATTATAAAAATTATTAAAATTTGGAACTGTAGTTCTTATCAAATTATAGTTGTTATTCAAATTACTGAAATTAATTTTCGTAAAAGATTCCATAAAAATTGTTGCAAACTTCGGAAACTTTGAAATATTTCAGAAAAAACTATATTAAAAGAAGTAAGAGCGCTATAATCTGCTATGTCGAATCTTCAATACTCGCCACCACCACTTCATTTAATTAGTTATAAAATTAATTGCAGTTTTGATTATAACTTTTTGTCCACTGAATCGATTTCAAAAATGAAATGGAATGGTAATGAAGTTCTTTGCTTGAATTAAGAGGTTGTTTTAGTTATCGTTCCATAACTTGTAATATACTGAACCGATTTCACTGCTTTTAAATAGCAAACTTCTCAGAACTATAAGAAATATACAGGTCGAATTCTTTTGAACTCTATCAATAATTGTGGATATGAGAGTGCCAATAACAGACAATGGGACAGAGCTAAATCGATTCAGATTTTGATTTGTAGCAATAATATATATATAAATTATGTGATACCTTCTTATTGTTATCCCAAGTGAAGGAGGCTGAACAAATGTATTCAAATGTTTATATCATTTATTGACTTAAATGTGAAGAAAAATCTCTTACATGAGTTTTTTTGGATATTGGTCCACAGAGAACACATTTATTGCAGGTCTGAAATAATCATTATCATGTGCTTACAAACATTTTAGGATTTTCAAAACTGTGTTCTGTTTTGAAATTTAGGTTTTGGGATCTTAGAACATAAAAGTTAAAGTTTAAAGTTTGATAAAAAAATAATTAAATTCAAGAGTTATCGAAGTAAAAATGCAAACACACAAACATCTAAAAATATCGATATCATTTCAATTTTATGTTTATTTCGGTTCTCAATTTTTTCATATTTGGGAAATAATTATGTTTCTTAAACTAAGTGTTTTTGATTTTGCAATATGGGTGCAACACATATAAAAACTCGATTCTGAAAAGTATAAAAGAACTTTCAAAGTTATAATTATATAATTCTCTGCCGATACTACTCGTATCACAAAAAAAAACTTACAGATTTATTTAAAAAAAATGCTGACCAATTATAAAATCTTTAAGAACAATTTTTGTATCCAACATAAATTTTGCAGACCTTAATTATCAGTTTTTAAAATTTTGTAAATAATTTGCATGTTTATAATTGTCCTTACAATCACCCAAATATTAAGTTCAAGTACTTGAAATTTAGTCTAAATTCAGTTTAATTCAAGTCATATCGTCAAGTATTTTTAAAGTGATTTTTTAAATTTTTTACAAAACTTTTTGTTGTCGTTCCTTGTCAAACAGATTTTTTATATAAAATAAATTATAAAAATTTTATGATAAAAATACAAAATTGACCATAAGACTAAATTTACTCAGCTAAAGAGTTTTAACTGGCAATAAAGAGAGATAAATTATTAAGTCCATATTGAAATATATTTGACAAAAAAATGAATTTTTCGGTTTTTCGAGTTATACGAACAACGGGTTTTTCAGAAAAACCGTTTTATGCCACAAAACCAGTTAAACGGGTTTTGTTTGTAGAAGAGATTATTATTAAATAGAAATTTAGAGTTTAAACAATAAAAATAATATACCGAGTAATGGCTCTTATGTGGATGGAAGTTGAAGTAATGGTTCCATCATATTCAAAATAATGTTTGAAATCATTTGTAACAAATTTCATTAAATTATCTTTGTATTCTTTTTTTCGGTATCGGATTTAAAATAATGTGTCTAGATGCTTTACGAACAAATTTTCTTTTATTTCTTAATATGTCCAAATTATAAATCTATACTTTTTTTACCTAAAATCTATATTACTGAATGAAAACTCTCTTTAATTAGTTTTATTAACGTGATTATGTCTGAAAGGGACGGACATAAGAAAATCGAATGGAAAATTTTATATATTCTCAACTATGGCGGAATATATAAAAATGTAGCTAAATATTTTAGTATAATTCTTAAAAGTGTCTTCCATTCATAACCGGTTAATAGACTGAAAAAACTGGCATATCGAATATTTCGGAAATATAAATGATTCGAAAATTTTCTTTATTTTGAAATACTTGAAAAATACTTGACTTGAACTATACTTTAATGTAAAGGTTAAATTTAACTTTCTGAATACTGTTATATTTCCCTTGAATTGGAGTTTTCTTTTATCTCAAGCATGCTATTAAATCAAAATCGAATACAAATGTATTACAACACCTTAACTTGAACATAAATATTTTTACACTTGAATTCCAGGAATAATGTTTATTGGGTTATAAGAAATTTGAATAGAATTTTATATGAAAATTTTTTTTCTTGAAATCAGATAACTTTTTTTTCGAATATGGGTTAAGGCAATATTTGATATATTACAAACAAGATTTATGGGTTTAGACATTTCTTAGAATGAAAATGTTATTTGGACGTGAGAGTTTGTAATTTAAGCAAAAAATTTATGAAATATTTTTTTATTTGAAAAAATAATATTGAACTGTTTTTATACCCTCCACCATCACATAGCTCTTTGGAAATTCAGTAATCAATATTTGCTTTGTATGGTGGATACTCCTCCCCCTGTTCTTATCGTCCAAAGGAGAGAACTCTCGCTGTTATAGCTCTTTAGTTATTCGGAAATAAATATAACCTTTATGAAGAGGATACCCTTCCCTGGTCCTATCCATCCGATAGTTCTTTGAGGAAGTCATTTAGCACTCTCTCGTTCTTCAGATATCATCAATAATCAATATATGCTTTGTATGGGCGATACCCCTTCCCCTGGTCCTATTAGAACTTTTTATAGCTGATGTTACTTTTGTGTAAATTTGGATCATTCTGTGAAAATTTCATGAAAATTTGACCAGCTGTTTTGGGGTCTATACGTACATAAAAAAATACACATATTCTATTTTATATATAGAAATAGAAATCGGTTCAGCCTAAAATAAAACTAATGTTATCACTTATTAAATATTCTTGTGTTATTTTGAAGAAAAACTTTAATATATTTTAGACGTTTGTGAGTGTATATGTGAGTATGTGGAGGGTATTTAAGATTCGGCATAGCCAACTTTAGCATTATTGCTTATTTCTTTTTAATTTTATTCTAAAATATATTTTAATTTTAACTCTATTTATTTAAGTGGCTTAACAATGGCTTAAAACACATTATTACTTTATCTCGTATTAAAGTAAAAATTGCAATATTCCACAAAAAAATATTATTTTCATTTGTGAACATGTTTAATCTAAACTAAACAGTCGATAATATTTTGTAATCCTTTTTGAAAGGATAATTCCAATTCTCTATAGTTTTTTATAACAACTTTTTTCTAACGAAAATAAATAAAAAGAAAATTCTTGATTATACGAATATAAATGTGTTTGTGTTTGTGTGCGTTAAAAAAATAATTATGCAAGTGCATCTATATTATGTGTGTGTGTATGATTTTGATTTTCTATTATTTTATGCATAAATGAACACATACATACAATATTGATCAATTAATAGGTTAATGGAATGATAACGGTATTGAACAGGTGTTTTTAATTTGTAAATATTTATTATGTACCTGTGAATTGTTGTTGTTGTTGCTGGTGCTGCTATTGTGGTTCTTATTTTTGCTGTTGCTGATAATCGATAAATTTATTTTTAATTTGTAAAAAAAAATTATTTTTAGAATTTTCTTTTTATAGATTTTTGTAAAAAAAAACACTGCAAAACCTGTTGAAGTTAATAATATTAAAGCACATTTTTTTTGAAAAAATAAAATTGAAATAAGAATTTTATTTTTATGTTTTATTGGTTTTGTTTTTATTAAAAAAATTAATCTTGAGTTTTATTTAAAGATTTTATTTTTTCAATATTTCTTTTTCTGTTATAAAAGACGTTTTGTCATTTATCACCTTTTTTTGTTGATTTACAGGTTAAAATCAAATTGTTTTGTGTTTCCTTTAGCAAATAATTTTGAAAATGTTTCGATTTCCGTTTCCGTTTAACAAATCAGGCACAATTTCCGCCAACATTAACACTACGACAACGTACCACGAACAAAAAGACATTAAATGTCAAAGAAACAAAAAACACAAAAAAACTAAAACAAAAATAATTTCTTTTTAAATTCTTTTTATTAAAGAAAATTAATTTTTTTATTATTTAATTAAAGAAAAACTTGTGTGAATCCTTTTTCCATATTTTTTTTATTTTTTGTTAATTTTTCTAATGGTTTTTCTTTCTAATTATTTTTCCGTTTATGATAACTTTTTGCCTTCAACAGTTAGAAATGAATAAATTTTTGAACTTCTTAAGCGAAAAGGATGCCAAAACAGACACGTTTAAACAGTTTGACAGACAAATAAGGACTGTTGCTCAAAGTGTTTTTGTTTTGAAAATGTTTCCTAAGCGCAAAAAAATGCTTTTCGCTGTCGCAGTCTGCAAGGACACGATGTCTGTTAGCAGCAGCAGTAGCAGTCGTGGTGAGCAGCAGCAGCAGCAGCATATTATGCTTGTCGTTGTTACAAAACAACTGTTGGAATGTCGTTCGCTTTGAAATCTTGCTGAAACTTCTCAAATATCGTAACAGTTAACTTTTACCTTTAATATCGTATTGAGAGTATTGTAACCCCCAAAAAAAGAGAGTAATTATTTTTTTCAAGTGAAGAGAGAGCGAGAGGATTATTTTTCTGCACATACAGTTTTCTTATCGTAAAGGTATCCAAATGTTAAAACACCAGAATTTATTTTCAAACACGTGAATATAATCCTGGCAGAAATTTGTTATAGTGTGACCTTCTGAGATTTAAATTGTGTTTCTTATGTCTTTTCTTCTTCTTTGTTGTTTTCCTTCATTTATTTTGTTGGTTTTGTTGTATTTGTGTGTGATAGAAAAATGGCGGGTATTTTTTATTACTTTTTGAAAAAATAATAGATAATTGTGAAAACAAAAACAATAAGAATATTAAAGGCGTTCAAAACGAATCATAAATTCCCTACACACTCATGTTAACTCACACATACTAATGTACACTTTTATAACCTAATTCGATTTTAAGTTGTCTCAGATATCGGTTTGAATTTGTAGGGGCGTGTAGTGGGGTATCGTGGAGATTTACATTTTTTTAACTTTTTAGCAAATATGGCTGTTATAAAGCAAAATATGTGTGATGTAAAAATGTTGGTCACTCTTTATGAATTTTGGTAAAAATTCGAAATTTTAGATTTCCAGATTCTTCAATTCTAATATTTGAAAATAATTATTGATTTGATAAAAAAAACTCCTTTGTATTTTCAAATATGTGAGAAAAAATATCCACATTGAGTTTTTTATTTTGGTCTATAGATTCTATAGGTTATAGGAGGTCTGGTACAAGACGTAACCATATGATTAGCGACACCTTAGGTTTTTAAAAACTGCATTCACTTTAAAGAAATTGTCCTAATTCATCATTTGTAATTCTGTTAAATATGTATGAATTTTTTAAAGGTCATGTGAAGTACTATTTGGAATTTTTATATTATATTTTCATTCCCCATTCCCTTCTAATTTCCCACATGAGTAGAAAACTGAAAACTGTAATAAAATAAATCATCATTCAATTTGAATAATTTGTGGATCTCGAAAAATATTTGATGAATATAATTTCATCGATCAAAGATCAATATATGAAGATCTATTTTTCAAAATTTTTAATGTCAATTAATGGAAAATATATTGAAGTGAATGTAAGAAACAAATCATATGAAATAAATGGAAAATGTGGGCGTGGCATGCATTTAATAGACAATATTTTAAAATATTAATTTTGAAAATATAATCTAAAGAGAATTATAATTATTTAAAAGCTTTTAATGATATATAACTGTTTCTTTTTCCGTTATATTGATTACATCATATTCTTTAAGGAAATCTATTATAAGTCAATGTGACTTATATACTTAATGTGTTATAAAATATTTTCTCAAATGTTATATTTTATTATAATTTCAGCTGTTAAGGTTAAATAACGATTAGATATATGTTACCACCAAACGAAAGCTCAATGTGTTCTCAAATCCCTTATATACTATAATACCTTTTGGAGTCCATCTATTTAACAGTTTATCGATTGAATGAAAATATTTCCGGAAAATTGTTTAAAGACTCCCAAAATTCTTATGATGAATTTTACTTTAATTTCAAGTTAAAGTGAATAGAATAATTGAGGTGCTTTCTTCAATTTCATATATGTCTTAATATATGATAAATCTATAACTTGAAAACGTTTTACTTAAAATGATAATTCTCCTAAAAAATTTAGTATCATGTTATAAATTTTATTTTAAACTTTAGTGTTAAAAACTCATCAAAAGAAACCCTCAAGTATTCTCTTTATAATAATATATACATTCATACCGGTTTTGATCCATTATTTTTCAATAAAAATTCTCCAATTTCCAAAAATACACATTTGACTATAAGAAAAAAAGGTGAATGTGTCCACTTTTAATAAATATATATTTATTACCCACTTGGGCCCATCTCGGAACACTTTTTCTATAAGAAACAAAATACGAATGAATTTTTGAAGTAAACTTTGAAGTTTAATTGCTTAGAAATTTTGAAGGACCAGACGGATTAAGGAAATTTTACTATTTGAGGAAATGTCTGTTTGGCCCCATTTGCAGAACAATTTTTGGATTTGTAAGTCAGGGTATAGCTTCAATAAAATTGATATTAAAATGTTTTAAATTATTGTATTAAGTTACAATTTAGAAAATCTTTACACACATGAATTAACTAGAGACAACACTGAGTAAAATTTTGGTTTAAATTGTCAATATCGGTTCAGAGTTTTCTTTTAAATGGGCTTTAAGTTATCGTTCTGAAAATGTAAAAAATATTTACAATATTTCATTATTTCAAGGAATGACAACAGGGATGATGTATTTAATGTACCTTCATTCTTCACCGCTGCTGAAGGATGCTATAAAAAGTAAATATTATTCCTCCCCCTCCCTCGCACCACCACATTTTTTATTATTCTAAAAGATGAATGAGAATCTGATGATTTTGAAATTTAATGAAAGCGATTTGCAAACGACGCACAGAATTGTTGTAAATTGTTGTAAATTATACAAAATAAATGAAAACATAAGAAGAATAAAAATTTAAATAAAAACAAAAAATAGAAAAGAATTTTTTTATAAAATAAAAACGTTTGATTACCAGTTGATTTCATAAGAAACTTGTTGATGATGATGAAAATCTTTTTTGCAAAGAAATTCATTAAACTGTCAAAATGTTTTTCTTTTTTCTTTTTTTCCACTTTTCGACTTTGTTTTGTGGTCTGGAATGTCTAAAAGTTATTACGCCTCAATAGTTTTACGTAATTCTCTCAAAAAAAGAAGGTATAATTCATGTTGAAAACAATAAATGCTCAAATGTCAATATTGTTAAATGCAAATTATCTAAGTGGACTCTGACTGAATGACTGAATTGATGGACAAGAAAAATGATTTTAAATGTCAATTTTGTTTTTTTGATTTTTTTTTTAGGCTGAAGTTCCTTCTTAAACGTAATTTAACTAATTTAATTATGTTTTTGGTAAAAGTGAAATATTTAGAACAAAAATTTAATTAAAGTGAAATTTATCTTAAATGTAAATTTTTTCAGAAAATTTTAAGAACTTTTTTAAATATTAAAAATGTATTAAGAAAATGAAATTTTCACTAAAATTTATATTTATATTTTTTTTTTTTGGGTTACTTCATCATTGGAATTCCGTACGGTTTACGTAGTTTTTTAATGTCTTCCAATCCACTCCCCTAAGTAGGGTTTTAGTTCTATTCCAGTTCTGTTATAGTTCAGTTCTAGTTCAGTCCTCATTTAGTTCTAGTTTAGTTCTATTTTAGTTCTATTTCATTTCTAGATACATTCTAGTTCTATGGCAGTTCAAACTCAGTTCTAGTTCAGCTTCAGTTTAGTTCTAGTTGACCAGTTTTAATTCTCTCTAGTTCAGTTCTAGTTCATTTTTAATTCAGTTCTGGTTCAGTTTTACTTCAGTTCTAGTTCAGTCCTCATTCAGTTCTAATTTTAATTTTTCACTAAAAGAAAATTGAATTTTTCACTAAAATATAGAATTTTTCACTAAAAACAAAATTTTTCACTTAAAATTTAATTTTTCACTAAAAATTCATTTTTTCACTAAAAATTTAATTTTTCACTAAAAATTTAATTTTTCACTAAAAATTTAATTTTTCACTAAAAATTTTTCACTAAAAATTTTTCACTAAAAATTAAATTTTTCACTAAAAATTAAATTTTTCACTAAAAATTAAATTTTTCACTAAAAATTAAATTTTTCACTAAAAATTAAATTTTTCACTAAAACAAAATTAAATTTTTAACTAAAAATTAAATTTTGCACAAAAAATTAAATTTTGCACTAAAAATTAAATTTTTCACTAAAACAAAATTTTTCACTAAAAATTAAATTTTTCACTAAAAATTGAATTTTTCACTTAAAAATTGATTTTTTCACTAAAAATTAAATTTTTCACTAAAATTAAATTTTTCACTAAAACAAAATTTTTCACTAAAAATTAAATTTTTCACTAAAAATTGAATTTTTCACTTAAAAATTGAATTTTTCACTAAAAAATTGAATTTTTCACTAAAAAATTGAATTTTTCACTAAAAAATTGAATTTTTCACTAAAAAATTGAATTTTTCACTAAAAAATTGAATTTTTCACTAAAAAATTGAATTTTTCACTAAAAAATTGAATTTTTCACTAAAAAATTGAATTTTTCACTAAAAAATTGAATTTTTCACTAAAAAATTGAATTTTCACTAAAAATTTGAATTTTCCACTAAAAAATTTAATTTTTCACTAAAAATTGAATTTTTCACTAAAAACTAAATTTAATTTTTCAATAAAACTAAATTTTTCACTAAAAAATGAATTTTTCAAAAAAAAAAAAAATTCATTAAAAAATGAATTTTTTCACTAAAAAACAAAAATTTTCACAAAAAAATTAATTTTTCACTAAAAATTGGATTTTTCACTAAAAATTTGATTTTTAACTAAAAACTAAATTTTTCACTAAAAAATTAAATTTTTCACTAAAGAATTAAATTTTGTATCATTTAATTTTTCATTAAAAAATTAAATTGTTTCTCTAAATAAATAACTTTTCATTTACAATTTAATTTTTCACTAAAAACATCAATTTTGCATTAAAAATCTATTTTTTGTGATAACCATAACGTATGAGTAATATAATTTTTAAATAATAATTATATGTAACGTATTATTAATTAAAATTTTTATTTTAATTAAAATAATTTATATTTCCCCTTGTTACGTATCTTAAACTAATTTATCAAAATGATTTGACTTACTTGCAATAAAAACACAAAAAAAAAAAAAAAATACTTCTCTCAGGAAACAAACAAAAATAAAAACTTTTAATTTTCTTATAAATACTTCTTTTTCTTCTTCTTCAATATATTGACATATGTTTGTGCAATAATGATTTCTTCAATCTTCTGCCAATAAAAACAACTAAAATATATATCAATTAGTCTCTATAACTTTTTAATGTGGTTTTGTAAGTTTTTCTTTTATTTGATTGCAAACTGATGAAGGGAAAACAACCATTTTGTTTTTGTTAGTAATTCGACCAAGAGAAATGGGGAAAAGTAAAAATGGAAACTTGCATTTCATTTGAGAAACTGAAGGACAGACAGACAGACATACAGACAGACAGACAGACTGAAAAACAAATGGAAAATGAAAATAAAACAGTTGTGTAATCATTCGAAATGTTTTGAAATATTGTTAAGTGAATTCTGTTATGCTCTGTGACATATTTCTCTTCGTAAAAATTTGTAAATTAATTTTTGCTCATCATTGCAAACAATCAACCATTTATCACTCTTTAGTTGCAACAGCATCGCCGCAAAACAACTGAAATTGCTGCTTTAGCAAAACCAAGTTATACTATTTTTCTATTTTTCAATTAATGAAAGCTGTCGCCAACAGATGAGGGAACTTTAGAGGAATAGAAGGTGAAAAATACAAAAAAAACTAAAAAAAGGACGAAATCATCTACATAAAATTTTGAAAAAGAAAAGAAAAAACTCTGTAAACGATAATATTTCATCAAATCAATAGAAGGGAAATTTTTAATATGAAAAAACATGCATAAATAATTTTTGAATGAATAGGAATACTGAGAGTATATCCTGTATATCCTTGTAATTGGCCGGATAACGTTTATTTAGAAATCCTTTCATTTGATTTAAAGAGTCCTTTTGTTGTATTTAAATTAATTTGCCTTAAGCTAAAATCATATGACGTTGATTCATTTGCAGCAATTTCGGGCTAAATGATTGATATAAAGGTAAATGCTCAGGAAAATTTCCAGATGAATCTTGAATATTTGAAATGAATTTTGCTATGAAAATTGATAAAAGAAGATTGAACAATTTGTATTTACTTTATTATTTAAAAATGCTTTCAACAACCTTTCGTTTGATATGTTCAGAAAATTAATATAGAAAACAATTAAAAATTGTATAGTCGATCAAGCCCGACTATGTAATACCCTACACCACATGGTTGCTTAAAACTGACTGCAATGAAAAATTTATGAACGTCCCACGTGCAATATATTATTACGATATGAATATTTATGTGAAATTTATGCGTTTGAAAAAGAATTTTTTATGGAGGGTTAGTTGAAAATTAGAAAAAATATGGACCGACTCTCGTTTAATTTCATATAGCAGTTTTGATTCATTTATTTATTTTAATTTGACTAAATATTTTACAATACTCACGTATATGTGCGATTTATAAGTGATATGTGGAAGGATGGTTGTATGGGACCTATGAGAAATAATGGTCCGTTCCTCATATAATATTGCACATGGTTTTAGAATGTAATGAGACTTATTTTTACAAAATTTGGTGTAGTTCGTTTCGTATTTAAGAATCATAACACATTTCGATAGAAATAGAAAAAAATAATATCTGCAAAACTGCAACCTGTACTTCGCGAACAAGCTTTACATGGATAGCCGGACGAATATGCTTAAATTGGCTCAGGAAGTGATTCTGAGGTGAACGGTATACTTAAAAGTGGTGGTAGGTCTATTTCTTCTTTTGGCTAGAAACATCTGCACAAACGCATAATACCCCCACGTCCTATGCTGATGTAGGGTATAAATATTAAGTAAGTTTCAAATAAGGAATGGTAAAACTTATCGTTTCGTTAAAACTTGAGTTAAAATCTTTAATGAACAAGGTGTGTTAAGAACTTTTTGTTCTCACTCCTTAATTTGCTAAATTCCCCGCCACTAGAGCAAACATAGTGGGCATCACGGCAAACTGATCATCTTGTTAACTGAAATAAAGGGCTTCATAATTAATCATCTTAAAAAAAGGGTCCAATATTATTGATATAAAAAGATTAACTTCGTTGTTTGAAAAACAGGACTCCCTTGCAACTCCCTTGTTTTTGGTAGACCTCTTATTGGTCACTTTCTTTGTTCTTCTTACACGAGACACTCGTGATATATGAAGGAGTAAATTTCTTAGGTTCTCGGCCAATCAATTAAATCAACAGAACGGTGGTGAGCCGACCGGCTTCTATTTCGGATGAAAAGTTTGTTGATCATCTGATCCTTCAAATTGCAATTTCATGAATTTATGAAAAATATTCCTCTAATTTCAATTTCATATTAATTAGAATGTTTTATTAAATATATTTTTATTTGATGAAAAAAATAGTTAAATTAACAAACAATTTAATCAAATTTTTTATTAATTTTTTTAAAATATATTTGAAGAAAATTGTTCAATTTGAAGAAAAATTATGTTAATGAGAATACAAATTTGTTTATTTAACACTTTTGTTTCGTTAAAGTTCTACGAAATTTGGATTGATCCATTCTTTACCGGTACAAAAGAAAAAAAAGGTAGTACGTTAGACAGTATTTTGAATAACGTACTAACTTTTTTTATTATAATAATTTTTTGAGGAAAAAAGATCAACATTAAGAACTTCTCTACCCAATATTTCTTTTATTTACTTCATTTAACTAAATTTAAATTAAAATTATTTTATTTTAGTAGTTTTAATTTAAAATTTCTATTAATCTATTCAGCCATTTATTCCTTTATGGATTTATAGCATTATTCCTGTAAACCACTTGTATTTTAATAATAAATGTTTGTTTGTGGCTCTCAATGGTGAATAAATAAAAACTACAGTGACAAAATGGGCGTTTAATGAAGCCAAAATGTAAATTAATTGTAAAAGACCAATTTTACAATTTAGAATTGAAAAATAATCAAAAAACGAAAAGAAAATAATTTTACCATAAAATTCATATAAAAATTTGCATACAGACATAAATTGTTATATTAACATTATTATCATTATCATCATCATTCAACGCAATCGCCATTACCATCATTATCATTAATATTCTCATCATTATCACAAATATGTGTATCACAAAATTCATGCTTTTCTTCACAGATTTCCCTCAAAAATATACAAAATAAAAACACTAAAACAGCAACAAAGACAACAAAACCACCTTTAAATGGCCAAAATTAATGAATTTCACAAAACAAAAAAAAATTTGGGAAAAAAACCCCGCAAAAAGACAAACAAACAAAAATCCTCATTATTAAAATGTCATTTAAACACAATGAGGTTTTTCATATGAGTGAAAAGACCAAATGTTTAATTTTTTCCCCAAAAAAAAAAGAGAATTTAACTGAAATTATATAATTTCACATAAAACAATTCGCTCCTGCGCTGACAAAAATTCCTATGTAAAGATTTTCGAAAAAAAAAATATTATTGTTTTTGAAAGCATAAAAAATGTAAGCGTAAAATGTAAAAAATGTATAAATAGTGGATTTTCAATACATTAAAAAAGAAATATGAAGCAAAATCAATGTTGAACATAGTTGATTTGAGATTGAATATATTTTTTACATTATACATATTAGATTCTTTCCATATTCATATACCATTAAGAATGTATATACCACATTTTTGTTTAAAAATGGTAATTAAGAAAAATTTGTGAACTACCCTCGTATAATTTGATTTTGTAAGTACATTATTGTAACACTA
Organism: Cochliomyia hominivorax; assembly: GCA_004302925.2. NCBI lineage: Eukaryota > Metazoa > Arthropoda > Insecta > Diptera > Calliphoridae > Cochliomyia > Cochliomyia hominivorax. The sequence continues at coordinate 115,825,020 of PYHX02000467.1, read as the reverse complement.
AAATCTACGTTAAATTTATAACTTTTAAAAATTATCTGTGTGGGATTACATGGAAGCTACAAGCAATTTGAACTGACTCTCGTATAATTTTGCACATCGATTTTTGCTTATTTTTATCTTAATTTGATTTGTTATTATATGTGAGAATTATGCTCTTAAAAGCGATATTTCGAAGAAAGTTTATATGAACCTATGAGAAATCATGGACCGACCGATTTTGGCGCATTTTTCAAGAATATCATAATACTTGAGCTTTATATTTGTGTAAAACCTCATTCCAGGAGAAACATTTGTATGAGGGGCACCTGATATACTTCAATACGAATCCTTCTTAGTTAAAAATAATAATATGTACAAAATTTCATAGAAATATCTCAAAATTGCGACCTATAGACTGTTCACAACGTTTATATGGACAGCCAGCCGGACATCTTTAAATCGAATCAGAATGTAATTCTGAGGACGAGGCCTATTGAAGTTTTTCATGTTCGGTCATACAAATGTTCTTCCCGAAATAGGTTTTTAAGATCATAAAAGTCCTAAATGCGATATAGAAGAAATTTGGCACAAGTAAGTTTCATAATATTCTAAAACGATGTCTAAACAAATGTCGGTCCACTATTTCTCATAGGTCCCATACAAACCATCTTCCAAATATCACTTCTAAGGGCAAAAATCTCACATATACGTTGGTATTGTTATAATAATTGATGAAATTAATATAAATAAAAATCGATGTGCGAAATTATAGGAGAGTCGGTTCATAATTTTTTGTAGTCCTCATAGAACAATCTAACAACCCCACCCCCCTAAAACAAATCTTTACAATAAATCAGAAAATCTATTCATAACTCCTTTTTTACTGACGATGTGGTGTAGGGTATAAGATAATCGGGCTTGATTGACTATGCATTCTTATTTTTAAGTATTAAAATTTTAGTTAATTTCACATTGATTTTTTTCTGTGTGTAGAAATTCGAAATTATGTCGATTTCAAAAACTTATCAATTTCCAAGTTCCAATGCAAAAATATTGAAGTAAAAACTGTTCCAACAAAATATGGAATTATAGCCAAATAATACAGCTTTTGTATTTATTGAAAAATTCCAACATTGACATAGGAACTTTTGTCAGTGTAGTGACGTTTCTTTGGGGGGGAAAAAACAGCAGCAGCAGCTGTGTAAATTTCATAAAAATTTTAACACTTCAATTGCTGCAATTTAATTGAAATTTTACTTCAACCAGAATTTTGTTTCGTATGACACTTCAAATTAAATTTCTTTATTTTAGAATTAAAATCCCAAATGGAGAGAAGAATCACATATTGACATTTTTCCATTCCCATAAAATGGTTAAAAATACATTTATGGTCAAAAAAATAAAAAGTAGAAAAAAAAGAATGAAATAGAATTCTAAAATGAAAATTTTGAAACATTTATGAGAAATATTAACAAAACAATTCGGCTGTGCCGAATCATTAATACCCTCCACTTATAATTGTGCTTAATTTCAATAGAATAATTTTAAAAGTTTTTTTCCGAGAACGATACTTAAATGGCAGCTGTAGCTGTATCGACATTAGCTAGGAAAGGTCCATATATTCAAGACAGTTAGATAAATAATCGTGAAGATTCAAAATTAAATTGTTTCATATTCATATAATCTCAAATCCGTTTTCCGGAAAGGGGCGTTATAGCAAAATATGTACCGGTATTGGTCAGATTAATAAAGTATATTCAGAAAAATAATTGAGACACATTGAAAAAAATTAGAAAAGTTGCTTTTCTTAATTTTAAGGCTGTGTCAGATATCGGTCTATAACTTTTTTGCTGATGAACCGATATAGCTGGTTTGCCCACCAATAATGTGGCCAAATGTCATTTCCATTTCATGTTTCCAACAGACAGACGGACATAGCTAAATCGACTTAGATTTTAATTTAAAGAAAGAATTTATACTTTATGGGACCTGAGTTGATTTCCTCTTGGTGTTACACATGAAAAGACAAAGTTAATATACCCATCATCTCAACATGTGATGATGGAGGGTATAAAAAATGATGAAAATATATTCCCGATAATATTTTGCTACATATTTTCACTTGAAATTGAAATTCTCTGAAAAACATATATAAATAAAGCTTTTTTCATGAAATTGAAAAAAACAAGGAAAACAAAAAAGTCCGGGAGAGAAAATTGTATCATAACAATTTTCTAATTCTTTCAGTTTTTTAAAATGCAGTTATTTTGGTTTTTTTTTTTTTTTTTTTTTTTTTAACAGGTTTATAAATGATGGAATCCTTTCACTTTATTTCCATTCCGCGGTCGTTGTGGGGCAAAGCTTTGGCATACAAAATCTTCACTGCCTCTTTAAAAAAAGGTTGGTTGGGTTGAAGTATATCGTGTATCACACACAATTTTTCTTCGTGTCTCCCTACGATACATCAAGTAGCGATTTAGGCACAGTGTGTCAAAATAGATTTTTCTTGGAAATAATTTGTACCGGAACAAGAATATATATCTCAATGAAATTCTACATACTTGGAGCTAAGGTGTTTCTGAGTTTGTTTGGAGAGCCCAGATCCGTATCTGGACTTAGTCGGTGATCCCTCCAAAATTGGTTATTTATTTACGAATTTGAACAAAAGATTTGCCCACCAGCCGTATTCAAAGTTGTAGGTCCTTTATAAATTTTTAATATCATATGACATTTCCCATAATTATCTGGTCTTTTTCTGGTCTGTGCCCTGGCTTTATTTATTTAATGAACCGTGACCACATTTTCTATGTCCATAAGTAACATATCGTTCAGCGCATAAATCCAATAAGCTATTGAAATGAAAAAGAGATGAAGACTCTAGAAGGAAAAACGCCTAAAAAGTTTAAGGTACCTTCAGTTATTTGCTAATAATTTCGCCACTAATTTCGATGGATTTCAATAAACTAAATTCTCTAAAGTATTTCTCATCATTTGATATATCCATAAATGGACGCGATAGCGATCCAAAATGGGGATCTTAGACAAAATATGTGCTTCATACATTGACAGGTGAATAGTATATCAAAAATGGGTTACGTCAGATAGAAATAAATGATAATGAGGAGATCTGGTCTATAGGACATTTGAGTCGAAAAATCATATATTCTATTTTCCAAATAGATTTTGAACGGTTTTGTCGAGCTTTATTAATGATTATGACTATGTGCCTGATTGTTTTTATTTCCAAATACTTAATATCTGAATGATAATCGAAAATTTCGGATTTTTGTCGCTGTAAAGAAAAGGACATGAACTAGTTTTTCTTTCAAATTACAACAACACTATTCACGACACCCTTTGATTGACAGTACAACTCACAAACTACATTTAAGCTCAACCTAACTACCTCAATGTATACACTGAACCAAAAAACGTAGTAAATATAATGAAAAAGAGTGTAGAATTGAAGAAATGTAGGTTAAATATCAACGAAACCTTAATTCATCATAACGAAAATTTTCATTAATTTTTCGTAAATTCTTCAAAGTGATCAAAATGTGGTTAATTTGAATAATAATTAATGCATTTTTCATATTTCATTTAAAATGACAAAGAAAATATACAAAATTATTTGATGAAAAAAATAGTTAAATAAACAAACAATTTAATCAAATTAACTTCATTTTAGTAGTGAAATAAATTTGTGAGTTATTTCACTGACGATGCGTTACGGCCGTTTTTACTCAATATCTGTTTTTCGTTAATTTTTTTAACTAAATTTTATTCAATTAAACATCTTTTATTAAAAAGTTTTTTAATTAAATTTTTTTAGTATATTTGAAAAAAAATTCTTCAATTTGAAGAAAAATTGTTTTCATTAGAATAAAAGTATGTTTATTTAAAATATTTTTTAGGTAAAGTTCTACGAAAAATATTCATTAATATTACCTACGATATTTGGTTCAGTGTAAAATGGCGTAATTAACTTTTGCTCCAATCGTGGTAATTTACCTACAAACATTGACATCTAGCAGTTTCCGCTTTACCATGATGAAAAAAATAGATTTTTGTTTGTGGAAAACAGTTTTTTAGTTGCTAATTTACATAAACTATATTAAGATCCAAATTTATTACTTATTTACTTAATTTCCCCCAAAAAATCTTATGTTAATTTTATTTCACTTTAAGTGAAATAACTTTGTATCCGAAGTGTCAATTTTATTAAATCACAAATGACCAGATGTCAAAGCTAAAAGTGTTTAGTTTAAATATATATTTCCTAATTTGACAGTCATCAGGTTAAATAAACAGTTTTGTGCTCCTAATTGTCCAGTTATAAATGAAAAATTTATCACAAAATAACAGCTGTTACTCTGTTACTCTGACAAATGTTTTCGAGAGAAAAAAGCGGAAAATTTAAATGCCAACAAACATTTTGTTAAAAACAACTTCATTAAGTGGCAAATTACAAGTTTATCTTCTACTCATCCCTCATCTTATCCCTCAAAGTCACAAAAATATTTCTCTTCCATCACCTTGAATAGTGATGAGATGTTGTTGCTGTGATTTTGTAATTTTTCTCTCAGATTTACTTTGGATTTGTCTATATATATAAATATATACTTTCTTTTTAGTTTCGTTGTTGTACAACAAATTGTTTTAAAAGTTGTTTTTCTGATTTAACGTACGCTACGATAAATGGTGAAATGGGGGCAGATTAAGTGGGTCATTTTAAGTGCAGAACGCATATATGGTCCCGTATAAATTTGGATCATTTCAAAGGTGTGAGATTAATTAAAAACATTTTGTATATTTTCTTTAGATTGATTAAAGCTTTCTTATGAAATTTATTATCAAAATCTACATCAAAATTTGTTCATACAAAATGGTCTATTAACGCATATCTGCTGCAAAATAGTCATAAGTAAATAATAACTTTTTTCAACGGGACGTAACTGGAATTTATTTGTTTCTTAGAATTCTTAAATGAAAACTTAAAATATGATTACTTTTCACACTCTTTTAAACTTTTTATAATGTAAACTATGTAAAAACTGATGTGTACCTGAAATAACGCTTCATTTCCAGCAACAATCAATAAATTATATTTTTTCCTCCAATCATTTTTGCTGTACGATATTGTGTTTACAAAGATTTCTTTATACTACTGATTTTAAGTCGAAACTTGAATTTTTGACTTATGGTATCTTTGCCGTAAATGAGTGATATACTGACAATACTGTCATGTTTGGTATTTTGTAAGGTAAACATCAGTCATTATAATTCTCATACGCAATTTCCACTATATCATAACGATCTTCTACAAAAAATATATCTCAAATTATATCAATACTAACAAATATGGTATTTTGTACGGTAAACATGTGAGTTATGATTTGGCATTCAATAGATGTCAAAGTTTCTTTTAATCGTCTGACTAATGGCAAATTTAGTGTCTGTAAAAGATCTTCTGCAGGGATGTCCAATATCTTTCTATCGTTTGCAGAAAATGGCTTCTGAGCAAATGCGTCGGCTCCAAAAACTTGTGAACAAAGGCTTCCCCGATTCAAATCTTTACATCTAATCAGATGTGAAATTGGAAGTGTTACTCGACAAAGATTGATGTCAAATGCGAGTTAAACTTTTATTATTTGGGGGTCGTATAACAAGCCATTCTTCTACGTTTTGATGTATTAAAGAAGGGGCGACTTTGATAGGCGATTTTGCATTTTGTAGTTTACAAAAGGAAGTCATTTGTACGCCGCATTGTTATTGGTAATGAATAATGGATTCAGCTTTAGTCCAATAATTTATAGATTTAAATCTGTTTCTATGTTTGGTCAGGAACGTAGTGGGTGACTTTCCTTAGTTGGCCACTTTGGATATGCAAATTTTTCACATAAAAATGTTAAGTTTTTTTTTAAGATGACAAAATTTGGATGGCTCTTTTCCCCATTTCATCGGTGGCATTAAGCCCGTTAACTAAGTATTACATATTAGTTTCGACTTTATTATCTCTGAAACTTTTTATAGAGATTTACAAGGACTTTCGAGAAATCTTTAAATGAATTCTTGGTTAATTAAAAAAAATACCAACATTCTGGTCAACTTTTAAGGGTGATCGACTACGCCCCTGACTTATCCAAATAATCTCGAAAATACCTCTTTTTTACATTGTAAATTTCATTAAAGTTTCGAAAGTTAAATAATTATTTTCAGAAGAATCTACTTAGACCCTTTCTGACACTCTACATTTCGCAATTTTAGGAATACGTATATTGATGAAATCTAAGACAATCGGTATTGATCTGTGTGGTAGCTACCATGCAAATGTCTTCCCAGAATTGGCGTTTGAAATAATTCATAGATATAATGTTATGAGTTGAAAACCCAGTCAAAATTTCAATGCCAACTTTTCGTAAAAGGTGTTCGTCGCATACAGCTCAAATTCCAAAAAATACTTTAAATTGAATGAATCTAAAAATAGTATTATGACATTTTATATATATTACGGATTAATATAACTCAAAAATATCGCATAAATGTGACGAGAATTGTCCCACAATTTCCAACATTATCCTTACATATCCCCACTTTCGATAATCACTCCAAGCAGCATACAACTCACATAAATCTGAGTATTCTGGGTCATAACCGATATTTACAATTTTATTTCCTTTAATGAAATTATGGGCGAAGATGACTACAATCATAATAACTTCCTTTTCTAAAATATTATATTGGTGTAGGGTATCTAGATTTATAAGACAGTTAACTGGTAAATTAGAGCGAAAAAAATATCAGAAGAGGAAAACTTAGAATATGAAGCAACAAATTAAAATGAGGACGGAAAAAATATGTATAAAATCATCTTTAATGGTAAAAGAAAATTATTTAGCAAAAGTAAAGTTTTATGTTGGCATCTTAAGCAGCACCAGCAACAACTACAACAAAAACAACTAGCACCCGCACCAACAAGAAGAAGAACGGCAACAACAACATTTGGTCATTAATTTGTTGACCTGTCAACATCATTGAATTACTTTTATTAAACTAAAATATATAACAAGAAAGAATATTATATTCAGCTATGCCGAATCTTCAATACCCTCCAATGTGTTATATTACGCACATATACACTCACACATACACTCACAGACGTATATAATTTATAACCCTTTTTACTTAAAAAAGCAACACAGAAACACTTAATGAGTCATAAAGTTGGTTACATTTTTAGCTATAAATTTTTTTCTTCTGAACCGATTTTGATAATTTTTGGAATGATAAAAAGTACATATAATTTTATATTATATCCATATCTTGTTCGAAATTGTCGATTTGTAATTGGCAGTTTTATTTCTTTAATTCTTTGCTGAAACTTAGAGGTTGCCTCAGATAACGGTCTATATCTTTTGATATACTGAACTGATTTTGCTCATTTAAAAAATAGGAAGCTTCTTAGGACTATAATACTTATTTTTGATATAAGCGTGCCAACAAAAGACAGGCGGACGTAGCCTAATCGACACAGATTTTGATGCTAGAATATATATACATTATGGGGTCTGAATGTTACACACAGAATGACAAAGTTAAAATACCATCTGCACTTATGATGATGAAGGACTTATAGAGGAAAAATAGGAAAAAGCAGACAGAAAAGGACATAGCAACAAAAAAAAACTATAGAGAAACCCGGTGAAAGTAGTTACCTGCTAAGTTTAGCAGGTAACTTTGGAAAAAAAAACATAAAAAATTCTTTTCTTCAATTACAATTTAGTTTTCAAATGAAAAAGTCGAAAGAAAATTGTTGCTGGAAAATGTGATGAGTTAGATGGCAATTTCCTATTTAAGTTGTTGTTGTGATGAAAAATTCTTTTCTTCTTTTTTTCCATGAGAAACGGTTGAATGTTGCGTTGTAGAATAAAGTTAATGAAATTTTTTAACTTTAATAATTAAACGTTTAAATGAAATGCAAAATGTTGGAAGAAAAGATGGAGGAAAATACTTAAAGTGAATAATAAACGACAAATAAAGAAACTTAATAAAGTTTTAATTATAATGTTTGATATTTGCTACTGAATTGATATATAAATGTTGCACAATTTGTTGTCTTAACAGGCATTTGCAATTTTGGCGCCAAAAATAAAAAACAGTTAAAAAGCTGAATTTTAATTAATTTATATATTTTAAAGTAAAAAGCTTTTCCGTGAAAAGGCCCATTTAAAATACTAAACGCAGTTGGCAAAATCATTATGTCAAATTTTAATAGAGGGTAAAGCCATATATGGAAGCTAGGTGATGGTGATGGTGGTCCCTACAAAATCAGATTTGTTTGGATTTATTTTGATACCAAAATTATATTTGTGTTAAAATTGCTACCTATATGACACACTGATTATGGGGTGTATCAAAATTTTAAATAGTTTAGTCTATAATTCTGTTTTCATTAATTTGATTTCGATGATTTGCAGTATAATGATGAAGTATTACAAATAAACTGTCCATTATGGTTAACTTCTAACAAATATCCTGGTAAAATTTCAATGAATTCGAACAATTAGAATGAGGTAGAAATCTTTTCTACATACAGACAGACGGAAATAGCTTAATTGTACAGATTTGGATTTGACTGCTTTAGTTACAGTGAGAGACATGGATAAACAAAAAGAGTAAAAATCATATCGTCAACATATAACAAAAACAGAGACTGTAAAAATGTAGAAATATCCATTAGGATACCAGATCAAGAGTTTCTGATATAACGGCACGTGGTTGCTTGTTTCTACACAAATGGCTCCAAACATGGGGATGGAATGGAACTGGCAGAACAGAAACCACATCATGCTTCCGACAGCCGAACAATAATACAATTCTATAATTTCATATCTTCACCGATATCCAAATGGCGGAGTCAGTTGTCGCATACGATCATACGAATGGTATGAATTACTAGAGCGCTTTTGGAAAATGACTAACACAATGAAGTACCCGCCGGATCTTCAACTCTACATTAAAATTGGCAATTGTAACAAATGCAAATCATGTGGAGAAGACATCGATCGAAACGATGGAATTATTTTTTTGTTTTTATGGTCTGATTCTGATGATGTTTAATTTTGTACCATCTGGCTGTAAATGGAAACGAAATATCGGAATCATTATCACCAATTTAAAAAAGCTCTTACAAATATATCTAAATTGTGAGATTGTAGAGTGTTTGCAATGTTATATAAAAAGACATGTCACCTGACGGGTGTTCATCATAAAATCGACTCAGCAATTCATTCGAGAGAAATCAGAAATAATAAAACTATAAATTATTTGTACAAAAATATCTTATATTTTAATTGTTTAATTAATTTTTGATGAAATTAAAAAAAATCAATATACTTTGTGGTCTACTTCGTAAAGTCACAGACTACGCCCTTAACCACATAAATACTAGTACTCCTCCAAATTAACTCGAAAACATCCCACATCCAACCATGTGAAATATCATTACGATATCTCTAACACATTATACTACAGTGGTTGCTGGGTATAAATAAAATAACTATCTGTCTTTTTAGCAGAAGGCCACGCCCCTAATTATAAATAATTTGATCTACTTTTTTTGGTAATAAATGACAATTATGAAAAAGTAATTAACGACCCTCGTATAATTTTATTTTCTCATTTATTATTAAGTGTGAAGTACATTATGAGAAATTAACATTTAAGTCAAAATTTATGCCTTTTGAAATGAATTTCTGTGGGGGCGCTAATTGGGAGCTACAAGAAAATATGGACCGATTCTCGTAAAATTTTGCACATCGATGTTTGTTTGTATTTATCTTAATTTGACCAATTATTATTACAATACAATGACATAAATGTTTTTATGGGACCTATAAGAAGCAATGGAACGCATAATTCGGCAACATTTTGTTAAAATCGCTTTATATTTAAAACGTTTATGATTATTGAAAGTACCTGTATTAGTGGACCGAACCATTATTCAACAGTCTTCGTCCTTGGACCAAAATAATAAAATATTGCGACCTGTTGAGTTTTCACAACTTTAACATGGACTGACAGCCGGACGGACAGACGGACGGACGTCGTTAAATTGACTCAGAAAGTGATTCTGAGTTAAACGTCATTTTTTTCTGTATATTACAAACATCAGCTTAATAACCCCACCACTTACGATGATATAGGGTATGAATAGTTGATGATTTTTTAAATTACTTTCAGTTATCATCGTGTCTTTATAAAATAAAAACAATTTTGTTAGTTCTCTTTATAACTTCTTTTCTTTAATTTTGTTTTTTTCTCTTTTCAGTTTATTTTAAATTTAAATTTTCTATTACTCAATATTTAATATTTCACTCAATATTTTAATATTTCACCTGTTATTCAATATCATAAAAGTTATGTCTCCTTATATCATCATAGGTGATGGGGGGTATTATGCGTTTGTGCAGTTGTTTGTAACATACGTTTTAAACGTACACAAAATATGACGCTATCACCAAATTTATGTATATCGTTTAATTCAGAATCACTTTCTGAATCAATTGAACGACGTCCATCCGTCTGTCCGTCCGGCTTTTTTTCTATGTAAACATTGTGAAAACTCTACAGGTCACAATTTTTGAGGTTGATGACATTTTTTATATTTTATATTTATTTTTTTGGCCCAACAATGAAGTATGTTGAAAGATGACCATGTTCGGTGCAATATTACAGGTACCTCGCATACAAATGATTTTCCGGGAAGGCGTTTTAAAATCATAAAAGTCCTAATTGAAAAAATATGCGTTTGTGCAGATGTTTGTAACGGGCTCACAATTGATTTAAGCATGTCCGTCTATCCATCCGGCTGGGTGTCCATGTAAAGCCTATTAACAAACCACAGGTTGCAGTTTTAAAGATATCTTAGGATCGGTTCATTATTTCTCATAGGTTCCATGTTTACACATAAGCATAAATAAGAAAACAAATTATACGAGGGCCTTTCATTAATTTTTCGCAGCTGTGATTTATAACCAACAATGTGATGTAGGGTATTATATAGTCGGGCTTGTAAGACTATAATATTTTTACTTCTTTATTGTTTGTTGTTTTTTGTCATTACAAAAGGTGAAGCAGATAACTGAAAAAGTATTAAAAATTTTAGTATTTCCCCCCTTTTCGGAAAAAAGCGAAATGCTTTAAATGTCTTATGAGCAGAGTTAGGAAAAACTCGGAGCAAAATCTCTATTTTCAAATGATCTTTTTTATTCTTCTTTGAGGAGGTAAAAAATTAGACTTTTTTCGATTTTGCTCTGTGCAAAATCGGAAAAAATATTTTTTATAAAAAAGAAGTTGTTTATTTTTCACTCCTCAAAATTGCGAAATTGTTGAAAAGAAAACAAAAAAAATGTGCATACACAAGCACACAAAAAATTCTTATTTATTATTATTTTAAATTTCTTTTACGGATTTTGCTCTTTTTCGATTTTTATCTTCTTGATTTTTATAATTTTTAGAATTAACCCCTTTTTCAAATATCGATAAAAAATAAAACTCTTTTTCAAAAATTAAAATTAAACTCTTTGAAAGATCCGATAGTTTGAAGAATAAAAAATAGAGTCAAAAACCGTACCTTGCTTATGAGTTCTTAGAGTGTGATATGGGCTAAACAAATAATACCCCCGAAAAAGATGTACTCGACTATATTTTAAATACAGGATTATGGTTTTAACCAAAATAAAGAATAAACTCCCATTATGATTTAAAGATTTGTTACAAAAAACGATGAAGGAGATGTCGAAGAGGAAGACAAATATGTGCCATAAAGTCATAAACGTTTAGTTTAAAGAAAATATAAATAAAAGTTACTTAACAAAAAGTTCTTCATCAGCACTTCTTCCGTTTGTGGTTCTTTATTTTACAAAGTTTTTAAGGTTTTTTATATTTTACGTCTTGTTCTTCTTCCTTTTTTGGTAACAAAGAATAAAAATTGCTCTCATAAATTTTGCGTAGCAAACAAATATCTTTTAAATATATTTAGATTTTTTTCTCGGAAAAAAGTATAAAGTATAAGAAAATAAAATACCATAGACATATCCATGACCATTTAAGTGTGTGAGTGTGTGTATGTATATGTGTGATATCCTTTTTTTATAAATACATGCACTTTATTATAAGTGTGTCAACAAATTCAATCAGAGATAATCGTATTTAAGAAAATCCCTCTTTAAGTACACAACAACAACAACAAGAACTTTGAAAAGGAGACAGAATGTGGGAGAGTTTTATATTCCGTTATAACGAATATTAAATACCCTTGAATAAAATCACTTGGACCTAAAGTTATTTTTCCTTTTAAGTTTATAATTATTTTACCAGACCATTTTTTCCGATTTCTCAAAATTATACGTCATTCTATAGTTTTGAAATGATAATTAATCGGGTGAAATTTTACTAAATTTTTGATTAAAAAGCGCTATTAGCTGACGATTGGACAAGGCCTACAATCGATTTTTTATTCATGCCGATATTCATAATTTTTATGTCCTTCCACAGTAAATGTCAAGGGCCAAAAGAATTATTTTTTGTTAGCACCATTCCTTAGTTAACTTATCAAACAAAATGGCAGCCAACGAACTGCCACAAAATATTTTTAATTATGGGCGTGGCAAGCTGTTAAACATTTTTTTGAAATGATAATTGCACAATTTTCTTTTTATTATAATGGCGGTACAATAGTCTCATGGAACTGATATCTTGTGTTATTGCACAGTGGGACAGTATGGATATTTTTTTAATAAATAAACTGTTCATTATAAAATGCAACGTAATGATAACTAAAAAATGGAGCCATATAAATTTGGACCTCATAAAGGTCTATTAACTGATTTATAGGGTCAAAGTGCTGTACCTCGAGCATTACATTTTTTTAAACCATTCAAATTCTTGTTTCTCTTTCAATTTAAATTTGTTTAACCATCTAATGGCTCTTAAAGAGGTCTTTCAAAAATATGCTTCCATGTTTGATTAAACACTTAAAGTTTTCGAGTTAATTGCATTTGAATTTTCAATTTTTTTAATATTTATATCCATAGATATTGCTCCGATCTGGTTAAATTTCAAAAGTATTTTAATAAAATTAAAGAAAAAAACCTTAATTTGACGAGTGACAAGTTTTCGAGTGCGAAAAATTGCCCTTTCATAAAAACCGGTTGCGAATACGGTTTCATACATATAGCGGTTTAAACATTCATCTAAAATAAATTTCCAGGAAAGTTGTATGTTTTGTAGCTATCAAGACCGATAATGTGAAATACTTCACAATATTAACGGCTTTATAAGGGAGCTTATATAAAGCCGTTAATAGAAGCGAAGGTTATATGTTGTTGTAATAGTTCGGCTGTAGCTGATTGTTCTTTCTTGTGTAAAAAACGTTTGATTGATGCTGTTGTCTCTGGTTTGAAAATCTATGGTCGAGTGTGACTCGAGTCGTTCTGGATCCAATTGTCGTGGAAACCATGAAACCCCTTTAATTTGTTTCCAAGACCTGATTATTTCGAGAACAAAATGAATGCTATCAAATATACTTAAACGTTTTAATTCTTTTTATTTTATTGAAATTATTTTTAGAATTTACATATAAAAAATAAATACAAAGTGCTATCAGTCACTTTGCTCGAACTGGTAGTTCATCTGCGTTTAAAACTTTAGGACACCTTTCTACTGCTATTCAATTCTCATTTGACAAGAGCCAGATATCTAACCACTGGCTTTAGCTCCGGCTAATTCTTTTGATACAAATGTCACATTATTGTTCTTGCACCAATCAAGGACTTGTTTACCATACCAACAAAATGCCAAGTCAGACCAAAAGTAGTGGACACAATGAAAGCCGACTTGTTTTGATGTAAATTTCGGTTTAATATCTTTCGGTCTTCAACTTTCCTCCAACATTCCATCGAGCATAAGCAACATAAATCTTTTAACCAGAATGTCGCGAAAAATCCGTCAAAATATACGTTTCGTTAACAATTATGCAGTAAGAATATTTTTTAGAAAACTTGACTTTAATTTCTTGGCATCTTAATTTTTAGAAAAAGTCCTCTCAGGAACTTTTAGAGCTTTAAATGTTTTTAAACCTACAAATGTTTCGTATCAAATACTACGAAGGCTGAGCTCGCCCATCCGTTTACTGCTTTGCTAACGGATGGGTTTTGTTTTTGTTTGTTGAAAATACATAGAAGCTTAACTACTGAATCGATTTTTGTTAAAATTGTCACAGAATGATCTCAATATATCAGAAATGAATATAGAAATATGTGAAGAACTTTTAAAGGAAGAGTTTTAAATTTTGGTTCCAATCACTTTCTCAAGATTTCACTAGACAAAATGTAGAATGGATAAGAAAAGAGAATACGTAGCCGTGGAACTATTAAAGCAAGAGTTAAAAAATATAAATTTCATCAATTTCTTAAACTGTTGCTGTACTGGAAAAAATACATGGCAGATAAGGCCATGGGAACAGGTACCCATCATACGACGAGAATATTACTTGGCGATTACGTAGAAAGTGGTCGGTAGATAGTGTCAGGGGAAAAAGTATCTTCCATACAAAGAAACAGAAGATCTGTCCCCATTTAGACCAAATATTTACTATCGGATATTTAAAGAATTATTTCATCTAGAGTTTCCATTTCCTCAAGAGTGTCACTTTTCTATGAAACAGTTTTATTGGAAAAATTTAGAACAGGGTCAGGGGGAGATGTACTCTTTATTCAAAACAAATATAAATTATATAATATCTGAAGAACTATTACGGCGTATGACTTTTTAGTTGGTGAATTTGATTTGATCCAGATTTTCGACAGATATAAAGCGGTTTTGAACAATCTTAGGACGGACAAGTAGATCCTTAATTGCAAATATAATGTTAAATATATTCCTTTATATATAATATTAAATAATTTCACCCTGTCATTACAATAACAATAACGAACAAAATATGCCCACTTTTTTAAATGTAGCGTATCGAAAAAAAGGCAACAAAAATGTGTAAAATAAGCAAATCCCTTTTTTAAGGTTTCTGTTGTTGTTTTGTGGTCCATTTAAAAATGTTACAAGTGTTACCACAAATATTTTAGAAATCTGTAGACATAATAATGTTCTCTCCTCCATTCGTATATAAATTTGAAATAAATTTGTTTAGATAAAGAATCCCGCTTTTTTTTGCTTTTTGCTATAAAATCGCTCCTGTTCTTGTAATCTTATACGAGTAGATTTGAACTGAGGGATGTTGATTTAGATTCCTGTTTGTAGTTCAAGCGAATCTGTGGTTTATCGCCAAAATAAAAAACCCAAAACAGGAACAAAATCAAATATAAAAACAAAAAAGGCAAACGAAAAAGATCTTAAATTAATTGGACTTAAAGTGTATTTATGCGCCATAAATAAAGTTATAAAAAGTGCATAAATCCTTTTAGCTTTGAAATAACAGAAAATAAACTGAAATAAATATTTTTTTATAAGTATTTAAGTGTTTTCTGGGTCTGTAATCAAGAGGAGATATTTAAACCCTTTTTAAAGATTTTTAAATACACGTTTGAATAAAAGTGATATAAATATGAATTTAAATAAAATTTAAAATTTTAAATTTTGTCAGAAAAGGAAAGAGTTGAAATTTCTTGTACTCCTCATGAGTTATCAAAAATCTGATATATAGATTTAAGAGTCTATTTTCAGAGTTTTTCAATGAAAACTCATTTAAATTCTTATTTTTTACGTTTACAAAATTTCATTTCTCTCAATTCGGAAATGGATTTTTGGTGAATTTTTAAAAAATCAACATACCCAAGGTGGTCAACTTTGGAGGGTCACTGATTACGCTTCTCACCCTATAGGGGCTTGTATTCCGCCCAATCAATTTTAAAATGTTTTTCAGCTTTATTATATGCAGTTAAAATAAAAATATTTAAAACGGTTCAAAAAGTTTTTAGTTTAAAAAAAAAAGATTTGGATAGCACTGTGTGATGCTACATTACTTATTGTTACTCTCAATTTTGCCGTATTAAAAGCTTAGCGCAATCGCTTCAGCAAATAGAAAGTTTTTGATCGATCTCAAAATTAAAATGATGATATATTTTCAAAAATAAAAAAAATAAATTTTAGGGCTTAATTTAAAAAAAAATTTTTAGTGATTTTTTATATTAAATTAATTTTAAAAAAAATTAGACTTTTCGAAAATGTTAAGTTAATTTAATAAAAATTTAATAATTTGAAAAGTTTAAATTTAATTTTAAAATAATTTAATTAAATGTAAATTGAATTGCAAATTTTTGAATAGAAAATTTAAGTTGAATTTTTAGTGAAAAATTAAATTACAAATAAAAAAATCTTATTTTTAGTAAATTTTGAATTAATAGCGATTTTTTAAAAAATTGAAAAAATTAATTTTTGGAAAAAATTTTAACATTTAGTGAATTGTTGAAATTTTAGTGAAAAATTCAGTATTAAAGGAAATTTAAATTTTTTTATTGAAAATATGAATTAAAATTTTAATTTTTAGAGAGAATAGATCTTTTTTAGTGGGAAATTGAATTTTTAGTGAAAAATTCAGTATTTTATAAAATATAAAATTTATAGAGAAATTTAATATTAAATTATAATATCAATATTTGATGTGAGTTTAAATTTTCCACTAAAATTGATATTCGGTGAAAAATTCATTATTTAGTGAAATATTAAATTTTAGTGAAAATTCAATATTTAATGAAAATATCAATATTTGATGTAAATTTAAAATTTAAAAGTGAAAATTTAAATTTTGTAAAATTTGAATTTTTAGTGAAAAGTTTTTTGTGGACCTTTTTTAATTTTTTAATAAAAATTTTAATATTAATTGAAGATATTGAACAAAGATTGGTGTTTTTTTGTTGAAAAATATAAACTTCCTCTTTATAGATCCAATCTGGCTCTAATTTCAGCATTAAGTCTAATTAAAATCAAGTGAAAGCGAATTTTAAACCAACCGTTTTTTCTATTACGAATTATACAAATTGGACTTGTGTCACAAGATATTTTGTGTGATTCATGATTTTGTTCGATTGCCAGAAAAGGAAGGATGAATTTTAAACCGTCTGTAGGATTGTAAAAAGGCTTGAAGTTAACGGGACAATGTGACGGAAGAGCTGTTAGTCTCAAATCATCGTACCCATATGCAATGAAAAAAGACATGTTTTGGGTAACTATAATCAGGAGGAAATAACTACAGCCATGTCTTCATAAATGTGTGGTTGAGCCACAATCATATCATGTTTATGCATTTGCCACATTCATGTTATTGGTCATAACATGGTTGTGACACAAACATACATTTGTCATAACTTGTGTTGTCTTGTGATTATGTCATGTTACAAAAATATTTTGAAATTAAAAACTTAATAATTTTAAGAAGTGTTTTCTACAGATCATTTCATGCTTTATCAATGTGCTTTCCTCTTATATCATCGCGACCTACATTAATTCGATACATTAATCTTGGTAAATAAGTAAAATCCATTATATTATAATTTATTTATTATTTAACCTTTTTGTGAAGCTTAACAAATTCTGCATTTTTGTCTTGAATATAAAATCTCATTTAATTATTTATTTAATATAATTTATTAACTTAAATTTCATCAGAAGTTCATGATACTTTCAGATACTTTAATACAAATGAATATAAAGTTCAATAAATTATTATAAAATATTTAAAACAAAATCTCCTAAAAAAATCTGCAAAAACTTCAAAAAATCAGATTATTTCTATTAACATTTTAATTTATTTATGACGAACAGACAGACATTCGAAGAGAGAGAGGGAGAGAGAGAGAGTTTGCCAAAAAAGGGTTAAATTTTCTCTTATCTATATATCAAAATTGAATCTATGTTTGTTTGGGACTCATAAACAGCTAAACTACTGGACGATTTTGTTGAAATTTTACAAAATAATCCAAATATACCTGAAGGTAACATAGAATATAAAAAATTCCGATAAGACCATACAAAGCAAATATTAATCAGATTTATCTAAAAAACTATAACAGCGAAAAGAAGTTGATTATCGAATACAGCGAAAGTTCTACAATTTGGTTCCAGTGTCTTTTTCAAGAATCTGTTTTATTAGTTAAACCAGGTGGTGTGGTACAAAACAAATATGGTCCTAATTACTTTCTCAAGGAACTATTTTACTCCACACAATGTAGGAAGGATAGAACCAGGGAGAAAAGACCTCTCTTACAAAGAAAATATTGATTATACTTAATAAAATATAGGATGGATAGGACTTGGGCACGGGTTTCCCCATACAAAGCAAAGAAAAAAAGACCTTTATAGCGAGAGTTCTACGATTTGGTTCCAGCTACTTTCTCAAGTATATGTTTTATTGGTCAAAATGTAGGATGGATAGGACCAGGATGTGGGGTACCTCCATAAAGCAAATATTAATTATTGGATATGTGAGGAACTATAACAACGAACGTACTGAAATTTGGTTCCCATCATTTTTCTCAAGAAACTGTTTTAGTGGACAAAATGTAGGACGGATAAAACTAGGGGGAGGGATACCTCCTATACAAAGCAAAGATTGATGGATTATCAAAATGTAGGTTATGATCAAAGGAAGCTCCATGCAATGCAAACATTTAACATAATTTAAGGACGGACAAGGTAAAGCGGATTTGGAAAATGTCCGTTTTTTATACACGTCGCGATTTGTGAAGCTTCTTTCGACATCTCTCTGATTAAAGAGAATTTTTATACAGCAAAGCGCACCGGATAAAAGCTAATATTTATATATAATTAAACTGATATAAAAACCAAATATAACACTTGTTCTTCTTTAGCTTTTTTACCCTCTTTTTCCAATTCGTCTAAAAACATATCGAAGTTTAAAAGTTTCTATTTTCTTCTTTTAAGAAAACTTTTCTTTAACTTTTTGTTGTTGTTGTTGTTTTTTTCATATTTCTTGTTTAACATTATGAGATTCACCCTTAACCACTAAATTTGTTAGAATGTTTCACTTTAACTTCTGTTCATACGGGCTTCTTAAAATAAAATCAGTTACATGATTTCTTAAACCATAAGAAGAAGAAGATGGAAAAAGGATAAAAAGAGAAAAAAGAAAAAATATGAAGTTGTTTTAAGTCGATTAATATTTTATGATTAATTTGAAGTATTTTGTTGTCCTTCAAAGCAAACACCAAACACACATACACACACAGTCAAATAGTCAAACTAACGAACGAGTAACGCATCGAGAAAAAAATGCACGAACGAAAGTGATAAATAAATAAAAAAACAAGAACAAGAGAAATTATTAAAGAAAATAACACAAACGTTTATGTTATGTTTAACCATATTTGTAATTTTTATCCTTGATGTTTATTTGTGTGTGTGCGGCTGTGTATATGAGTACGTTTTCATATCCGCTACCAACGCTTTTAAGGTATTTGTGCTCACAAATAACTGTTTGGTATTTAACATTAGATTAAGCAAAATTTTGTTATCTTATTTGGTGCAGGATTGAAATCCGTGAAATTATATAAAATAATTGATATAATTTCAACTGGCCCCCCTATAACTTCTTTCCACTAATAGTATAACCTTCTTCCAAGGTTATAAAGCTGTTCTACTTGGCTATCGCTATATTAATTTTTATAACTTTATCTAATTGTCCTTTACAGATTTAAATTAAAGATCGTATTTCCTTCTAAATTTCAAATTCTAATATAAATTTTCCAAAAATGTCTGCATAATTGTAACCTAATTAGAGACTTTCATATAAGGATCTATTCTGTCTCGAAAATCAACTGTAATTTTGGATCTGGTGTCTTCTTGAATGATCATGATGTAGACGATTTTAACGAAATTGTGCACAAAATTTCTAATAATATTCCAAATGTGACAAGTCATAAAAGGAAGAGCTTAAAACTCACATATACGTTGGTATTGTGATAAGAATTGGTCAAATTAAGATAAATACAACCGATGTATAAAATTTTACGAGGGTCGTTTCAAAATTTCATCCGCCCGAAAAAGTCCTATTAAACGCCCAAATCTTACATAAATATTAGAACCAATTAAGAAAATATATTTGTATGAGGGTCGTTCATTAATTTTCGGTAGCGCAATGTGGTGTAGGTTTTGACCGACTACATCTTTTATTTGTTTCTTTACTTTTTTTGTTTTGTTTCTGTTTGTTTGTAAACATCACTCAGTTTACCCGACATTCGTACGTGAGTGCAAGAGTGCCAAAAGTGTGCATTCGAATCAAGTGTAACATACATTTCAATTTATTTCTACTTTTCGGTTTTTTTGATCTCTGGTGATTAAAAAAAATATAAATAAAAATTTGGGATAAAATTATACTTTTACGCAATTATACCCATTTGCCGCTGTGCTGCACAACCATTCTCCTCAGTCCAAGATCTCGAAAGAAATTTCACAAATCACATCGTTATTAAAAGATTATGTACAAATGACATTTTCCAAATAAGAAATCTCGCTGTTATAGTTCTTTAAATATTTGATAATAATTTGTTGCTTCCCCTGGTCCTATCTGTCCCACATTTTGGCCACTAAGAAAAGATCCTTGTGAAGGTAGTTAGAACCAAACTGAATACTCATTAAAAACTCGATAATTTATAATTTGCTTTGTATAGGAGTATCTTTTCCCTTGATCAGTAAAACAAATTCTTGACAAAGTGTTTGGGGTCGAATTTGAGTATTTTTGCTGTTAAATTTCTTTAGATATTCGATAATCAAAATTTTCTTTGTATGGGAGATACCTATCCGCACGATTCTATCTGCACTTCATTCTGTCCAGTAAAAGAGTTACTTAAAAATTTATTGGGACCAAATTAAAAACTCTCGGTGTAGTGGTTTTAAGATTATGGAGACAACTTCTCCCCTGATCCTATCTGACCTTCATTTTGTCTAGTAAAACAGTTCCTTGATATAGTGTTGGAACCAAATTAGAAAATTAGCTTTGTATGGTAGCTACCTTCTCTCCCTGATACTTTCCGTCTCACATTTGTCTTGAAAATAGTAACCAAAATTTAAGTGATGAAATGGTAAATTCGATAGTGAGTCGAAGTTCAATGGATGAATTATATTAAAGTGTATGGAAAAATTCCTCCATCAACCGTATTATCAAGAAATGAGTTCATATATAATAGATGAAACAAATCGGCAGATATAAGGTTTCCCTGAAAATATCGAGTATTAAAAGAGTGGTAGAAAACCGATTGTTCATATCCACCAACCTTTAATGATTGCAATATAAAACCATGAGATAGATGATAACAATAATGACTTATATTGAAACTAATATCTGACTAACACATTGTAAACTGTAAGGAGTGAGATCGAAAGTTCTTAACATTTGTAATGTGAAATCTTCATTTATTTATTTAAAATTTACCTTGAAAAATAACTTAATTTCAATATGAAAAAAATTAAAAATTAAAATTTTTGAAAGATTTTTAAATCCTCTTTCAATATCTCCCGTACGTCTTCCCTTTAAATTTGTTCATTAAATCAATTTATTTTATATTATTTACCTCATATATATCAATATTTGTTTTTTACACTTTATTTAGAGGCACACTTTCCTTGTATGTGTATGTGTGTCTGTTAGAATAAGTATCCTTTTTTTCTGAAGCATCCCCTAACTGTTTTACTATCACACTTAAATAAAAGTACACACTTGCAAACGAAATGTGGAAATGTATACAGTATAACGAGCAGCAAAAGAAAAAAAGGACGAACATTAATTTTCTTCAAAAACATTTTTTTTGCTTTAATATTTTTTCTTTTTTTTCTAAGTTGCCTTTTTTGAGGATTGCGCTTTTAAAGCCCCATTACCTAGATAAATAGAAAGGGTTTAATATTTAATATAAAATAAAAAAACAAATTCTAAAATGATCAAGTCATTCATTTCCGGTATTTTTGGGTAAAATCATCAATTTACAAATTTAATCAATATTTTAGAAAAATGTTCATCATTAATCCTAAACAGTTTGTTGAAGGAAATTAAATATGAATGATTTAAGGGAAAAATAATTTATATAAACTTAAATTTATTGTTTAATAGCTTTTACCCGGTGTGCTTCGCAGCACAAAAATTCTCCTTAGTCATACATCTCGAAAGAAATTTTACAAATCCTGACGTTTGCCAAACCCCCTGTACCATGACAGTATCTGTCGTAATCTTTTTTAACACAGCAATTCTTTACGTAAGTGATTGCACTTGCATTTTTTAAATTCTAGCTATAATAATTTCACTGATAGAAAATAGTTAGTTCCTTTTCTTTTGTACGTAACTGTCCTATTTTTGGCCCAGTATAATATTTTCTTGAGAAAGTAGTTGCTAAGAACTCTCACGTCGATAATACTTTAGCCTCAGTTCTTTAGATATTTGATAATTAGAAATTGCTTTGTATGGAGGCTACCTCCCCCTGATTCTATCCGTCATACATTTTGTCCATTAAATCATATCTTTAAGAAAGTGTTTTGGACCAAAATTGCGAACTCTCGCTGTAGTGGTGGTACATATATATATTCAGCAATAAACATGTTGTCCTGGAAAACTGTTTCTTGACAAAGCGAATGATACTGAACTTGTTATAGTTCTGTTATAGTTCTTTATTCACCTGATTTCATCCGTCCTTCATTTTACCATTAACAGAGAAAATTACTGTTGCCGAATGTTAAAAATATGGCTGTATATCCTCTGATCATATTTGTCCTACATATTGTTCACTGAAATAGTTCGTCATGGAAGTAACTGGCACCCCGCCCCTGATCTTCTGGGAGTTTTTATAGGATGATTCTGTGAAAATTTTATCAAAATAAATCCCAAACAATCTAACAAACAAACACAGATTCATTTCTATATATAGATGGAAATTTTAAAAATGTAAAAAATGGGGTATATTTTAAGGCGTTACGTTGATCGTTGGTCATTAGCTTTAATATAATTTAATAAATATTTTTACACCCTCCACTACCACTAGTGGTGAGAAGTCATTCCACTTGTAACGCTAAGAAGGAATCATCTCAGATCCTATAATGTACATATATTCTTACATCAAATCAAAATCTGAGTCGATTTGGCTATGTCCATCTGTCTGTTGTTGGCACGTTTACATACACAAAAATTGGCAGAGCTCAATGAAATTTGGCCTAAGTATTCACTATAGTTCTAAGAAGTTTCCTAGTTAAAAACAGCAAAACCGGTTCAGTATTATTAAAACCTATAGACCAATATCTGATGCAACCTCTAAGCGATGAACTTCCTTAAAATTGTCTATTATAAATCGTTTATTTGGATTTATCTCCAAAATTATTAAAATCGTTTCAATAGAAAGAAAGTTATAACCAAAAATATAACTAATTTTAAGATTCATTAAGTGTTTCTTTTGTGTTTAAGAAACTCGTTTATATAAAGTATACGTTTGGTGTATGTGTGTGGAACCTATAGTATTAACTTTACACGAATTTGTGGTGGAGGATTTAAAAGATTCGGCATAAGCCGAATATATCATTCTTACTTGGTTTTTTGGAAATTATTTCACTTATAAATTATCATTTATAAGTTATTTTTTTAAATTCTGTATGTGTGTTTGAATTTAAATTGTTACTGTTCATGCATGAGCATAACAGATCATGATGTCAGAACAACATAATGTTTTTATGTTCTTCCGTTTAACATTTATTTTATGATGATGTTCATTCTTACTTTTATTTTATTTAACATTTCTTCTTCATAAATTTCTTTTTTTTCCATTTTTTTGTTATCAAAGAAAGAAAATATGTTTCTTGTTATATGTGTGTATGTGTCTGTGTATTTGTGTGATTATAAGTTCATATTCCATTTCATTTTTCCATCGTCATCGTCATCATCATCAAGCATCATCATTCCTTCATTTTGTCATTTCATGTGTCGTCTTCTTTCATTCTCAATATTCGTTGAGTACCAAACAACTAAACTGTCATTTGTATTTGTATATGTAGTTGTAATGCTAAGATGTCTGTTTGAGTGTATGTGTATGTGTGTGTATGTGGCACTCATAGTTAGTACATTATTCTTTTTACTGAAGTGGCTGGTTGCTGCTTTCTGTAGCATTATTTTTCTAAATGGTTTCAAAAGTAGACACAAGTTATTATATTTTATTATGCTTTTTCTCTCTTATTTTGTTATTTGTTGTTGTTGTTTTTAAACAGGATACTTGGGAAAATATAAACATTTTAAAGGTATCGAAAGGTAAATTTATATATATTTATTTCTGTATGTATTTTGTAAAAAATAAAAATCTGTTGGAAATATTGCGGTCGTTAGAGACAATTTAAAGTATTTTTTGTGCAAAATATATAAAAAATATATACAAAATACTCTCATGAGTTGCAATTTATTTCTGAAAAGTTGAGTAATATTTAAAATATTTAAAATTTAATTTAATTAAAATATTAAAACGTAATAAATAAAACTTTATTTAAAACTAGCAGATCCGGCAAACTTCGTTTTGCAAAAATGTTTTCTTAGGGCGTTGCTGGCCAAAAGCAGACATAAGTACAATGTAAATAGATTTTTAGTAATTTTATTTTGCATTGTATGGGGGGTACCTCTCCCCTTGATCCTATCAGTCCTATATGTTTTCCAGACATGCTCTTAGCTATTTGATAATCAATATCTGCTTTTTCCTCCCCGTGATCGAACGTTTTTTACAGTTAAACAGTTCCTGGAGGAGGTTTTTGGAATCTTTAGAAATAGTTGCTTTGTATTTGGAGTTCCCCTAAACCAAGTGCTATTGGAATTTATTATCTCCTATGTATTGGGTATATAGGAATCGTTCTGTTTTTCATTAAAATTGGCACAACCATTTTTGAGTATGTATGCTACATAGATATACACACATTCAATTTCATAAAAAAAAACTTGCTTTGTATAGGCGATATCCCTTCCTCTAATGTTATCCTTACTACGTTTTGCCCAGTAAAACAGTTCCTGGAGGAAGTTTTTGGAATCAAACTTGAGAACTCTCGCTTTTAAAGTTCTTTAGACATTCGTTAATCAATATTGACTTTGCATGTGCGGTACCCCTCCCTATGTCCTATCAAAGTTTTTTACGTATATTGGATCATTTATCAGTCTTACGTACAAATAAATATACGTACATACATACATACATATATACATACATACATACATACATACATACATACATACATACATACATACATACATACATACATACATACACTACCATACATTACATACATACATACATACAAACATACATACAAACATACGAACATACATTTATACATACATCATACATACCATAAATACACACATAATGCATAACATAATATACATACATCATACATACATACATACATACATACATACATACATACATAAAAACATTCCATTTTATATAGATATTTTTTATATAGAATTTGAACTGTGTATTTTTTGTAGTCCTAAAAAATTTTCTATTTGAAAAAAAACAAAATCGGTTTAGTATATTAACATATACAGACCATATCTGAGCAACCTCTAAGTTCAACGAAAAGCTTTTGTAAAATTATTAAATATAAAACAACAAATTAGCAAGAAATAACATGAAGTTTTGTGTACTTCATTATCATTACAAAAATTATCAAAATCGGTTCAGTAGAAAAATAATTATAGGCAAAAAGATAATTTATTTTATGATTCATTAAGTGTTCTGTGTTATTCTTAACTTTTATATATTCCATTTGTGAGTGTATGTGTAAATGTTCGAAACATAACGTATTCACTTCAAGCGAATTTGTGGCGTAGGGCATTAAGGATTTGACATAGCCGAATACAGCATTCTTATAAGTTTTTGAACTAAGTATACCCACAAGTATTAACTTAATAATCAAAATTAAAATTCTTATAACAGAAACTTAATTTTTAAACTGTTCAGAATATTTAAAACACGTTCATATATTTGTCCATACATAATAACATATCATATGTATGTGTGGATTCAACACTCAAACTAACAAATAAATTCTTTAAGTCACACAACAATGATTTCGTGACAAGTTTAACCTTCGTTCTGCTCTTCTGTTCTTTTGACTTTTCAGATTTGTATTAAAACAATTTAATCAGTTTTCTTACATTTTTTATTTCATTAATTAAACTTTTCCCGAAGTTGTTGTTCAGTTTGACTGTCTGTTTGTTTATTTTATTGTGTGTAAAATAAATCTCTTAATAAGATTTCAGATTAAACTTTTTTATATAAGACCATGGTCCAACCGATCATTTATCTATACGTCCATGCATTTATTCTTGTTACCAAGAAAGTTGTATGCTTTTTAAACAACCACTTGTGGTGGTCAAGAAGGTATATTAACTTTGTCATTCCGCATGTACCTCTAAGAAGGAATTATCTTAGACCCCACAAAATCTGAGTCGATTTAGCTGTGTCCGTCTGTTTGTTTGTTGTTGTCAACCTCACATCCACAATAATTGACAGAGCTCATTGAAATTTGGCCTGAGTATTTCTAATAGTCCTGAGAAATTTACTTTTTTAAATCAGCAAAACGGATTCAGTATATTAAAACCTGATATCTGAAGCAACATATATCTTGAAGCAAAAAACTATCGTTATAGCCAAAAATATGACTAATTTTATGACTTATTTAATTTTCTTGTGTTACCATACCAATCATCTCAGACCCCATAATGTTCTTGCATTAAATCAAAATCTGTTCAGAATATTAAAAGATATAGACCGATATCTGAGGCAATCCTTTCGTGAAAAAGCCAATAATAAGTCGATAAAGTTGAATTCAATTTTGCCATAATATAAAGTTATGTGCACTGTATTACCATTCCAAAAATGATCAAAATCGGTTCAGTACAAAAAAAAACTTATAACTAAAAATATAACTAATTTTATGACTCATTAAACGTCATATTTAAAAAAAACTTAATATATGTGAGTGTTTATGTACATATTTACACGAATTTGTGGTGGAGGGTATTCAAGATTCGTCGTAGCCGAATACTTACTTATTGTTTTTGTAAATTCTCAATAAGCTGCAGGTTTAACAGAAATTTTGCTCTTTATTTTCTTTCATTTTAAAACCACAAATAACAACATGTTGTTATTGCTACTTGTATACAGCGAATATCGGGCAAGTGTATGTGTTCGTTCGTGTGAGTGTTTTATATTAAGAAAAGTGTGATTTCATATGCATGTAGTTGTATTTGTTGTTTTGCACATGTTGCCAAAGGAAATAGACAACACGGATATTATTGTTGTTATTTTATCTGCTGCTGCTTCTGTTTGTTGTTCACACTGTTGATGACAACATGTCGGAACATTGGCTGCAATTTTTTGACTTTTGTAGAAATAAAGCAAGAGAACATCAAAGTTTATACGTGTGTAACGGTAATTTTAGCTACATAAACATATATATACAGATACAATACGTTATATAAGTGTGTGTGTGTGTGTTTATATTCATAAATCTTCATAAACTTTGTATGTATATTTATTTATGTATAAAAATGTGTGTGCGTGTTTTTATATGTATGTGTTTTTGAATATGATGACACATATTGAGTGCATGCCAATTTATGTGTTAATTTAATTACAGTATATTCACTCTCTCTCTCCCTCTTGCCACCCATACCACCCATTTCAACAATTATTTGATACAATTTATTGTTGATACAATTTATTTGAATGTATTCGTATATCTGTATGTGTGTGTCTGTGTATTATTGAGTTTAAAGGGAATTACTTGTAGATGTATGTATTTATTTGATGTGATACATTTTGACTAACTAAATTTTTTTATTATTTAGTTTATATATTTTGGAGTACGTAAATTCAAAAATATTTTTTGAACTTATTTTGTCCCTGTAGGAAATTTTCACTTCTTAACCCTGAAAAGTGGAATTCTGAATATTTTTAAATAATTAACCGTTAGAAATATTCTAATGAGAGTTTTCTCATTATTTGTTATTTGGTATCTATGAAAATGTAATAACTTCAGGATTCATAAGTGTAAAGAGAGATATGTAAGTGAATGTGTGATGTTCAAAATTTATGAAAACATAAAATCTGGATTTTTATACCCTACGATGTTAAATTCACTTTCTGAGTCGATTTAACGATGTCCGTCCATCCGTCTGTATTTCCGGCTGGCTGTCCATGTAAAAGTTGTGAACTGTCTACAGGTCGCAATTTTATAAATATCTCGATGAAATTTGGTACATATTATTATTTTGAACTAAGGAGGATTCCTATTGAAATTGACCATACGCTATCCAATTTTTCAGGTACCTCCCATAAAAATGTTTTTCCCGGAATGGGGTTTGAAGTCCTAAAGGTCCTTAATATAAAGCGATTTTAACGAAATTTGGCACAAGTAAGTCTTATAGATTTAGATTTTTTATTTTTTCTTTTATTTTAATTGAACGATTTAAGATGCGGCCTATGGACTCATCACTCCTCCAAGTTTATTCAAATTTAGTTTAGATGTGTTCACGTTAAAATTTCTTTATAAGAAGATAAATCAACTTTTTGAAAAAAGCGATAAAAAATAAACGAGTTTTTGGTCAAAAATCAACATGTCAGAGGTGCCCAAATTTAAAAAGTAACCTACTATGCCCCTACCAGATAAGGATCTTTCAAAATGAAATATAAAAACATGAAAAACTCTTTTAAACGTGTGAAATCTCTTTTAGATATTTATAAAAGTTACAAAATTGTTCCCCAAAAATTGATTTGGACACGTTATAGGTGCACGTAAAGTATACCGATCGGCTGAGAATCACTTCCTGAGTTTATTTCAAAATTTCCATGTACATCGTTGAAAATTCAACGGGTAACAATATTAGAGATGTCTGATAAACATTATTTTGAATAGAGAATAATCTATTGAAATTGACCATGATCTGTCCAATATTTCAGGAAGCACCAATATAGATACCATCTTCACCAAAAAATGTTTCCTAAAAATTCGTATTTTTCTTAAAGTTTTTTTTTTTTTTTTTTTTTTTTTTATAAAAAGTTCTAAATTGAATTTTTTTATATCATAAAACCCAATAAGTGCTTGAATTTGA
This sequence comes from Cochliomyia hominivorax, assembly GCA_004302925.2. Lineage (NCBI taxonomy): Eukaryota > Metazoa > Arthropoda > Insecta > Diptera > Calliphoridae > Cochliomyia > Cochliomyia hominivorax. Next base: position 115,795,883 of record PYHX02000467.1, on the reverse strand, counting down.
TCCATTAACATTTTTACTTTACAGGAATCAGTTTTACAAATTTGTATGAGTACTTAATGTTAATGTTTTTTCAGATCTCCAATAAATTTGCACTCTGCAGATATTCCCCCATAGATCATTTACAAAAAGATTCAAGTGAATACTTTAATACATTTAAAAAAACGGATAAAGTTCATATTCTCTACAGCGCTACATGAGGTATATTTAGCTTTGTCACCCATCTGTTTCTGCCATCATGATAACTATCGAATTAACTGTAATACGTCAACGAAATTTGGTCGAAATGTTTGTTATTGTCCTGAGACGATTTTAAAGCAGTAAAATCGGTTCAATAGATTAAAGATTATAGACGACCTTAAAATTCAAGCTAAGAACTTTTGTATATTTTTAAGTGAAAGGTGAGCGGATATAAACAATTTTTATTTATTGAATTCGAATGAATCCACATGAAAACTGGTTCATTATAAAAACTGTTACAGACAATATTTATGTATTTGTGTGTGTTTAAAAAAATAAAATATGTTGGGGTGTGTCAGATGGAGTATATGCGATGCGATATAATTGTCTCGGATTTGAAGCTCCCGACTAGACTGTTTAACCTGGCTTTACTCTTAAAGGCAATTTATTTTCTCATCTTTAAACTCTTCAGGATATACAAAAACGTCACTTATCACTGTTTTTTTTTTTTTTAATTTGTGGCCGTGGGGAATGATCGCTTGCTCACAGAAAGTATTCACTGTCTGCCTACGACTCCTTTGCTGGCGAAAAAGTGCATTTGAAACCCAAAAATTTTTTTTAATGGAGCAACTTAATTTCCTATTAGGTTTTCCTATTTAGTCCCATCAACTATTTAGTCTCTGAACTTTTAAAAAATATTTTATAAGTCTTTAGTTAAAAACAAAGAATAATAAACACAATAACCAAATAATAAAAATAAAAACAACATCTACTACTACTAACAACAACAACAATATTAAATTAATAAGAAGAGCAAAACAAATATTTGATATTTAAGTCACAATAACAACAACATTGACAACCACAAACCCTTTTAATATGATTATTAAAAATCTTTAGAGGATTCTTCACATCTTCACTCTTTCGTATCGTCAACATGAAAATGTTGTTGATATAAATGTTGTCTTTTTTTGCTTAAGTAATACTTTTACAAGAGTATGGAAACACTCGGATTAAAATCTTTATTTTCAAATGATTTTAATTTTAACTTCTTTGCGAAGATTTAAAAAATTAAAACTTTTTCGATTAAAATTTGTATCTTTATTTTGTCTCTGTGCAAAATACACACACACAAACAAATTTCTTGCCACAGTAAACTTTCTGTTGTTTTATAAAAAAATATTATTTGAGTGTTACTCACGACTTTCAAACAATTTGTGCGAATAATTCATTTTTAAACTCTTTTTCAATTTCCCTCTTTTTTTATTTGTATCTTTTTTATTTTAGAGTTAAACTGTTTTCAAAGAGCGATAAAAAAATAAAACTCTTTTTTAAAAATTAAAATTAAAGTCTATAAAAGATCCGATCTTACAAAGAATAGTAAAAAGAATCGAAAACCGTACCTTCCTTTTTTACTTTAAACAATATATTTTTGAAGTGTATCTATAGATGTATGTGTATGAAGTGAATTTATACTAATACATATGTTTTTATTTAAAATACATGTGTTGCTGTAACTAACACATTTAAACAACATGTAAAACTATTAAAATCTTGTTTAAATATCTTTGTAAATACATTTGTGTACACACATCCGAACATATTTTCATTTAACTTGAGATTTTTAGTTTTTTTTTTTATCTTTTGGTACATAAAACTATACCACTAATTGCGGTACCGGGTGTTAAACTTGCTGTGTATGAGTTTTTTGTTTTATATTGAATTTTGGTTGTTTTGCTGGTTTGAGCAGTTTTTGGTTTTTAAAATTAAAAATTGCTAATAAAGTTTTATGATTAAAAGAAGTGAAATTAGAAAATAGATAATAATGCGTTTCTATTATGACTTATAGATATTTAGAGTATTTTTAGCTAAAATAATCAGAATAAAATTGAATTGACAACAAACATTTTCACTGTGAATTGAAAAAATGAAACAAACAGACAATTCAAAATATTTTCATGACGGTTCAGATTTGTTTTGAAATAAATTTTACAATTAGGAAGAATATGGAACTTTCAAAATATATGACAATATGGGTATCAAAAAATAGATAATAATCTTACAGTTCTGTGATTTGACAATTTAAGTCGAAAATTGGAGTTTTATGGAAAAATTGGTCGAATTTGAAATACTCTTTTTCTTCCAAAATTTAAATTTTCAATCAACCAACTAGATCAGTCCGTTATTATTGAGGGATTCTTTGGAAATTCCATTTTCTAATCACGTTTCAAATATTTGTTTCTCATTATACATTATTTCCTTTAGTTTTCGAGTTTTTACTTATGAAATGTTAACTTTAAAAAAATTTATAAGAACTCAATTCAGGTTTTTTTTAAATACCCGAAAGTATTGCCCCAATCTTGTTCAGTTTAAAATAAAAATATTTTTCTAAACACACAAAGATTTAGCTCAATATTTCTATCCAGTTAAAAAATATTAAATTTTCAATTTGAAAATTCAAAAGGTTGGGAAGTTTGGTGTTTTTGGTCGAATTTTAGTGTCTTTGCTTATTTATGTTTAATAATAATTTTTTACTTAAAATATATTTTTATTAATTAAAATATATTTTTATTAATATGTAAATTACACCGAATACTTTAATTTAAATTTTGTATCGAAAAACACTATAGAGCTACGTCCAGATTCTCTCGAATTTGACCCTTTTCTAATCAAAATTTTGAATTTTACTTGAATTTTAAATAGAATGTAGTTTTTAAAACCCAAATGTGTTTATAAATGTTTGGTAATTGTTTTCCCAAGACCTCTCATATATGTGGACCCCATAGGCCAAAAAAAAAAACAATAAATCATATTTTTATAATTTGGGCTATATACAAACATGTTATAAATTGAAACAATGCCGAACAATAAACACCGATAGCAAGTTTAGTTAAAGCCCTTATACACATTTTCTCCGATACTCGTCTATTTAAATTATGGACTCACTAGTAGACCCTACAAACTTCGTTTTGCCAAAAAAAAAAAAAAAAAATCAGAGTATAGCAACATTAGTGTAAATAAATAAATTCGATTAGTATGGGGTGTACCTCTTCCCTTGGTCTTATCCGTTCTATATTAAGCCTGGTAAAACCAAGCTTAAAAAAGTAAAATTTGAGAACTCTCGCTGTTACAGTTCTTTAGATATTCGATAATCAATATTTGCTTTGTATGGGGAGTACTTCCCCCCTGGTCCTATCGAATGTTTTTATAGCCTATTTAACTTACGTGTATACTGGGATCATTCTGGGAAAATTTCATCAAAATTGGTCCAGTCTTTTTAGAGTCTATGCGTTACATACATACATACATACATACATACATACATACATACATACATACATACATACATAGATACATACATACATACATACACACTTCCTATTTTATATATATAGATATAAGTATATGTATGTATGCATGTATGTATGTATGTATGTATTTTTTTAATCATCATAAATAAAATTTTGACGATTTATTAAAAAAAATTCGTACTCGAGGTGACCAATTTTAGAGATCCACTTCCCGACTCCAGGACTCACTAAAAACATATTCTTCTCTAAATGAATAGGATGCACCTCAGAAATGTCCAATTGGAAATATTCTACAGTTAAAAAGTTACAGAATTATAAAAAATAAACGTTTTGCGAAAACTGTGTGTCGGTATTTTATATTGTCAATATTGAGCTATATAGACCTCATTATCGGATTCCATTCTAATAAGTGTCGGCGAAAGAAACAAAAACTTGTTTTCGTATTGAAGACAGTTTCAGTTTTATTCATTATTATTGATTATCATTGATTCATTCACTCATTATCATAATGCTCCCCTTTTGTGTCCTTTTATACTCTCAAGTATTATCAATTGTTAATCTCATAATGGGCCTTTTTTTTAATAATTGATAACTGACTTTGGTTGCTATTAATTTATAATAAACAATTTATAATAAAGATTTCAAGTTTGTAAAAAAAATATTCACTTTACATTAAAATCATTGTGCGTGACTTAACAATGACTTAAAATATTTTTGGAAAAATTTACGATTTCATCAAATTATTTTTAAAGGAAATTTTTCGATTAAAAGTGCAAATTACCCGACTATGTAATACCTTACATCACATTTATAAGAAAAAGTGGACCAATTAAAGTTCTTATTTTAAAATAATACTACATACCAGGATGCCTTCAAAACTGCAACTTGTACTTTGCGAACCCAACCAGCCGGACGGACATTGTAAAATTGACTCAGGAAGTGATTTTGAGTCGAAAGGTATACTTAAAAGTGGTGATAGCACTATATATTCTGCTAGTTACAAACAATTGCACAAAAACATAATACCCCATCCACTTACGATCGTGTAGGGTATAAAAACAGTGACAATCAATTATTAAACTTCTAATAATAAAAAATATATATTTATTGTTTTATGATCTTCAAAAAGTCTTTATTCTACAAAACAGTTTAATTCATCGAATAAAGAACTCTTATGTAACACACTGATGTAAAAATCCATGGCAACGTTGGGAGCAACATTCATCGTTTCGGTAGCACTGAAATTGAATTTAATGGATTAAAAAAAATAAGAAAATTTTGATTATATTTCAAATACCCCACCTTAACACCAATTTCGGAACAGGAGGGCTTTTCCGTAGTAGTGTTGCTGCTAACTGCTTTTTCAGTGGTTGATAAAGTTTCCTTATTATTGGAATTCTCAGCTCCAGCAAAAATGTCAGCTAAATTATTTTCCAAAATGGCATCAACATTTTCTTGTTTATTAATTGTATTTTCCGAATTATTGGCGTCTGTTGCGGTTTCTTCTGAATTTTTTAACACAATTTGAACTTCAGTAGTTTCAGCTTCATCGGTACCACCAAAACGGCTAATAAAATAAGGTTTAGATTGAGCGGAAGGCAATGAATTGGGACTACCAAAGTTTTGTTCTAATATGTGGTCCAAGGTAACAGTGGGTTTATAGCTCACGCCCAAAAATGGATAAGGATAAACATTGTAACCTCGAGTACAACGATACATATAACTCATACAACTATTTGAGCAACAGTCCCAGTGATTAAGGCACTTTAATTTGTTTTTTTTTTTATTTGGGATTTTTTTTATAAAAATAAAGAAAGAAATTAAAAAAAAGAAATTTTGCGCAATAAAAAATTATATTAAAAATAAACTACAGTTAACACAAAAAGTAATTCCACCTTTTCAATTTTCTCTATGTATACTAATACTTCTGTGCTCATTTTATAAGAAAAAAACTAGAAATTCTTGAACATTTTTTTTTTTTCAAATTAAATCTTGAAAATGTTCTTTATTCCAAAGTTTATTATGAGAGGGACTTTACCGCATTTTAGTATACATACTTATTCATATCTATATCTTTATATACTTTTTTTAGTTAACATTTTTCTTTCTACTTACATATTCATTAAATGCAGCACATTTTTTTGGCGTTTGTCCAGCAATCACCTCACTTGACACAAAAACCAAGATCAATATATATTGAAAAATCCGATAAGATTTAAAGCGAAATGTAAACATGTTCTCGTTTGCAACTGGTATCAACAACTGAAGATGATTTTAAACAAAATTCAAGAGTCGACCAAACAATAACTGAAGCTCTGGTGAAAGCGGAGATTTCTTTTTAAAAAGAGCATTAAGAATATTTGCATTTCAATCTGAAATATGTATTACAATACCCTACATCATATTAAAATATTAAGGGTATTATAGGGTTATGCGGGTTTTTGTGACATCATTTTCGGAAATAATATGCAAAATGTGAGAGTCTGATTTAAATGAAATTTCTCATAATGATAACCAAAGTGTGGCCTAATTTTGAGCTTGGATTCTATCTTCGAATGTTTCACGGGGTCGCAAATTAAATAAGGAATTTAAATCTTTTTAAAGATTTTATAATCGAGTGTTCATAGTCCAAATTATGAAATTGGTCACAAAGTTCAAATTTTAAAATTGGATTTAAGACGATTAATCGAATAACAAAGTAATTTGTAAAACATTCCCTCAATAAAATATTTATCAGAGTGAATCCATACGAAAAAGAACTAAGAATTAAAATCGTTTAGGTAAATTAACTTCATTTTGGATTAAAATTTATTTCCGAAGAACAAAATACTCGTTTTAAACAACCGATTAATCAAAAATAAAATAATAAGTTAAGGGAATTTTTTTAGTTTATCTGAAAACTATAATACAATTCGTCTTTTAGCGTATTATGGTGGAAGGGGATCATTATCTATGGATTTGAAGAAATTGTTTTTCCTAAAATTACTCTCAATTCATTATATCATTACTTACGATGATATTTAATTGTCAGTATCCATTATTCGATCAAACATTTTTTTATTTTGAAGTTTGGTTGCAAGGGCTTTAAGCCAAAAAACCAGGGTATTTCACGATTATTACGGTCACTCAAGATCACGACCTATACCTTCGTATAGGAGGGGTCCTTGAATCCTTGGTTAAAATTAATTTTTTTGGTCTTTATCAGTAGTATTCAAATTAAAAACGACTGCATGTGGTAAAAGCGTGAAACCCCGGACAACGGTAAACGCATAACGCTATGCGACGCTTCAGCATTAATCAATGTGCAAACACGAGACGCAGAACTCTCAAGGCAAGCAAACGAAATACTGCCTGACCGCCTTTAAGAGATATCGACGAATAGGTGTTCACCCACTCAGAGCTGCTTTATGACTGTTGAAACATTTCACATAAAAATTTGATTTGAAAATTAATTTGAAAAACAAAAATTCGGTTTTTTGATATAAATTATTTAGTTTATTTGGAAATTTTAATTAATCGTCTAACATAATCGAATCCTAGTAGATTTTGAAACAGTGCAACTGAGGTACGAAATATACGAAGTACCATAAATTAATACTATATATTACCGCTCTGAAACGATCCGAGTTATACTCGCAGCTGTAGCAGACGGAAGTTTTTTTCCCAAGAAACTATTACTCGTTACAACCGAACTATTACAACAACAACTAGAAACCCAGCTGCTTATAACAACAATAAAGAATTTCCGAGAGGAATTAATATTTCGGTACTAAATTTTGTATTTCCGAAAATAATTAATCTACTTCCTCAATTTAATGAGTGACTGCTTCAATTCTAGGTTAACTGATACGAGTACCTATCGAAATAAGCATAGTAAAATATTTTGAGAATAAAATATTTTCGAAAGGATCCGAAGCATCAGAAGTATATGACGGTTAATGTCGGTTTCAAATGTATCAAAACACAAAAAAAAGATTTTGAGGTGGCAAACATTTTCCACAAATCTCAGCATGAGATCTTTTATTCTAGGGTATGACTGGTACAAATTTGTTTCGACCCACCCTAATACAATAATAATACTCTTTTAAAAGAGATTTTTTCATAGAAATAAGGAAAAATGTAAGAATTTCGAATTCCATCTTTCTAGGACGTTAAAATTGTTCGATAAACAATAAATCTGAATTACAGCATAAATCACATCGGTTCTTAAAGAAACCGAATTATAAACATAGATTTATATTACATATGAAAAGTTAGAGAAGTTGTAAAGGGCATTCAAAATTCGGCTTATGCGACTATAACGTTCTGAATTCTATTGTTTGTTTACATTTTATTTGTTTATATTAGCGGCAACAGTGTTGGGGGTTTTTGAGGTTTCAATTCGTTTTGTTATTTTTAATTAACATCGGAATTATAAAAATATCTAATGTTTTGTATTCAACATTAATAATTAAAAAAATTAATAATTAAAAAATAAAAATTTCCAAAATTAAAAAAAAAAAAAATCAAATGTTTTCTAATAAATTTAATTTACAAAAGGTTCCAATTAATTTTAGTACCAAATAAGTACGTGCCATCAATGATGAATACACGAATACATAGAAAGAAATACAATTGAATTGAACCGGCTTTAGAATCAGCCAGAGAGAGAATGAAGAGAGCAAAACTGAAACTTAAGTTAAAGATCAATGTTTTTATTATTTTTAAGCCACAGAGTTGGTCATTATATGCGATTAACAATTTTAAGACACAGACGCACTAACAGAAATAATGCTTAATGAGATCGATTAATAACAAACCGCTCATTGAGTATTTAAAATCTTCATTATTTAGGGCGATTTTTTAAAATATTCATATAAATTGTCATTTATTATTGAAAAACATAAAAATATTGTTTATTTTCCAATTGTTCCTTTTTATAAAAATAGAAAATCCCATGTCTGATATAATTTCTAGTCACTCTCGGAATTAATTTTTTAATAATTTGTTAGTTTTGAAGATGTTCATTATGGAATTTTTTATAGTTTCGGCAATTAATTCCAAATACTTATAAAATAATAATTATAATAAATGAGAATGCTATATTCGGCTATGGTGACTCTTTAATGCCTTCCACCAAAAATGCCAATGAACTCGTACATACACACTCATACATACACTCAAAAATGTATAAAACCGATGATGTCTGAAACGATTTCAATAAATGTTCTTAAAGGTTGCCTTAGATATCGGTCTATATATTTTAATAAACTGAACCGATTTTGCTGGTTTTAAATAGGAAACTTCTCAGGACTGTAACAAACATTCAGTCCAAATTTCATTAAAATCTGTTAATTATTGTGGTTGAGAGTGGATAAGAATACATGGGGTCTGAAATGATTCCTTTTCAGCGATACACACGGGATGACAAAGTTAATATACCCTCATCACCACTTGTAGTGGTGGAGGGTATAAAAATAACGATTTTTGTATATTTTCATTAATTTTAAAAATTTCTTTTAATTATTTTTAACAAAAATGACTCTTTTTTTTTAAATAATAAAAAAATAAAATAATGTTTATGAGTTGTTGTGACTTAAAGCTGAAAATGGACGAAGTAAATAATTAATTAAAATTTTGAATTTATTGCCAACATTTTTACAAAATATTTTTGGGAACATTTTAATAAATTGAAATTAGTCTGCAACATACTTTTTGAGGTTAAAATTTTTTCTTTCGTGACAAAATCCATCCACAGTTAAAAAGTTTAAAATGAATAATAAATAAAAAAATTAAATAAATTTTTAGTTCAAAAGTCTATTTTTTTGTAAATTTTTGTTGAAAAAATTTTTAATGACAAATTTTAATTTTTGGTAAAAAAATTTAATTTTAAGGGAAAAATAAAGCACTTTAGAAATTATTATACAAATAAAAATAGCAATTCTTAAAGCCATTTCGTTACCATAGATAGAAAGAATAGCTCCAACTCGAGATCTAAATATAAATAAATATGTCTTGCAACATATTCTAAACTCATCTTGTCTGATGAAAGAAACGTTGTTTCCTATGATCCAAATTTTAATTTTATTTAATAGCAATAATACTGAGACACGACATTTATGTCAAAATCTATTTTAATTTAAGACGATATTTTTATTAAAAATTTACTATTACAAGCTGTTCCAGAACTATGTTCTGTATGTTAATGTACAGCTGTAGATGTACAGCTTGCAGAAATCCTTAGAATTTTCATAAAAAAAATCATTATCAGTTTGAATTTTAGTGAAAATTTGAATTTTAGTGAAAATTTGAATTTTAGTGAAAAATTTGAATTTTTAGTGAAAAATTTATTTTTAGCGAAAATTTGAATTGTGAAATTTTAATTTTAATAAAATAATTTTTATAATTAAATTTTTAGTGAAAATTTGAATTTTAGTGAAAATTTGTTATTGAAAAAAATTGAATTTAGAAAAATATTTTTGTGAAAAATTGATCTAGTGAAAAATTTGATTAAACTTTGATAGAATTTGAATTTTTAGTGAAAAATTGAATTTTAGCTGATTACATTTTTTAATCGTAGCAATTATTTCATTGGATTCTGATTAAATTTGTTATTGGAAATTTTTAGTTTAAACAACTTGCACAATTTTATGCAAATTGTAATTAGTTAGTGAAAACATTTGAATTTTTTTTAGTGAAAAAATATTGAATTTTTGTCAAAAATTGGAAATAATCTTAGGAAATAGTTAAATTTTTGAAAACAATTTTGTTATGAACAATAATTTAATTTATTTATGTCAAATTTTACATTTTTTGCATTTGATTTTTTTGTAAAAATTTGTTTTCTTTCTTTTGTGAAAATTTTAAATTATACTTTTTTTATGTCACCAAAAATTTCTATTTTTGGTGAATAGATTATTATTATTATTCATAGTTTTCAATATTTGATATGATTTGCTAAAAAAAAATAATAAAATTCATTTCATTCTCCATGACTGTGACGTAAGAGTTGTCAAAAAAATTATGTTTATTTTGCAAAAATAGTAAAACGTGATTCAATTTTATTTGTTTATAACTTTTTTTCAGAAATTTGTTTAAGCTGAAAATCGAAATGAGCAACAATTTTGTATCAGGTGAGTTTAATGAATAAACAAAAATATATAAAAGAACTCGATATTTCCTATTAAAAAAATATAAAAAATCTATAAATCTCTCCTGATGATGACTAAGATCGATAAGAAATCAATGAAATTGTTTACAAAACTTTATGAAACGCGTAAATGGAGAGACTGATTGTGTTTTATTTGTTTTAAATGGATAAAAATATAAATTTAGGTCAATGATTTTATGAAATTTTATTTAAAAAAAATTACAACCTCCACTTACTCAAGTGGTGAAGTTGACAACAAAGAATTGTCACCCCAACTCCTGTGAAAAAGAATGAAAAATTAGCCAAGTTTCAAAGGAAAAGAAATATGTAATTTGCAATGGCTTAGTCCGATTTTAATGAAATTTCGAATAGGTCTAGGCAAATTCTCTTCAAACGATATCGGGGTGCAACAAGTTTTATTAATTTTATTTTAATAATTTCTTACAAAATTTTCGGCTTTTTGACAGTTGAATCCGACAAAATGAATCCGACTGATTTTTGTTGTGATCGGCCCATTGTTTCGCCTAGCCCCCATATAGATTGCCATCGAAATAGCACTTTATTTGTTCAACAATTATAATGAAATTCACCAGGATTCAGTTTATTCGTGTGTTCTGAAATCACAATATTGAATTTGTTAAAGATCGCAACACATTTGGACCTAGTCCTCATATAAGATTTTTTAATTAAACTTTCAAAATTTTCTGTGTCATGATGAATTTAGGCATGAAATAAGTCCCCTTATCAAATCAGTTTAAAATTCAAAATTACTTTACAAATTCATTTCCGTTGTGAAATTCGACGTGAACGTGTTTTATATAATTATTAATCATTTTAACAAACTATATTATGATCGGTCCATAATGACCCAGAAATCCCATATAAATTAAAATGAATAAAATTCAATAAAAACGTGTTGAAATTTCTTCACTTTATCAACTTTGGCGGCATCTCAAAGCTACAACATCAAAAAAGTTATAGTGCGATATCTTAGTAAAACTCAAATAAATCATTTTGCAATTTTTTATGGTTGTCCGAAGCTGATCATATTTAACCAGTTGCAAAAGGGTTTAATCCGATATCTCAGAAATTCGTTAAATCTAATCATAATGTGGATCAGGTAAAGAATACTACAGATTCGGTTCAGCTTGTTTACTTTATTCATAAGGTCCTGATTTTTTATGTCAAAATCAAGTTTTTGTAAAAAAAATAATTATAAAGTTAAAATTAATGGGAATAACCACCAGATCAATGACTGTTGCTTCCGTAATGAATTTAATACATTTTTATGTTATTTTGTTGTCAACAATAAAATCTCATTTAATTTTAAAAAGTAAAAAAAAAAAATTATTTGTTAATGAAAATAAAATTTTTAACACGCTCTCATTAATCGATTTCAAGTCATTTGTTTTTATTTAAAACTCTTATACAAAATCACAAATTCTACACTTATTCTCAAATAATACTTATCTTATCGCTTGAAGTTCGAAAAAAAAATTACCATTTCGATTCAGTTCCCTAAAATGAGTATCGATAGGAATATTTCGATTTAGTTGCGGTTGTAAAGTAAAAGTGAACGAACGGTTTTGAACGTTGAGTGTCAGATAAATAGAGTGGAAAATAAAGTTTAAGTTGAACGCGATTTAGGAAATGTTACGGCGACATTACCTAAACATGAGTAGAAAGTTCTGTTTATCATTAAAGACTTTAATAAGTGTGGCGCTATTTATAAATTTAGCCTCATGTGTAGAAAATTCTACAAATTTGGAAACTCCCTTATTCACAACGGCCCCAAGTCCTTTAACACGCCAGCGATCTTTACGTTTACCCAATGCCACAGTACCTTTGCACTATCACTGGCATGTGACGACTTTGGTGCATAATGGCGATTTGGATTTTAAAGGAAACGTTACTATAGATATAGAAATTAAAGAGAATACCGATGAGATTGTTTTACACGCTAAGAAATTACGAAATTTTAGTATTAATTGTTATGATTTGGAAACGGGTATACAATTACAGGACTTGACCTATACCTATGATGAACCGACAAGTTTTCTCATTATACATGCCGCCGAATATTATCAAGTGTTTGAGGTCATGAAGGTGTATCGCTTGGAAATACTTTATGAGGGAACCATGAATGACAAATACGCTGGCCTATATTGGTTGGAATATAAAAATGAAAATAATGAAACCATGTAAGTAATATGATATGGAAATCTTAGAAAAATACATTTCCGCTATAAATAAAGTGATTAACCAATAACGCAATTTGTAAATGTCAATGTGACTCAAGGGGAATATGTAGAATAATTATTATTATTATTTCATCGACTGAACAAAATAAAAAATTAAATTATTTTTTTTTAATAAATATAAAAATGTACAAACACACTTATTTTCAACAAAATGTATTTAAAAAAATATATTAAACTGATAAGCCAGACAAAACTTAGAACGACGAAAACAGTCAAAAAAGTTTCCCCAGATAGTGTCGTCATTAATAGATCCACACAGCAAAATAAATAAATTCATAAACAGATATTTTCCAAAATAATCAAAAATTAATATTATTTTTACAGTTGGTGATATTTTTGTTTAGTGAAACAGAAATCAATTATATTTATTTTTCTTCCAAAACAAATATATGTATATATTGACTGCAATCGGTGATTTTCAATATCATTATTTTCACAAGATAACAAATAAATCAAAACACAACAAGTAAGAGTTTTAGTCGGTTAAGACCAACTATATAATACCCTACACTACATTGTTGGTTAATTGTGGTAACTATTAAAAATTAATGATCGATCCTCGTATAAATATATTTTCTAATTTATGTTAAAAATGCAATACATTATGGTTATCTAATATGTATATTTGTGTAATTTGTGCGTTCTAAGGGACTTCTCTAGATAGGATAATATGGGAGCTAGAATGAAATTAATGTTCCGACCCTCATAAAATTCGTAGCCTCAAAAATTGCTTTTGACCAATTCTTACCAGCAATTATTGTGTAAATAAAAAGATTTAAGCTTTCAGTGCTACTTTTAAGGGGTTTATAAAGGGATCTATAAGAAAAAAAATGGACCGATGCCTCGTATAATCTGGTACAAATCATTTTAGGGTATTATTAGATTTATTTGGGCCCATATTTAGTTCAAATCGCTTTATATTCAGGACTTTTATTGAACATTTGGGAAGGGGGCTGGATGAAATAATAGACCCATCATCCACCAATTTTAGTATTAATTGTTATGATTTGGAAACGGGTATACAATTACAGGACTTGACCTATACCTATGATGAACCGACAAGTTTTCTCATTATACATGCCGCCGAATATTATCAAGTGTTTGAGGTCATGAAGGTGTATCGCTTGAAATACTTTATGAGGGAACCATGAATGACAAATACGCTGGCCTATATTGGTTGGAATATAAAAATGAAAATAATGAAACCATGTAAGTAATATGATATGGAAATCTTAGAAAAAACATTTCCGCTATAAATAAAGTGATTAACCAATAACGCAATTTGTAAATGTCAATGTGACTCAAGGGGAATATGTAGAATAATTATTATTATTATTTCATCGACTGAACAAAATAAAAAAATTAAATTATTTTTTTTAATAAATATAAAAATGTACAAACACACTTATTTTCAACAAAATGTATTTAAAAAAATATATTAAACTGATAAGCCAGACAAAACTTAGAACGACGAAAACAGTCAAAAAAGTTTCCCCAGATAGTGTCGTCATTAATAGATCCACACAGCAAAATAAATAAATTCATAAACAGATATTTTCCAAAATAATCAAAAATTAATATTATTTTTACAGTTGGTGATATTTTTGTTTAGTGAAACAGAAATCAATTATATTTATTTTTCTTCCAAAAACAAATATATGTATATATTGACTGCAATCGGTGATTTTCAATATCATTATTTTCACAAGATAACAAATAAATCAAAACACAACAAGTAAAAGTTTTAGTCGGTTAAGACCAACTATATAATACCCTACACTACATTGTTGGTTAATTGTGGTAACTATTAAAAATTAATGATCGATCCTCGTATAAATATATTTTCTAATTTATGTTTAAAAGTGCAATATATATGGTACTAATATATTTGTGTAATTTGTGCGTTCTAAAAGACTTCTTCTAGAAGGATAATATGGGAGCTAGATGAAATTATGTTCCGACCCTCATAAAATTTCGTACCTCAATAATTGTGGGGAAAATAATTATTAATGTCGGCATGTGTAAATGAGGAAAATCTATACAAATAAATAATAAAGTGATTGATAATTTCGGATCGATAGATTAGTATACATTTTCATCAGAAATCTTCAAGTATTTAGTACAACGTGACCCATACAAGATGTAAACTTAGAATACACAAGAAGCGAAATCATTATAGAACATAGTTGATTTTAGACAATGTTGATTTTTCTACAATTTGAATTCAGTGTTTGAGAGTTCATGTTAAAATAAAATTGTTCATATTAATTAATGTAAAATTTAATTATACATCGTTAATTTTAAAATACTGTTCTAGAAAGAATAAATCATTTATTTTGACAATGTTAAATTAACATTTTTTATCTATTTTAATATATTTTTTATATTGATTTTTTCTGTGTGTGTAGATGTGGATCAACCAAATATTACTATAATTTTATGGATCGACTCCCAATATTGAAAGCATAGAATATGCCTATATAAAATATTTGAGATTAAATCTTAATACCCTCTTTCCAATAGTTTTTTTTAAATAAACCATAATTAATTTATGCTCCCTATCCATCCTACATTTTGTCCAGCAAAACTTTGGAAATGAAATTGGAATGAAATCTTAATACCCTCGTTTCAATAGTTTTTAGATAAACAATAATTAATACTTGCTTTGTATGAGGGCTAACTCCCGCCATGATCCTATTCGTCCTACAAATCGTCCAATATAACTGTTCCTAATACTCTTACTTCAATAGTTCTTTTGATGTTTTGCAATTCTAAGTTTCTTTTCCTTATCGTACCGAAATTTGTATAGCTTTTGTTGTTTTCGGATATATTGGAATAATTCGATGAAAATTTCAACAAAATCGGTCGAGCAGTTCAACAGTCTACAAGTCTCTAGCAAACATATATTTACTTTTTATACATTAAAAATATAGATTATATAAAAATCAATTCTTGTAAAATCTAGTGAAATATTTTCTGGTTGTGTAGATCTTTAAATAACAGCATTATTAACATAATACATGTATTTGTTTGAGATTTTTTGTAAGTGTCAAGTTTAAACAAAGTATTTTCATCGGAAGAGTTTCATAAGTCTTAAAAGCTCCCTAAAATATTGAAATGTTCATAATTATTTTCATTTTCATTTAACGATCATATACAACAAAATAGAGATATACAATTGTGATACGAAGAAAAAATTGTGTTATTGAGGTGGCGTAGGAGGTTTAAATAGATTTAACCTATTTTTAAGGTTTATACTTGCAAGATCTTTATCAAAAATTATCTAAACGTTTAAGATTTATCTTATCGTTTAAGTTGTTCTGAATAACCTCATTGGCATTGAATCCACAATTATTTTAAGAAGATCGGAAGGTTGATCTTTGGGATTCATACGATGTAAAATGAGTTGTCCACATTAAAGGATATCGGACAGACCGTTCAACGTTAGCTCTACAATATTAGTGATTTGAAACCCTCAAAGGTATTGTATTTCTTTCCCCAATAGACGTTTAGTAATTTCGTATTTAAAGAGTTTGTGATACGTTCACGACCTAAATTTGAAGAATACTTTCCTAATTCAGAAAACGCTTTCCAGTTAAGGTTTAAATACAAAATCGTTAGTGCGGAAATTTGGCGGATAAAATGTATTAATTCTATTTTAAAAGAGATAAGCATTTTCTTTTTAACCAGAGTCTAAAAATCGTTGAATGATATAAAGCGCTATAACGATTCTTGCAACGATTCCAACTGTATTTATAGACTTTTAATTTTTTTAATAGAATAATAAAATTTTAACAACTTTATAATGAAAGAAAATTTGTTGTTTTCCTCTTTTGATCTGTTAATATAATACGAATAAACCGATAATACCGATTTACGTTGAATTCCTATTATAAGCCTAATCAAAAGAAAATTGTTCAGGCAGATATATCAATATTGATTCAAATACTTGATATAAATTATATACTCTCATTTATTACTTATAGTGACCGTGGTTCTAATAGCCCATATTTCTTTCGTCTAATTAATATTAAACCCACATGATTATAGAATTCACGATTCCAAGAATTAATAAAAATATACTGATTTTATTTCCATAATATATACATTCCTGTTAAGATTTGTGTGGATTTTTTCTTCAAATATTGTACCATGTTTATACGGCAGACTTTTGAAAAGCTGTTTTTCTTGATACATAAAATATTGAGAAAATAATAAAAAACATTATGAAATGAAATGATTATTTTCTAAAATTTTTGTTTTTAAAAACGTTTCCCTTTCAAATATAATATAAAAAGAAGAAGATCGCATAAACATAGTATTTAATTATTTGTTTTATTACTTGACCAGTTATTTAATTACTTTTTTGGGAATCCCTTTCATTTTTTTTGCGCAAATATTGTGAATTTTTTTATTAAAAATCCCCAAAATTTAAAAAAAAAAATAAATCTTTAAAAACGCACAACTTGTTTGTTTTGTAAACGATTTAAGTTATGACTGAAATTTAGTCAGAGATAAACAAGTTTAATTGAAGAAATCAATATTTTTAAAGAAAAATATATTTTATTTAATAATGAAATGTAAACAATGCACAGTGGTCCCAAAACGGCAAAGTACGCATGAATATTCTTGAGGTGTTTTTCAATTAATATGCAGAAGTACATGTTTCTAGCGGGTTCTGGGGTCGGTAAGTGGATTTCAAAGTTGGTCACTTCGGGTATGACGATTTTATATATGATTTGATTGTAAAAGTTTGTAAAACGTATGTAAAGTTTTACTTTTATAATTCGCTACAAAAAAGAAATATTTAGACCAAAGTAAAATGTGGAACCATTTTTGGACAGGTTTTTTTATTTAACTTGGTAGACTGTATTCGGGTTCAACAAATATCTATTATATAATCTGTATTCTGTTTAAAATTTAATACCCCCTGGAACTATCGGAATTTCGGTTTTTGCACAAAAATTATTTAGAACTTTATACAAAAGCCAGATATTTTAGAAATTTTGGACCCAAATAGATCTCACCAAGTTTAAAGAACTTAAAAACCTGTCCAAAAATGGATCAAAATTTTACTTTGGTCTAAATATCTCTTATACTATAAAAATACGTGTAAGCGTATTTATACCCTACACCACCATACGTGGTTGAACAGAAACGCTTTCTGTTTAAATTTTGTAATGCAGAAAAAAATATTACTACCAACACTTTTAATTATATTGATCGACTTAGAATCACTTTCTGAGCCGATTTAACTATGCCCGTCCATCCGTCTGGCTGACTGTCCATGTAAACCTTGTGAACAAATGCAGATCGCAATTTTAAAGATATCTCGATGAAAGTTGGCACGTGTCATTATTTTGGCCAAAGGACGATGCCTACTGAAAATGGTGATGATGGGGAAAATTTATCTAGCCCCCATATAAATATTTCTCCCAGAATGAGGTTTCTTGATCATAAAAGTGCTGAATATAAAGCAATTTTAACGAAATTTTACACACGCAGGTCTGATAATATCGTGAAACGATTAGCCAAACTATAAGATAATCCCCCTTAAAAATAACACTTTGAAGGGCATAAATCTCACATGTACGTTGGTATTGTGACAAGACTTGGCAAAATTAAGATAAATATAAACCAAAATCGATGTACGAAATTTTACGAGGATCCTTTGAAAGCCCACAAATTGGAAAATATATTTAAACGAGGATCGATCATTAAAATTTAATAGCTATGTGGTGTAGGGTATTTAATAGTCGGTCTTGACCGACTGTAGCTTTTACTTATTTTTATAGAGAATTATAAGGACTATTTGTATATAAAATATTTTCTCAATAATATAAATAAAATTTTTTTATAAAATCGTCATATACGAGTTGACCAACTTTCGAGATCCACATTTCGACTTTAAGACCCACCAGAATATATTTAATAGTTCCAAAGCTACAGAATTATTTACAAAAGATAACTGATTTTCTAAATATATTTTCGGAAATAACTTTAACAATATCAATATCAAATGCTTCTTAAGGGACCTTTCGAGTTATGAACGAAAAGGATCAATTAATTTTGATTAATTGTATTCACTTTTTTAGGGCGCTGTGAATAATTTTGATTTTATTTGGAATTTTCTGGATTAGAAAAATAAAAATTCCATTTATAATGTGTTATAATCAGTCATATATTATATAGAGTTCCTTATAAAATATTTAACATGGAGACCAATTGATCTGATTCAGAAAATGTTAGTTGTCACATGTCAATTTCCATAATAGATTTTATCGTGTCAATGGAACACTGACAATGATAACGTTTCTCATTGGAAGTTTATTACTTTTAATCAGTTTTGCATTAAAATATAAAATTAATGAATATAAGTCGTTTATACAACTTACGGCTACCTATAACTACCGATATAGATAACTACCGATATAGATAATAGTACTGAATTATTTATTAAAAAAATATAATGCGAAAATGTCGTTTATTTGTTTATGTTTATTATAAAAATTAAAGTTTTAAGTTTCAGTTTTGATCCACTAACAACTTTATATAACAAAAGGAGATCAATTAAAATTTAGTTTTTGACGAATTGTAGCTTTTTCATTTGAATTATATATATATATATATATATATATATATATATATATATATATATATATATATATATATATATATATATATATATATATATATATATATATATATATATATATATATATATATATATATATATATATATATATATATATATATATATATATATGTTCATTTGATACACGATCTTAAGAGTGATGTATAGCGAAACACTCGATAGGTTCGTGTTCGCAATTTTTCTAGTTCAGATCAAGCACACAACGTCTTCACTATCAATTCACCATATATTTGGTGGATTACACACAATTTTTACTGCTTCTCTACAATACTTTTGGTGGAAATGAAGTCGTTGAATGCATTAGATTGTTATAAGATCCATATTTAATTTTCAGGCACTATAACTGCCCAAAAAATTGTAGGATTCAAACCTGTAAGCTATACGGGATGTTAAAGATTCGCCACAGTCTTTACATGTTTTATAGATTTTTTCTAATTTCTTTCAAAATCTCTTATTAAATCAAAAGTAAATGATAAATAAACTTTTTATTTTTCTCTTAACAAAAACAAAAAATCAGTTATCATGCAGCCACCCAATTTGAACCAACTAGTGCCCGATTAGCATTGCCTTGTTATGATGAACCAGCTTTTAAGGCCAATTTCACCATAAAAGTAACTCATGGTAAAATATACAATGTCATCTCCAATATGAAGCCACGCATTGTCATTGAACACAGGTAACTAAAAAAATGCATAAAATTGTTAACATGTAAAAATCCTTTTGTTGTTGTATACTTTTGCAGCACTAGTGATTTATCCACAACTACATTCCATACAACACCGCTAATTTCCACATACCTGGTTGCATTTGTGGTATCAAATTTCGATTTTATCTCTGAAGAATATCGCAATGTAACGCAGAGACTTTATACGCCACCCACCAGTAAAAATAAGGGACTTAAACAACTAAAACTTGCAATACGTACTTTGGCAATAATTGAGGATTATTTAGGTATTCCATATCCCTTAGAAAAACTAGATCATATTGCTTTGAATAAGAATTATGGTGCGGCTATGGAAAACTGGGGCCTAATAACATATAAAGAAGATTATTTACTGTATGGTGACAGTTATAAACATCAACGTGTCAAGGATACCATGACAATTGTACATGAAATATCACATCAATGGTTTGGTGATTTGGTGTCACCTGAATGGTGGTCCTTTGCCTGGTTTAATGAAGGATTTGCCACATATTTTGCTCATATATTTATAGATTTGGTAAGTTTTATACACCAATGAAATGCTATCAGAAATATAATTTTATTTAAAAAATTCCAGCTTCATCCGGAATACAAAAGTATGGAATATTTCCTCATAGAAACTGCCGATAGAGCCTATAGTTATAATGACTTTAATATGAATCCTCATCCTATGAGTCATTATGTGGAAACTGAACGTGATATAAAATCGATATTTGATATTATATCTTATTCGAAAGGTGAGCTTTCATTTAATAGTCCACCTTAATTACACAATCTAGTAATGTCCCATCCCTTCCCGATTAGCTGCCTGTGTTATACGAATGTTCCACCATGCCTTTGGCCATAAGACTTTTGTACGGGGCATTCACATGTTCTTGAAGAAATAGTAAGTTCACTTTTTAATTTAGTTCTTTGCAAGAGTGGTGTATAACAATTAATTTAAAAAAGTATTTACCTTGTCAAGTGAGTACTCGGTGGCCAACGAATATCAATTATTCGACTGTTTACAAAAGGCACTGGAGGAGGATCGTTATATGCAAAATTCTTTATGGGTGCCTTCATTAAATAACATAATGCTTTCATGGACTCATAGCAAATGGATTCCGGTGGTGAATGTGGTAAGAAATTATGAAGATAATACCATCACCATTAAACAACGTTCCAAGAATCCAAATAGTCAAGAACATTGGTGGATTCCCTTAAATTTTGCCACAGCCTCCAGTTATAATTTCAATCGTACTACTGTGGATTATTTCATGCCTCCCATACAAGAAGTCACAGTGAATCTTTCAGATTTTGGCATAGAAATGAAACCGGATGATTGGTTGGTGGTTAATAAGCAACAAACTGGTTTCTATCATGTGCTCTATGATGATGAAAATTTACGTAAAATAGCTCATGCTTTACAAGAGAATCACCAAATAATACATGAATTCAATCGGGCCGACTTATTCCAAAATCTACATTCTTTAATTGAACATAATGACTTTTCTATTAATGTGGTTTTTGAACTACTAAAGTATTTAATTCATGAGGACAATTTATTAGTATGGAATTTTGTTTCACCTACTGTAGAGCTATTGGAAAGGAATTTATATGGCACTTCTTCCCATGAGCTGTTCAAACAATTCATCAAACAAATTATAGGTCCAATTTATCAGAAACTTATATCAAATGCCCATACATCCGGTAAAATGATAACCGACAAATTACATACTCCTCTGCTGCGGGTCGCTTGCATTGTAGACTTACCCGAATGCTTGGAGTACACACGTCACTTGGGTTTTGATTTCATTTTCCAGAATATTGATTTTGAAAATGATTCCAATGATTATTTCGTCACCAAGGATACAGTCCTTTGTTTGGCCTGCAGATATTTATCAAATGATGAATTTGATGCGATTGTTCGGGTGGTATCATCTACAGATCGTAATACCAAACAATATGAAGATATTTTATATAATTTACGTTGTACCCAGAATGCAGCACAAATACGTCATTATTTGGATATAGTTTTTGGTGCCAATTCAACACAATATATACCAGATCAAAAGGAGAGTTTAATTTATGTTGCCTATCTCTTCCATACAAATTTAATTGCTCGGGGTGTCATCTGGCAGTATATATCTGAACATTATGAAACTTTGGTGAAATCGCCTTCATTTGTGGATATTTTCAATAGAATTGCAGAATTTGTACCAACACATCGTCGAAGTAAGGTGAGAGTCTAGAAATTTAAAATTGAAAAATATTCTTCTTTTAATAGATTTTTGTATAGGGCCACTGTTTCAAATAATGATTCTATGTGAATAGAATGCGCGAAAAATTTGGAATTTTAATTGCCGTTCGACATTTCGAAAAAAATAATCATTTAAAAAATCGATTTGCTTTTTGTTTTTTTATTACAAATCGATCAAAATATTGTTATAAAAAAGGCTCTGTGTAACTGCTTTTCAGGAATAGACTTTTTAGGTTAAAAATTTATAAAGTGAAAAATTCGTATTTTGATTAATTAATCGACGAAAATATTTGTAATAAAAATTATGGGTCGAAAATTCGGAAATCATTTTTTTTGTTTACCGTTCTATTAAAAGAATCGATTAAAAAAAACAATTTTTGTTTCGATTAATCGCTTAAGATAAGCGATATAAACATAATTAATAAAAAACCGGAAATCGATTTTTGTTGTTGTAACAGCAGGAAAGAATAAGTACATTTTTAAATTTTAGTAAGGAATCCGGCAACTTCGAACGGTTGGGTCATAGATTTTCAGGGCAGAGTAAGATTGGATTGGACTTGCATTTGAATAGATGTCGTGTGTCATGTAGTCCTTGAAAACATGCAGAACAAAGGTTCTGAACGGGAAGGTCAATACGTGACCAAAAGGTATTGAGTCTGTTGATCATAAAACGTTAAATTTAACGTAAATTGTGCTTAATTCCATATTTGATTCCCAAAATTATAAAAATCAGCGGGTGATTTCTTTTAGTCCCTATATTAATCACCATTTTGGGAATCACTAAAAAATCATTAGCTCTGACACAAATATTGAGATTGTGTAACAAATTCTATAAGGACCGTAATTTCCGGGAATTTCTTTTAAGGTTATAATTCTTAAAAAAATGAGATCGTGATAATTTTTGCTTTAAATTATCGGATTTTTTTAACTTATACGACAGTCGGTTAATAACTTACCCTAGCCTCCACAAAAAGGTAGAGACCCTGTTCCTATATCATTTTCTACAAGGATCATACCATAATTTCCTATAATTTTTAAAGAAATTTTTTTATAAAATTTTAAAAATATAAAAATATAATTTTAATATAATTTCTTTGCATAATTGGGAATGTAGTCATTTTGACTGCTTTCGAGTGTTTTAGTGTTAAGTTTCCTTAAGTTTATAATTGAAAATGCTACGAATGATCTTTTCATGAATTTTAAGTCTGTCTCAGATATCGGAAATCGATGTAACTGGTTTTAAATTGGAAACTTTTCAGGTCAATAACAAATACTCTGGACAAATTTCATTGAATTCTGTCGATTATTGTTCAGATAACAACAGACAGACAAACGAACATAGCTAAATCGTCTAAGATTTGGTACAATAATATATAAAGTTATGGGCTCATAGATGACTCCTTCTTAGAGTTACTCACGGAATGACAAAGTTTATATACCCTCTTTACCACTTGTGGTATACAAATTTTTAGAGACTAGAAATTAAACCTAAAACCCTATTGATGTTGGTGATCTATTCTGATCTATTTTTGATCCAAATTATATATAAAATTAGAATTAAGTATTGCAAACTAAATTAAAAGTAACTTTTATTTAAAAAATCTCACTTTATCTTTCTCCTATTTTCCAGTTCAATGAGTTGCATCACAAAATAAATCGTGCTCTCAAAACCATGGAAGAAGAGTATAGGAATACTTTGATCGATATAAATTCACCTAAAATTGGTAAAAAAGTTAAAATGAGTGAAACATTTTTGGAGAAATTCGGTAACGATATACATGATTGGCTATTGGAAAATCAATTGCCACAAACAACCTATGCTGCCTCCATAGTGGGTACACAACAACAAAGCAATGGTGGTGCCCAACGCTATGGAAATTTTTTACGTTTAGCTGGAAATCTCTATAGACAATTATATAGTCATATATTTTAATTATAATACAGAATAGTTTTTACAATAATTAATCGGGTTTTTTGTATCAAAAACAAAGAACATTTTACTTCAATTGCAGTTCTATTTAGGACAATTGTAATGTTTAATTAATTATTTTAATGAAAATAATAATAAAAATAATAATAATGATAAATACATTTAATTAAAAATAATTGTTGTCTATAATGAAATTGATGTGATAGTGATATTTGGCGAAATTTGTGTGACTGTTGTCAATTGAAATTAGATTTAAATAGTTGAAATATTTAGATACTTCAGTTTTTTTTATGAGAATAGAAACTTATAATATTTTAAGTCCATTTAAAGTCCATTTCATTGACATTAGCTTTTAGAGAAGTCAAAGATTTATTATTTATGACAACTAAATAAAACTTTAATAAAAACGTGCAAAATATTAATTGTATTTAAAAACAAATTTGTACACTGGGAGAAAATAATTAGTTTTCAATTAAAAAACTAAATTAAACAAATTTTAAATTTTGAATAAAATTAGAATTTTACAAAAAATTCCGCCTCTGTCAACATTGATGTATTTATTATTAGTGTGTTTATCAAAATATCGATAAATAGTGAAATACAGTGAAATTCAGTTAACTATCAGCATTTTTAATGAACTAAACAAATAAACAATTTAACACACAAACACTCTTTTAATTCATTACCAACATTTCATATTTCGAAAGTACTTTAGACACTTAATTAAACCCTACACGACAGTAGGTATTATAAGCTTGTGCACATATTTGTAACATACAGAAAAAATAGTGCTGCAAAGTTTGTTCGCAAATTACATGTTGCAGTTTTGAAGGTATCATAGTAGAATTTTGCAGGTGAAATTGTTTTGCAACACGAGCGTTGTCTATAAAAATTGGCAATGATTGCTTAATTATTTCATATCGGCACCATACAAAAGTCCCCCAGTAAATGCGATTTATGGCCCACAAAATTCCTAAATAAAAAACGGTTTTAGCCAAGTTTAAGTGTTATGACAATCTAATACAATGCGCCAATTTATACGAGTATCGGTTCAGTTTTTCTCACAGGTCCAATACAATCCATCACTTTGAAACACAAAAATCTCACATAATAATATTTGGTGAAATTGAATAAAATATAAACAAAAACGTGTATGCGAAAATATACTTACTAAGTCTGGTCTACATTTTTTTCTAATTCCCATATAACGCTCAAGAAAAATCATCATTTAAATTTTTAAAAAACTAATAAGAATGCTATGTTCGGCTAAGTCAAACCTATAATATCCTCCACTACGCTCATTTCATAAATAAATTAAAAATTCCGCTTGTAAGAGGATACGTGCGCTATCCTTAAATTACGTGCTATATAATTTTTTGCTATTACTAATTCATCTGTACCCCAAACTTCATTAATTTTCCTGTAAGAGATTCAAAAGGAATACGACATTAAATATTTCGTTTGTAAGGGGAACACCCCACTCCGAGGCCCTAAATTTTATAGTGCAAAAGCATTTCACTTATATCATCGTTAGAATTTCATGAAAACTGTATAATCGATGTCCGGAATTTTCAATGTATTAAACGTTGTATCAGAAATCGGTCTATAATTTCTTCTACAGCAAAAAAACCTAGACAAAATTTTACTGAGATCTCTCAATTGTCCATGTTTCTAAACCCACCAAAAAACAAGTAGGAATGAATAGTAATAGGTCAAGCTCGACTATCTAATACCATACATCACATCGTCGGTTAAAAATGGTGATTACGAAAAATGAATGAACGATCCTCGTATAATTTGATTTTTGGATTTATGCTTAATTGTGTATTTTGACACTAAAATTTATGTTAAATTTATGAGTTTTAAAATGAATTTTTCCAGGGGGTTATATCGGGGCTACATTAAATTATTGAACAACTCTCGTACACATCGAGTTTTCCTTACATTAATCTTAATTTGACCAATCATTATTGCAATATCAACGTATATGTACATGATTTTTGCCCTTAAAAGTGATATTGGAACGGATTTGTATGGGACCCATGAGAAATAATAGATCGACCCTCACATATTTTGGCACATCGTTTTAGAACAGTAAAGGACTTACTTGTGCCAAATTTCGTTTAAATCGCTTTGTATTTAGGACTCATAACCTTAAAACTCCATTACAGGAAGAACATTTGTATGGGAGGTATCTGAAATATTGGACCGAACATTACCAATTTCAAAAGGCCCCTTAGGCCGAAAAAAATAATAAGACATACTCAATTTTATCGCGACCTGTTGACTGTTCACAATGTTTACATGGACAGCCAGCAGGACAGACAGACAGTTAAATCGACTTAGAATCACTTTCTGAGTCGGTATACTTAAAGGTGAGTGTAACAACATTTTGCTGAATGTGACAAATATCAGCACAAACGCATAATAACCCAACCATCATCGATGGTGTAGGGTATAAAAATAGAGAGCATTTTCAAAGAGCTTCCAACAAAATGCTCGGACTATTTTCTACGAAAAGTTAAAGCTTATGCAGGTTATAGAAGTTCCTGACAGGAACACTGTGAGAAATTTCCGCAACTTCCTGGCCAATAATTTTATGTTGCTGAGGATATGTTGCCTGACTTGGCATCCTGTCACTATGGTAAACAAGTCCTTGAATATTACAAGAACAATAATGTGGTATTATTTAACTGCCCGGAGCTGGGGCGAGTAAAGAGATATTAATGTCTTATTAAAATAGAATTGAAAGCACAAAATAGGTGTTCAACGGTGTAGTAGATTTTAAACGGATATGTTATACCTGTGCGACAGAAAGTGACAGAAAGCACTATAAGCGTCCGAAAAAGGTGCAAAATTTCATCAGTAGTAATTAATACTATGAAAAAATATATTTTTTGTAAAAATCAATTCTCATGTATTACCATATATGTATGTTGAGAATTTTTCGATGATTCATTCTTGCCGTTACAAATGGAATGTCCAACTTAATATACCATCTTCACCACATGTGCTAATGGAGGGTATAAAAGTGGTAACTGTGTGAAAAACAAACAATTAAGTACGACAATATTTTATAATCATTTGTATTAATTTATAATCATTTTAATTTTAACAGAAAAAAAATCTGCTCGAATAAAAAATATAATTTTTTATTGTTTAGATAAGATTTCGTCCGTTAAGATGCGAAATGAAAATGATTTGATATGAACAAAAAAATAATTTAATTTGAAAATAAATTTTAAAGTTTCGATATATTTTTTGATAGAATTTTCTCATATTTTCAGAGGATCTTAAAATACTGAATTGAAAAATAATTCCTCTCGATGCTGTCAAAATAGGTTAATTTTATATAGATGGACTCCGTAGTGAGAGCAATAGAATAGAAAAATAGAAACTTTTAGAACTTGTATACTCCCCGAAAGCACAAAGGCAATTTATATAAATGTTCGGTGTTCTTCCAAGAATCGGTCCGACATTTCTCTATAAATCGATATTGGGTCTTATATAATTGATTTTCATTATTGTGAATTTATTGTTAATCTGATTAAAATTAACGACTGGAAAAAGTGAATACTAAAATTATTAAATATTTTCAGCAGTTTTGGGAGAAATTTTACGTTGATAGAAAACCAGATAGAACGAATGGTCCACATGATGTTTTCAAAGCCAAAATGTAAGAAACATACTAAAATTTAGAGGCCATAAAAGAAAATTGAAGTCAAGATTTTTAAAAAATATTCTTGTTGCATAATATTGACGAAACATTTATCATATTTTTATTTGTATTTTTTGATATTTGACTATTAAACAATTTGAAAGTACCGATACTCGTCATTCTTTCCCATGTTACTATGAACCCGACAAACGTTTTAATTTCACCATAAATCACATTCACATTGATATATTTCTGTCTCTCCTTTTTTCATTTTTATACGCTTTAATAGAACAGATTGTTCTTTAAAGCTTTTTGAAACCTTTTGAACCATTATTCATAGCCCTATCTAATATGATTGCTTTCGATTGTTCCGGAAATCACGGTTCACGGTTGAAGGATGATGCAAGTTTATTTGCATCATCCTTCAGACTTCTTAATAGGTTTCTTAATCAAATAGAAAATACAGTGCCGCTGAAGAGGATGACCTATTCAACGTCTTACAAATTGCTGCTAAGGAAGGCAACTGCAAACTTCTAGCCACAATTCCAGAAATGTTTAGAACTTGATCCCACCAAGGAGGTTATCCTATGTTGACTGTTTTACATTACTTTAATGATGGTTCGTTTTCTGTTAAATAAGAATCTTTCTATAATGATGAAATCTTTAAGTCAGAAAAGATCTTATATATACCTCTGAATTACGCTGTGGCTTCAAATTCTGGTTCCTAAAATGAAAATCTCCCATAATGTCAACTAAGACGATCGGTTGATATCAACCAGCTGTTATCGCATTAATTATGATGAACAAAATTGGAAATTCATTGCAAATGGACTCATTAAGGGGCCCTTCAAAATACATCCTTATAATCGTGCATGATGCTTACAGATTTAGTTCTTCGAATAGATTCGCCTATTTCAAACAAGAAGATCAATATGCTCCCTGGTTAACTGCCAGTGGTATCTTGATCACCTATGATCGTTACTAGAGTGAAGTTGATTAAGATAATTTTAAGTACTTTGCCACAGAATTAGTTAAACTCTTTTTCGATTAACCGGTTAACCGGTTTTGATTTTTTAACACACTAGTAAAATCCATATTGTAAATAGCAAAATGTTGAGTTTTTAAAAGATTCCTTTATTTCTTAGAAATTGCCACAAACGAAATGTAAGATGTCAGTCCAAACTGCTAACTAAAAAGAGCTTTATGTCTACGAGCGGAATTTCAATTGATTATACATTTATTTATTTTACTAATCTCTTGACATTGAAATTGAAAACGGTGCTAATAGTGAAATGATATTTTGCTGGAGTACGAGACTTATATCGTAGCACGTGATAGAATTTTACTCTAATAAAAGCCATTCATTTGTACCTACAATTACTTGTATAAAGTCTCGACTAATTTTATTGCAAAATTCTAATTAGTAAATAGTTATTTTCCTAAAATAACATATCATTTATAAAAGTAAAACGTCACTATTTGGTATTAATGGCGGGTAATATTTTCAAGAACCTAAACACTTGAAAGCTATTTTCGAGTGAATACTAAAACAATTTAAAAAATATTTCGAAAATCGTTTAAGATAACATATCTAAACATATATTAATAGAATTTAAATAATCGGTTACTTAATAACTGTTCATTTGTTACGGAAAGGAAAAATATAAAATTTACAAAAAAAATCACAATTTTTCATTTTGCGAATTTCAGTTTTTTATTGTAAAATGCGACTTTAAAGTCAAAATTTTATTATTATTATTTTTGTTTTAAAACTTTATTTCTGATTTATTAAGTAATTAAAATTTAATAATAAAAAGAATATAAAAATATAAATTAAGTAATCATTTAAATTAAAAAAAAAAACACTAAAAAACAATCGATTAGATAGTTGTTCTAAAAGTGTACTAAAAAAGGGCAGGGGCAACACCTGAAAAGTCTAAATAAATTTTATATTTCGGAACTTTTTAAAAATCTGTATGACCCCAAGTGTACAATAAAAAATAATTTCTAAAAAAATCGGTCGTGTTGTTAATAATTGCCCCTTTTAGATATTTATATAATTTTCAGTTCCAAAGTTCATCTAAATCGAATTCTTTTAAAACGATATTTTTATATAAAATTATAGGAAAGTTTTGATACAATTTAAAATTTGAATATTTTTATAACATTTTAAATAAAGTTAATTTGAAATAAGATAAAATTCAGTTCTTGTTCAATTTTAGTTTAGGTTCTAGTCCAGGTTCCAGTTCAGGTTTAATTTTTGTTACGAGTTTAGATTCCAGTTCAGGTTCTAGTTCAGGTTCTGTTCGAGGTTTATTCAGGTTCAAGTTTAGATTTTTGTTCAGGTTGTACTTCAAGCTCTTGTTCAGGTCCTCATTCAGGTTCTTGTTCAGGTCCTCATTCAGGTTCTAGTTCAGGTTTTTGTTCAAGTTCCTATTCAGATTCTAGTTGAGGCTTATATTCAAGTTCTTATTCAGGTTCTGATTAAAGTTTTTATTCAGGTTCTAGTTCAAATTCTAGTTCAGGTTCTTGTTCAAGTTCTTTTTCAAATTTTAGTTCAGGTTCTTGTTCAGGTCCTAGTTCGTGTTCTAGACCAGATCCTAGTTCAGGTTCTTATTCAGATTATAGTTCAGGTTATAGTTCCGCTTCTTGTTCGATTCTAATTCAGGTTTTACTTCAGTTCTACTTTAGATGGGCTCATATTCGACTATAGGGTATTGAAAATTTCGGTATCGCTAACGATAGCATTTTTCACTTTTCTAATTGATTTATTTACAACCCTCATTTGCAATAAACAAAACCGTTAACGGTTAAAAAGATTAAATATTATTTTTATCGCGCTACAATTTGAAGATAGAAAATCTTTTTATTTACAAAGATAATGCTAAATATTATATTTTATAAAAAAAAAAGTTTATAAATGGTGCTGAGTATAAATTTCGAAATCAGACGCATGTTGCTTTTCATACGATTCGAAACATGCAAACTTCTTATAGTTGGCTGTTGGCTTCAATAGCCATTTTTTTGATCGGATTGTCGGAATCGGGTGCATATCGTTTTCCGGTTTTAGATGATAATGAAAATATTAATCGCTTGGAATTTCCCAATGCGCGTGTAGAAACTCTTGCAGAGGTTTTAAATTATCGTCTTCCTAACAGTTCTTATCCCGAACACTATGATATAACACTCACAACTAATGTGCATACGGGCGCAAGAGATTTTACCGGTTTAGTTGTCATAGATATCGTAATTGTTGAACCTACAACGGAAATTGTTATACATGCACGTCAAACTGGGGATTACAAAGTGAATATTTCAAATCCGAACACTGGTGTATCGGAAGAATTAATGACATCATATGAAGCAGAACGTGATTTTTTAACCTTAAAACGTAAAACTGATGTTCCATTTGATGCTGATACTAAGTGGAAATTAACTATCAGTTACACGGGTAAATTACGCACCGACAATAAAGGGTTCTATTTATCAAGCTATAATGATACTGAAGGCAACATACAGTGAGTAAAAATTTTACTTATACATTTAAGGAAAGTGAAAGTAATTTTCAAAGTTCAAAAAATAATTATGATATAAAATAATTAATAACTTTTCGAACATTTTTAAAGATAAGCGCATCTTATCTGATTTTAGTTAAATTTTTTAGCAATAAATTATTGAAATGTTTTGCAAATAATTTATTTAACTGTTAAATTTCATAAATTTTTATTTAATTGCAGCTACTTGGCGACAACACAATTTGAAAGTACGGAAGCCCGTCACGCCTTCCCTTGTTACGATGAACCCGGAATACGTGCCAATTTTACCATAACCATAAATCACGGACCAGCTTACTCAGCTGTTTCAAATATGCCAGTCAATAAAGCTCTTTCAAGGTATTATTCGTATTTAACTAAACAGGTCCATTCGGAATCAAAAGACAATAGAATTTCGCTGTAAATTTGTGATTGCCTCAGATTTGTATTGCTTTTGAAAAGAAAAATTCTGTGGAGAATAACAAACGATTTGTTGTGAGCACAATCACGGCAACGACAGAAGGATATAACTAAATCTTAATATACTCAATAAATTTCATTATCTGAACCAGCCCTACAATATAGAACTGAATGAATATAAGTTTCTAATTCAGATTCTTGTTCATTTTCAGGATTATAATTCTAGTTCTAGTTTAGTTATAAATCAGGTTCTAGTACATATTCTAGTTCAGGTCCTTGTTCAGGTTCTAGATCAGTTTATTTGAGTTCTACTTCAGATTCTAGTTTGAGTTCAAGTTAGGTTCTAGTTCTTGTTCTGGTTCATTTTCTAGTGTTAGTTCCAGTTCTAATTCTAGTTGAGATTCTAGTTCGAGTTCTAGTTCTAATTCTAGTTCAGGTGAGAAGTTCAGTTCTAGTTCAGGTGGTAATTCAGTTTTTAGCTCTAATCTTACACTTTAATCAGTCCTCCATAACAACTAACTTAACATTCCTCTCCAAAGACGTTTTGGATAGTACAGATAAAAGCAATTTCGTGCTGCGGATAAATTTTAAACCACGATATATTCTATATAGAGATCCCATAGTTCCGACCATATTCGCATTACGCCACTCTGATACATTAATGTAAATAATAATCAGCCGATTATTATTTAAGATATATTTATTGGAAAATACAAATACATAAATCGGATTCAAATCAAACAGAATAGAATATAGACATCTATATAATTTTAATTTATGGATCTCATGCAAGATAATACTTATAAATTCTTTTGAATTTTCTTTATTTCACAGTTCCGGTAAAACTGTATTCTTAACTACAGCTCGCATACCTGCCTATATTGTAGCTTTTATTGTATCCGATTTTGTGTATACTGAAGGTGGCTTAGATGGTTTGACTTACCGTCTTTATTCTCGTCCAAGTGGCAAGAATGATCATGAATTTGCTCTTGTATCGGCAATGTTAATTACGGAACGTTTATCGGAATATAATGACGTTCCATTTATGTTACCTAAATTGGATCAAGCTGCTATACCAGATTTTTGGGCTGGTGGTATGGAAAATTGGGGCTTGGCCACATATCGTGAGGAATACATGCTTATCAACAGAGATAAATCGACTACATTCTCTCATACAAGTAGTGCTAGTATTACGGCACATGAAATCGGTCATCAATGGTTTGGTGATTATGTGGCAGTTAAATGGTGGACTTATTTGTGGCTAAAAGAAGGTTTTGCTACTTTATTCTCCTACCAAGGCATGGATGATGTAAATATAAAATATAATTTTGGTTCTTATTGGTACAATTGTAGTGAATTAATTCATGTTTTTAGGCTTATCCTGAATGGGGTGTTTGGCAGAGTTTCCATGTTAACGGCTATCAATCATCCTTGGTAAAAGACGGTGGTAAATCTCCACGTCCCATGACTCATTATGTTCAAACACCGAAAGAAATATCGAGTGTTTATGATTATGTTACTTACGACAAAGCATCCGATGTACTCTTCATGTTTAGAAATGCTTTAACCGAAAGTGTTTTCAAACGCGGTCTACACAACTATTTGACCATAAAGTATGTATTAGGAAACGGAAAATGGAATATATTTTATATAATTAAATTATTTTCAAATTTATAGTCAATATAGTGCCGCTGTAGAACAGCAACTCTTTGAAGCCATTCAAACTGCCGCTAAGGAGGAAAACTATCCTCTGCCCGCCACCATTAGTGAAATGATGGGCTCTTGGTCTCGTCAGGGCGGTTATCCTTTGTTGAATGTTACACGTAATTATAATGATGGTACATTTACCGTTACACAACAAGCCTACCATGATGATGTAACCATAAAAGACGATAAAACTTGGTATGTGCCCATTAACTTTGTGGTTGCTTCCAATCCAGACTTCCGCGATACTGAAGCAACCCACTATTTGTTGAATGTAACTGAAATTAAGGTAGCTGATGTTAAAGTAGACAAAAATGATTGGTTGATACTCAACAAACAATCTACTGGTTTTTATCGCATAAATTATGATTTGGAGAATTGGAATCTTATTGCTGATGGTTTGAATGCTAAACCTTATAAAATTCATCCACATAATCGTGCCCAATTGATGCATGATGCTCATTATTTAAGCGCCTCTGGTCGTTTGAGCCATGATATTCTAATGAAATTGATGACCTATTTGAAACAGGAAGACCAATATGCTCCCTGGGCCACCGCTAGTGGTATTTTTAATAACTACAATCGTTATTTGTGTGGCGATGAAAAATATGATGACCTCAAATTCTTTATTGCCGAACAAATTACTCCCATTTTTGAGAGATTGGGTGTAAATGATGTTCCCGGTGAACAGCATTATGTAAAATCTACCCGCAATATAGCCATCAATTTGGCCTGTTTGGCTGACGTCAAAGATTGTTTGGTGGAAACAAATAACAAAATCAAAGCTTTGGCTAAACATAGTACTCCCATTGAGCCCAATGTACAAACATCTGTTTATTGTAATGGTCTTAAACAATCGGGAGATGAAGAGTTTAACTTTATTTACAATAGACTTATGGACTCTACTGATGCATCCTACCGAAATCTACTTATTTCGTCTTTGGGTTGCTCCCAAAATGAAAATCAAATTAAGAAATTCATTTACAGTTCCATTGATAAATCTAACAAATTGCGTCCCCAAGAACGTTATGCTTTGCTTAAACCCGCCTACTCTCGTGGCGAAGTGGGTCTAATGGCTTGTATTGATTTCTTAAATGAAAACTGGAATGAATATGCTAATCTAAAGAGTGGTGTAGGTGGTTCGAATCCCTTGGATGATGATATGCGCGGCATGTCCACTTATGTGGTGAATAAGAAACAGCAGGACAAATACTTGGCTTTGCTAGACAAAGTAAAGAATAGTCAATATGTTACCGACACTTTGGAAGCGGATGTTAAATCTAAACTTGCCGATAATATTGAATGGCTTAATAAAAATCGTTATCCAATTATGAACTGGATTGCGGAATATCGTGCAGGTGGTAGTGGTAGTGGTGGTAATGGTAATGGTACCGACGTTGGTGGTGGCGGCAACGGTGCCGGTGGTGGTAGTGCCAGTTTAACAGTATCCAGCGTTTTGCTAGTGTTCGCTTTAATAATGGCTGCCATGCGTTTGCAATGAATGAATTTTTCATTTTTTTAGTATTTTAAAGTTAAATAGATATTAATTAGATTGTTATACACACACACACATATATTTATTGTTTATATATCACATTTTCCATTTGAAATGTATTAAGAGTTAAAACTAATACAAATATAAAAATAGAAATAGATAACTGCAACTGTGAATATGTTAATATTAATTTACACTTCACTGTTACAAGTGGTGAATCAGGTTATATTAACTTTGTTGGATTGTAGCACCGGGATCGAAAAGATAATCTGAGATGATTAAATAACAGACTGTGGTCCCAAAACACTTTTTGAAAATAATTTTGCAACTGTGAATTCATTGAATATTTTTTTAGCATTCTTGAATTGTTATCCAATTAATTTGGTAATGAACATGTTCGTAGTGAGTCCTGAGGTTGGGAAGCATATCTTCAAAGTTGGTCACCTTAGGCACCAAAATTTAAAAAAATCAAATTTCAAAATTCTTTATCATTTTCGTACAAGATTCATACATCTAAGTGGATTTAATAAAAAGCTTGCAAAATCTTCCTTCAAAAACAAATGAGCGTGAAATAAATTTGTTATGTTTCTTACATATAACTTCCTGATGAACCGATTTTGATGATATTTGGAATGGTAATGAAGTACGAAAGTTCGTTGCTTTAACGTAAAGTTTGCCTTATATAAACGGTCTATATCTTTTAATGCACTAAACCGATATTGCTGGTTTTAAATAGAAAATTTAAGTGAACTTTTAAAAGTTATTTCTAAGGTATTTATGTGGAGTTTTGAATCTTCTCTTTGGGGCCTGGGGAGTACCACCTCTGAAAGTTTTATACCGTTTAAGGTTATAATTCAAATTTTCCACAACAAATAATACCGAATAATTCAAATAATACCGAATAAGGGCCTTACATGATTCGTTGTTGGCATTACACATGGAATAACAAACTTAACTCTTTATAGCTCGTGGTGGTGGAGGGTAGACAAATATATGTGTAATGATGCTTTGTTCCTTCTTGATACATTTATATTGTGAAGGGTGTTTAGAATTCGTCCAAATCGATTTTAATCTATTTCAAGAAATAATATATTTTACAAAAGTCGTATAATTTTAAAAACGTTACTTATTATGGATTTATAGTCCCTTGAACAGTCACATGTCAGTCGCTCGATTAGCAAATATTGTAATAAAATATAATTTGATTTTAACCCGATAATGATTTTGATTTCAGTTAAAACAAAAAATATATATCTTTTCAGTGTTTGTTGAACATGATCCATTAAAATGATTCCAGTTCAAAAAAGATTAAATTATTTTCCAAGAACATGACTTTATTTGCGATAAAATTTAAAGAGTTTCAATAAAAATATTGATAATAAAATATTGGTTAAATAAATTATTTTTAGAACTAATTTCTTCAATTTCTTTTATTTCCATGGCAGACATTACCAAAATATTAATAAAGCGCCTAATGGTAGACTAAAGATATTGAATTAAAATTATCAATTAGAAAATTGAAACTATAACTGTTTGCCTTTGTTCCAGGGATCGTTATAAAACAGTTATTTGGTAAAAGTTATTATTTTGACTTAATTATTATACCACAAGAAGGAATAATGTTATATTATGTTTCTCATATGGATCTGTAATGAAAGTTACAATCATTTGTCGATCAATCGATGCGTAAAATTTATTAAAAATATATTCATATCCGCTTGTTTTTGATTTGCTTAAACCTCCATTCCAGTAGGATGATTTCATTATTCCTATAATTACCAATTTCTGATGCGTTGACCCAAAACATCATCAGCATAAAATTTTTATCGAGATATCGCTGAAATTAAAATTATAATTTCGACATTAGATTTTTAAAAACGCCTGCCAAATTTTTATTTCCCATTCGAAATCAAACATTTTTGCTTTCCTAAAGCTTTTCACGAGACCATTAAAAACATGCAAAATATGACATTAGTATTTTAAAGTTTTCGAGTTATTTGCATTTTAATTTTCAACTTTAAAAATTTTGTAAGATATTGAACAGTGTTCGAAAATTCGATTTTGCCCAACTAAGCAACAATACATAGATAAATAATCCACCAACCATTCAAAACGGATAAACATCGTTAAATTGACTAAACAATGATTCTGAGACGATTAGTAATTTTAAATATACGGATCGATTCAGAATCACTTTCTAAGACAATTTAACGATATCGGTTCATCTGGATATTTATTTGAACACACTATTTTTGGTTTATAAACCTATTAAAGTTGGTCATGTTCATGTCGTCCCGAAATGGAGTTTTAATATCAAAAAACTCATAGAAATTTATTAGCATAAAAACCTGGTATCAAATTTTAAGAAAATCGGTTCCACACCGACCTTAGCTTCCATACAGACCCACTTCCGAAAATCACTTCAAAGCGAAAAAATC
Organism: Cochliomyia hominivorax; assembly: GCA_004302925.2. Classification (NCBI taxonomy): domain Eukaryota; kingdom Metazoa; phylum Arthropoda; class Insecta; order Diptera; family Calliphoridae; genus Cochliomyia; species Cochliomyia hominivorax. The sequence goes on along the minus strand of PYHX02000467.1, from coordinate 115,758,230 downwards.
TCAAAGAAGTTGATATTTCGTATGGTTATATAAATTTACATAACCAAAAATACCGTCACAAATTTCGCGAGGATACGTCTATATATCCTCTTGATATGAAAATGACATAAATCTCTCATAAAAGTGAGTGTCCTTAAGTCTGTCTTAGAATAGCTTAAATCATAAAATCGTGTTTTAATGAGGGTCGGTTTATAATTATTCATGACAGCTTCATGGTGTAGTACATTATATAGCCATTCCTAACCGATTATTAAACTCCTAATTGTTTTGATATATTGAATCCATTTTTCTTTAGTTTTTTTTCTAAAAACTTTTATCAAAAAAAATTATTTCCAGCTGCTGCTTCTTTTCCAATAATTCAACAATACAGACCAAAATGAATGCATCACATTGCCTTTCCTTTTCTAATATCTACGACCTTGATAAGCGCGTGGACTTTATGACTTCTATATAGATAAAATTTTTTTCGATTTTTAGTAATACACGTGAAAATAATCTGCCTAAATTATCGCATTTTGTATTAAATATTATCGAAAAATTATTGATAATAAATGTCATTAATGTTGTAAATTATTAGAATTAAATTTTTAATACATATATTATATATGTGTATATATTATATATATATTAATTTGTATTTAACAAAAAAGTTGTTACTTAATAATAATTTCAAGAGATTTGCTCTATTTTTTAGGATTTAGTTTTTTTGTTTTTGTTATAAAAGACTTAATTTTTTCTATAAAAATAGTCAAGAAGTGTGCACGCAGAAAAATATATGTTTGCGGTAACCATAAACAAGAAGCATCATACTTTTGTTATTAGATATTGTTACCGTAACTATAATATTTGTTTATTCGTTTTGTTTTTTGCATTAATAAGAAAAGTTAATCTATCGCCACTAAATTTATTTTTATATAAATAAATTTTCTTTATTTTCATTGTTATCTTGCATTGATAACAATAGTTATTTTTATCGTCACTAAAACTATTGTTATTCTAATAAAAATGTTATTAGCTCAATAAAAGGTTAACTTCTCATATAATCTGACGTTGGAACTTATAAAAATTAAATATTTTGGAATTTCTCCAAAACCTTAATATCTCCAACTTTCACCTACAAAACCATATTTTATTCTGATTTTATATTTTTTATTATTTTTAATCTAAAAGGGAAATGCATGTAAATCAAACACCCAAAAATCTGTTCTACCGGATGGTCTTTTTAATGACAAGATTATAATTGCAGTGAAATAGATAAAATATGTGAATATGATTTTTACGGATTAAAGACTTTGCGCATTTCCACATGAAAAACTGGAAAATCTTCAAATTTCAAGAACCTTTAATATGCAAATGACAAACAATCTGGCCAAATTTTGTTGAATTCCAACAGGCAGCCATAAAGACGGACACACAGTATATCAAATGACAAATAAAATGGAAATAAATCTGTAACTTCCGAACGACTAGTCAGAGTTTTTACACAGTGTTAGTAGAAGTGTAGGCAAGTCGGTCCACAGGATCCCAAAGTTGGTCACCTCGGGACATAAAAATATTTGAAACGATGCAAATTTCTTATATATTAAGCGATGAGTGGAAGCCCTATAAAAACCCTCGTCATATGGGTAGGTCATCTCTTATAATTTAAGAGAAATTTAGCTTCAAAAGTTTAAAACTTCATTTTTTGACCTTCCTTGGCGATGGTTATTTTTAAGTTTTTATCAATTTTCAAAAACTTAAAAATAACCATTTTCACCGATTTTCAGAAAGGTTGCTTTATTGCCTTTTGTGTAATAAAATAAATAAAAAATTTTTAAAAACTAAAATTATGGAAGAGCTGGAGCTTCTCAAATTCAACCTATTTTTTCCCAATACTCTTAATTCTGGTTTAATTTCTTACATCGCAAAGCTAGAATTTTAAATAACTTATGTTTTTTTCAAAGCCTGATATGTTCTAAAATTTTTAATAACAGAAATTTTTGCTTCCCGATATCGGTTAGAAAAATATATCAAAAAATGTGGAAAAAAAAACATTTTTGGAAATTTTTGAAATTTTTTTTGGGAATTATGGGATTTATTTTTAGGAAAACAAAATAATGTTATAAATTTCCGATTAAATGTCAACAAATCTATTTATGTGCAAAATTTCGGTTGAATAAATCAAATTTTATTCGAAGAACAAAATAAAGGTCTTTAGTGGAGTTTCCTGCTGGCTGTGGTTTAAACCAAAATAGCTGGCAGGTGATTACGCTCGATATGTGCTGTTGCATAGCAAAGAAGTCACTAATAGTGTAGGAAGAGATTGGATAGCTCCTTCTCCAGAGGGAATTTTACAAACAATATTAAATTCGAATTGCTACCTGTGTTCATAAAGACATGGGACAGTAGTTAGTCTAAATTTAAGAATAAAGAGTGTTTAAAGAACCGGGGCCAACATGGCAAGTACCCACGTACTGAGTGAACACCTTATACGCTTCATATCACCTGAGAAGGGTATGCAAACCTTGTTTATGGATAAAAGTGTGAAATTAAATGGTAGATTTTGATAGAGTTTTCTTCTTGCATAAAAATAGTAGCACCGTAGATGGAAAGGAATTAACCGCCAGAAGTATGTACTGGAAATTGACGTCGTAATCAAATATCATCAAAGAACAAAATTAACCCGTTGTTAAACTATTGAAATGAATTTTTCCAGATAGGATTCAAAATTGGTCGTAGCCCTTTTAAGCATTTGCTGGAATAATCCAAGGATTTATACATTGAGATAATTATGATTGAATTTTTATTTGATTCAATTAATTTCGAAATATAAGAAACTAAAGAAAATCTTTCGCTTTTTTCCAGTTTTTTTTTTTTTTTTTTTTTTTTTTTTTTTATTTGGATGAAGTGGAAAAATACATACTTCTTGATTTTATTATCTCCTGTTCAATTGAATGATTTGGGTGATTTTTTTCTTATTAAAACAAAAATAACAAAAATGAATCATTTGTTATATTTTTAAATCTGTTTTTTGATTAATAATCTTAACAGTAATATCGTGTCTGGGATAAGTAACAAGTGTCTTGGATAAGATATCATGACATTTAAGTGATTAAAGTTACTGCAGCAATTTCAGTACAACAAACTTTTTTTCAAAGTTTATAATTTTTCACCCATTAACACTTTTTTTCATTCATTATTTTTTAATAACATTTAATTTTTAATAACACAAAATACAACATTGTTTTTGTTTTATTTCAAAATAATAAAGGACCTTAGTAGATTAACATTATCGAAATTTATAAGAAAATATATTGAACTAAACAGCGATTTATGGTCGATTTTATTTATTAATAACAATAACAATATCAAATTGCATTAAAACACTTGCACTTACTATAAAAATAGTTTGTATTTAAGAGCTTTTATATACAAATCCATACATATGTATGTACAGTTTGTCATATATATCTCTACAATTATAAACAAGTAAGAATGCTATATTATGCTATGCTGAATCTTCAATACTTTAAACCACAAATGCCTGAGTAATAAATACGTTATACGTATACTAAACCGATTGAAACACTCAGGCCAAACTTCATTGAGCTCTGTAAATTATTGCGGATATCAAAGACAAAGATCACTTGTGGTGGTGGAGGGCATAAAAATATAAAAAAAATTTTACTTTATTAAGGAATTCCAAATAAAAATCCTTAAATTATCCTTTTTACACATGTACACCTGTTTACTACTAAAAGAAGCCAACATTTTCCAAATAGACGGGCAGATAACAACAAAAATAAAAGAAGGAATTTACTCATCTAAATGTTTTCAAAATTTATATATTTTTTCGGAGATTTCCTTGGTGCCCTTCTTTTATTTTCCGTGAAAAATTTAGTGTCTTAGAAGTCATAATTATAATTCCATATAAAAGTGCTTTAAAGGCAAATTTCAAATTGTTGAAACATTTCAATTGATATAAGAACAAATTCATCATTGAAAATGACCCTACGTGATATTTCACATTCAGGATTATATACTACACCATTTCCCATAACGAAAATAAGGAAAGAAAAATCTACAGGCTATTTGATGTAGGTAACCAAGCAAGTTTAAAGTAAAATTTTTTAATCTTGTGTATTATAAGTCCATTTGCATGACTTTGGATAAGGTGTTTTACTAGAATCCAATACAGATTTGTTACGAAAACTCAAATATTCCCCACTAACATCTAGGATAACAAACATTTCATAATAATGAGAAAAATACTAAAATTTCTCATCAAGGTTTTTCCAATTACTGTAAAATGCTAATACGATATTTTTTCAGAAATAAAAAAATCAAACTTCATTTTGGGAGACGGAATTGATGGTTATGTTATTTCCGTATTTTTTTCAGAAAAATTTTAGAGTACGGTTGTTTTCTTAGCCACCAGTGTAAAACGTACTAAAGATAGTTTCATCGCACACTTAATCTACAGACTTTTTCGCTTATGATCAAATGTTGCTTTAAATTAATTCTGGTCTTTTCCATTATATATAACCCAGAATGTGAAATATCACATTGGATCATTTTTCATAATAAATTGGGCCTTATAACAATAAAAATGTTCCAATCCTTGGAAACTTGTCTTTTAAGCATATTTTAGATGAAATTATGTGATCACTAACGACTTCAAAGACATTAGTTTTACAAGAAACACATTCTTATTCCTGAAAAATTACATTCCATTTAAAAATAAACAAGAATGCTATATTCGGCTATGCCGAATCCTCAATACCCTCCATTACAAATGAAAAGAAGAAATAAATAAATTATGTTTCGTACATGTACATTAAACGCAGATACAAACTCACATATACACTCACAAAAGCATACAATACATGAAGGTATTTCTTAAATATAACAAAGATTAACGTATCTTTAGTCATAAAATTAGTTATATTTTTGGCTATAACTTTTTTCTACTGAACCGATTTTGAAGATTGTTGGAATATATTTTTTATATTATGGAAATTTTAATTGAAAAATTTTATAAAATTTTCATTTTAACTTAGGGGTTGCCTCAGATATTAGTCTATATCTCCAATTGTGTTGTTTTTAAAAAATTAAACTTCTCAGGTCTAAAATAGAAAATCATGCCAAATTTCATTGAGTTCTGTCAGTTCTTGCGGATATGAGGATGCCAGAAACATATTTTTTATAATTGCAAAGATTTTCTTGACAAACTGTACATAACTGTAAACGAATTCAATTAAATATATTATAGTCAAATATAATTTCAGTCCTTGATAAGATTATTGAAAATATGACAATAAAATCTCTTAAAAACGATTTAAATTAAGTTATAAAATCAATCAAACTGGTAATCTGATATATAGATTTCTTTCACTGAATTGAAGAATTTTAAAATAAAAATTCCCTTTATGAAAAAAGAACCGTCGCCACAGTGTTTTGTGCCAAAGGCAAAAATAAAAAATACATAATGGGAATGTTGGTGAAAATAATAGTTTTGGAAAGCTAACAAAATAACTAAACTAATTTGATTAAAAAAGTTTTAAGTTGTTGCATTTTGAAAAAACCAGATGGCGCTAAAGTCATTTATAGAAATTTCCGTGTGTTAAAATTGTGCCTTTTATACTTTTAGAAAAAAATTCGTTTTTGATAAAAAATCAATCATGAAGATACAGCATAATGTGATAACCATCATTTTATTAGCATTTACACGATAATTAACTGTTTAATAGTGAGTTTTAATTATGTTTATATAACAATTTAAAGATATGGGACATAGGGGAGATGGGCGTGTGCTTGCACCGATTTTAATTTTGTTGTAAAAGCGTTATTATACAATAATTCACCAATTTAGAATTTGTTGAGTTTAAATATTAACTTTAATAACCTTTTGAAGATTAAGGATAAGTGGGAGGTGGGCGTGTCCTTGCTTCGATTTCGATAAAATTCTTTTATAACAATATACATGATAACTGTTAAATTTTTGTTATGATCCGATTATAATTTTAGCCACATTTACATTTCAAAATTTTACAATGTGTGGGATGAGGGCGTATCTTTGGCTCAGTTTGGCTGAAAATTTGAAAATTTTTCTGATTTAAACATGAAACTACATATACAATAATCCCCTATTTTTGTCAATTCATTATTTGAAGTCAAAGCACTGTGCTCCGTTGTCAAAATTATAAAAAGAATTTTGATACGCTTTGACATAGTTTGACAGACTTGATTGTAAAATGACTCGAATACGGACGTGTTTGATTAAAAAGAATTTATTATTTATTACGATTTATTCAATATTTATACTTTTTTGTGCACTCTTCCACACTATTGTGAACAACTTTAAGATTTTCGCGAAACGAATTTAGTGTGGAAGAGTTGTTTTATCTCCTGGTTGAAGATTCGTTAACAATTAACAACATTCTTTGACAAAAATTTATAACATTTTGCACCGATAAGTCAGATTGATTTCAAAATTTAGGAAATACGTTAAAATTTCATTGACAATTTTTCTACCCTTCACCTGAATAGGTCAAAAGGGTATATATAAGTTTGTCATTCCGTTTGTAATTTTCACAATTTTCGACTTAGACCCATAAAAGTATATATATTCTGGATCGACATGAAAAAATTAATTGAGCTATGTCCACCCGTGTGTTGATTGAAATCAAGATATGTAAATCAAACGATTAGAAATGCTTTTGAGAATGAAAATTGATAAGTCATAAATGGCGCAGATATTAACTAAAAACTAAAGGTACCTCAAACTTTATTCCTCTTTTTTTGTTTTTTGGAGAACTTATAAGAGCATAAGAATTATACTTTCACAGTTATATCTCAATTAATTTAGTGGATTTATGAGTCATGAAATGAATCGGGCCAATAGTTCCGGAGTTATAGGCAAAAACACATTTCCGATAATTTAAACCCCATGTGAGACCTATGGACTTGGTTTTGCTTTGATTGATTACTAATTGATTACTAATTTTCAAATTGGAACATAAATAGCCGAGATATTAACAATTCTTTATTTTCCTTGTTGTTGTTGTTGTTGTTAGAAAGCAATAACAATGTAAGGCAAAGTAATGTATTCGACTTTCTGATCTTAATATTTAATCTAGAGACATAATTTTTGTACTAGCAGATTGGAGATAATTAAGATATTTTTTTTAATTGAAAACATCACAGTAATCAGTCCATTAGTTTCCGAGTTATAAGCAAAGATGCAATTTCCGATATTTTGAACTTTCTATGGACTAAATTTTGATGCAAAAAAATAGCAATTTTTTCAGAATGTTGGTTTGTTAAATTTTCAAAAACGGACCATAAAAAAGCCGAGTTATTAATTACTCTTTTTTTTGTATGCATATTGAGTGCCCTAGAGAATCTAAGTTGGCTTATATAAAGGCTATAGTAATGGCTGTCATTTAACAGGGACTTAACGTTAACGTCCGTTGCTTAAAAAAAATCCATATAAGCAAAAGTGAATGGTAAAAAAAATCGGAATGCCGAATTTAACACTTTAACTTGTTTTTTCTCTTTCTGATTTTCCTTCTTAAACTATTTGCGCTTAATTCCCGTAAAAAGGATATTTTATCCCAATTCTGAGAAATTGATATATTTTCAGCTTTAATGTAAATTTAATGTATAGTTTCATTAATATCATGTTCGATTGGAAAATTCAGTACAATTCACACTTTTTTTCTGATATGAAATTGATAATGACTTTTTTTAACGAACTTAGACGTTTCATATATTTGTAAAGAAGTACATATGTATTAGTTTCATAATTATTAGATTATTTAATACTTTTTACTATTTGCAGATTTACTAGTATTTTCCACTTTTATCGCTTCAAATATTGGTCACATATATAATATAATATCGACGGTTTAATCTAAAAAGATTTGCAGCACTCAAAATTGTTATTAAGCAAAAAATTATGAAGAAGAAAATGGGGTTATTAATGGATAAAAAATTAGCACAACTTATGAACTGATAATATTGAGGTTATTAAAAATACAACAAATATTATTCATTTATTAATTAATAAAATTTCAAATATGAAAATCTCTTAATATGTGAACCTTGAGCGAGAAATAAAATAAAGGTGAAAAGATCTGACTTTATTATAATGATCGGTTTAGAGGTCAAAATAAACATACATTTGATTTTATAATATTAAACATGCCCTTGATAGTGGACTGATCTGCTCTATTTATATATTTATATTTATTGTTACACAGAACGCTGCCCTCTAGGTGTAAAAAAAAGATTATTGATTTGATAAAAGAAATTCCATGTATTCTTGATAATCAACACCACATTGTTCTACCACTTATTGTAGCAACCAAAAATTAATAAACCACCCTCGTACAAATGTATTTTTTATGGTTCTATAAAAAATTAAAATCCGAACCTCATTTAATTTGGCACATCGTTTTAGAATCTCGTTGGACTAATTCATTAAAATCGCTAATATTTTGGAGTTTTGTGACCATAAATCCCCAATCCGGCAGGAACATTTGTATGGGGTCTAGGTAAAATAATGAACCCATCATCACCAACTACAATAGGTATCGTCTTTGTGTGAAAGTAATGAAGCATGCGAAATTTCATAAAAATATTTTTAAAACTGCATTTTGTTCATAAAGTTTTGGACGACCGCAAATCGACTCAATAAGTGATCTATCCTCTACAATTTTTGCCAGACACATAATACCCCGACCACATATGGCGTTAAAAAATGGGTGGAATTCAAAAGGGTTTGGATTTAGCTCTAAAAGTTTTACGCCGCAAATGATTGCTGAAGCTTTTAAACATTTTTTATTTAAAAATTTTTTTTAACTAAATAAATAAAATAGAGCAAGATCGGGGCAACACATTTGACATGAGTTAAAAACTTATTCAAGATCTTGCAAAATTTCAGAGTTGAAAATGTAATTTTGTCTCCTAAAAGTATTGTCAGTGATTATTTCGTGACCATAAGATGGAGCCACCATGGGGTCCAAACATCTAAGGGATGATACGATCAGAGGGGAAGTAACCCCCATACAAAGCAAATATTTATTATAGATCATCTAAAGATCTACTACAGCGAGAATTTGATCCCAATTACATTTTACATACATGTCGATTTGTGAAATTTCTTTCGAGATCTAGGAGCGAGGAGAATTCGCAGGTAACGATTTCTGCACAAAAAGCCAGTTCCGCAATAGACAATTAAAAATAGTGCAATGTCAATAGGACGGAGGTGAGCCGACGGCTTCTATTTCTGATGAAAAGTTACATACATGTTTCTTCCATTAGCATTTATACGAAATATTCCTTTAACTTGAATCATATTGACTAAATGTTCTCCTCGGATTTCGATATTCAGTTTACATTTTCTTTGTCATATTTCATTTAACATATAAAAGGAAAATACACAAAATTATTTGACGAAAAAAATAGTTAAAACAATAAACAATTTATTCAAATTTGTGTGTTATTTAAATAACGATGAGTTACTACCGCTTTTACTAATATCTGTTAATATAACATATCATTCGTTAATTTTATAACGAAAATATTTCCATTAACGTCTTTTACTAAAAATGTTTGATTAAATATTTTAGTATATTTGAAGAAAATTCTTCAATTTGAAGAAAAAACATCTCAGTAATTTACAAATTCAGATAATAACTCAATTAAATGTTTCATCGATATTTGAAAAAAGACAATTACCTTTATTTTTTCAGATGAGAGAGAATTTAAAGCCACATTTTTGCTTGTCCCTTTTATTTAAAAAATTTAACCAGAGCGCAAAAAGACTTTAAATTTTCTAAGCTCTTTGAAATTAAAAAATCTAAACAGAGCATAATTAATTAAAGTTTAATTTAAGCTTAATTCAATTTTATTTATATTTTAAAAATTCACCTTGTATTACTAGTAAAGAGTGAGATCCAAATATTCTTAGCACACGTTTTTCGTTTAAACTTTAAATACAAGTTATATTTGATTATTATTTAATCAAGTTGCCTAAAAATGATTTGTGTACCTGGTCCTACAAAAAGTTTTCCAAGTAGAATGTTATTGAACAGTAACGGGAGAACTTGTCGGTTGATAAAAAACACGTGAAGCCACGAAAACAGAGAACGGACGTTAAAGTCAAGTTTTCTAAAAAAATATTTTTGCTGGCATAACGGATGACTAAACGGGAGTCATGGTAGATTTCCTGGTAAAAACGTCTTATGTTGCTGATGCTTGATAAAATGTTGAAGAAAAGTTTAGGACACAAAATCGCTCAAAAAGTCAATAATTTGTTATAACGCGTTCTTTAAATACCGAAATTAAATCGGTGCCTCCGTTCATAAGACTTTATAATGTGTCCACTTATATTTGGTCGCATTTGTCATCCTCTTACTATGGTTCACAAGTCCTTGAGTCGTGCAAGAACAATAGTGTAATATTATTACCAAGAGAGGCCAGCTGTCCGGATCTAAGGCCAATGGAGAGGTATTGGACTCTTGTTAAAAAGAAATTGAAATAGATGTTCAAGGTGTAGTTGGAGATGAACTACCTGTACGACAAAGTAACAGAAAGCACTACAAAAACGTTAATGGAAGGGTTTCCGAAAAATTTATATGTATGTTAAACATTTTTCGATCTCACTATTTAGTAAATACAATAGTAGCTTTAGACCAATTATTCTTAAATTATTTAAATTTTATACACGTTTTAGTGTTTGTATTCAAACTTCGGCAAAAGTATTACGTGACAAAAAAGTGAATAAAAAAATACTCAAAATAAATTTGACACATATTTAAAATAGGGAATTCGTAAAATACAATAAACAACAAATACCAATTAACGATGTTTATTGATTTCGTTAAAATAATCAAATTTGCAGGTAAGTCTATGAACTTTCCGACCTCCAGTGCAGGTTGGTGTTGTTAGTGTATAAATTTATTTTTGAAATTTTGCTTATAGCATTTTCAAATAGATGCTCTACGCTCTAGGTATTCACAGCTAAGCACTCAACGGAATTTTTGAATAGTATTTTGAACGTTACTCAAATACACAAATTCACTTCCCTGTAGACAAAAAAAATATTAATGGATTAATACACACATGTTTGAAAATTTCAATATTTTAGTATCTGTATATAATCAATATTATTATGATCGTACTGCACATAATTGAAAGGATCGTTGAATTTGTTAAGTTTTCTAAATAACCTTAAATCCTAAGTAGTTTGGCCCATATTTTAACATTGCATTAACATTAAAATAAACAATCAATTGTTATAAAATTGCTCTCGTTACTCTTTGTTTGTACATCACTGTAGATCATTAATTATCACTTATACTCATACACATACAAAGAATTTAAAAAAAAAAACAGAGCAGCACAATAAAGTTTTCCTAACCAGACACACGAGTGGCAACCATAATCGCAATAAATAGTTAAACAGTTAATACTAATACTAACTGTATTTAGTATTTCCACAAATCAGCTAAAACAAAAAACGTTATCGCATCTCATAATACTAATAATAAAACAACAATAATAATATTTGTTGTTATTGTTATTGTTGTTTGATTTCTTGAGATAATACTATTTAATATGAGTAAATGATCCACAATATAGAATTGTTGTTGTAATTGTTAAAGAGTTTTTTGGTTTTTGGTTATAAATAGAACTCCGTTAGCGTTAAAGTACTCAGTAGGCCCACAAATTTCGGCCACTTTGAATAGCGTATTTCGTGTGAATTTCGAAGCGTTCAAAAGTGTTAAGGTGTGTAAAAAGTGTGTTAAAATAATTAAATAAATAAATATAAAAAATCCCCAAAAAATATCCATAATAGAATAAATAAAGGATATAAAAATAAATTATAAATTTATGTGTATTACAGCATGTCGCCTATATCTATAGCTGCCATATTGGTAGCATCTTTGTGTTTGGCTTATGCCGCTCCCTTAACCGAAGAGATTGAAACACCTGTTCCCGTTGCTGATGTTAATTATCGTTTGCCCTTGACAATTTATCCCGTTAACTATAACATTTCTTTGAAACCTTATCTAGATGAGAGCCACCCTAAGGCTTTTACATTTGATGGTGAATGTTATCTTGAGATCATACCCAAGATTAATACCAAACAAATTCAATTGCATATCAAGAATTTGGATATCTCTTTAAGTGAATACTATCAAAAAGACACTCCAAGAGTTGTTAAAGCTCTTCCCAAGGCTACTCCTCATCAATTAACTGATATTGTAGTTTATGATTTAGAAGAGGAACTGAAAGCTAATCAAAGTTATGTTTTACATTATAAATACGTTGGTCACATGGGTGATGATATGCACGGTTTTTACCGCAGTTACTACAAGACCTCCAAAAATGTAACCAAGTACGTTGAATTATATCTGAATAATATTAATTATATTAACTTCATATTTTCTCTATAGATGGCTTGGTTCGACTCAGTTCCAAAGATCTGATGCTCGCCGTGCTTTCCCCTCTTTTGATGAACCTAAATTCAAGGCTACTTTCGATCTTTCTTTAACACGTCATCGTAGCTTAAAAACTGTCGCTAACACTCGCCTAATTGCCATCAAGCCTGAAGGGTAAGTTTATCTATATAACCTAATCTATACTCTCTCGTTATAAAACATGTTCGGTTACAGCGAATATATAACTGATGTGTATGATACCACTCCTAAAATGTCGGCCTATATTTTGGCTTTCATTGTTTCCGAATTTAATGATCGTTATGATGGTGAGTTTGGTGCTCTTGCCAGACCCGAATACTATTCACAAACAGAGTATGCTTATGATGTTGGTAAAAAATTACTTAAGGCTTTGGATGATTATATGGGCATTTCTTATTATACGATGGGTATTGATAAAATGCATGTAGCTGCTATTCCTGATTTCTCCGCTGGTGCTATGGAAAACTGGGGTCTTTTGACATACAGAGAACGTGCTTTATTGTATGATGAAGAACACAGTACTTTGAGCTCTAAGCAATATATTGCCGCTGTGATTACACACGAACAGGCTCATATGTGGTATGGTGATTTGGTAACTTGTGACTGGTGGAGTTATACCTGGTTAAATGAAGGTTTTGCTCGTTATTTCCAATACTTCGGTACTAACATGGTAAGTTTTGGAATCCTAATCGTAGTTCAACAACATTTTAAATGTAAAAAAAATTAGGTTGAAAGCTATTTTGAATTGGACAAACAATTCCCTGTTGACCAAATTCAATCTGTCATGGGAATGGATGCTACTAACGGTACAAATCCCATGAGTGATGAGAACACTCATTCTCCTGCTGATTCAAGTCGTATGTTCAACAGTATTTCATACAATAAGGGTGCCACCTTCATTCGTATGACTAAACACATTTTAAGCGAAGAAACCTTCCAAAAGGCCATGAATGACTATCTTAAAAATAAGTAAGTTATTATTATTTCCTCTTTTAATACAATTAATGTTGAAAATGAACTTATTCATACTTTTCTATAGCTCTTATAAAAATGTTGTTCCCGAGGACTTGTTTAGCATTTGGAGAAAATACTGGCCAGGTGAATATGCTCAATATGCTGATAAATACTTTAAATCTTTCACAACACAAGTTGGCTATCCTGTTGTTACCTTTAATCGTGTTGATGATACAACCGTTGAAGTCAGTCAAAAACGTTTCCTATTGAAAGATTTTGAGACCGCCAATCCTAATTTGACATACACAGTACCTATCACCTATACCACAAGTGCTGAGAAAGATTTTAAGAACCTCTATCCCAAACTTTTCCTTGAAGAAACACCCAAAAAGATTGCTGTTAACAAAGATGCTACCTGGATTGTTGGTAATATTCAGGAAACTGGTTACTATCGTGTCAATTATGATACCAAATCTTGGCATAGAATCCATCATAAATTATATGCTGATAACTGGGATGGTATACATGAATTGAATCGTGCCCAAGTTGTTGATGATCTTCTTAATTTGGCACGTGCTGGTGAAATCGATTATAGTTTGGCTTTCGATGTTTTGGAATATCTTGAAACCGAAACCAACTACTTACCCTGGACCTCTGCTTTCAATGGTTTCAGTTATGTTACCATACGTTTGGGTACTGACACAAAAGATTTTGCCAAATATATCCTATACCTCACCAACAAAGTCTATAACAAATTAGGCTTTGAAGAAAAAAAAGAAGATACTACTTTAGATATTTACAATCGTGGTAAAGTGTTATCTTGGATCTGTAAATACGGTCATGCTGAATGTATTTCCAAGGCCAAATCTTACTTCAATGAAAACTTGAAGAGCAATCCAGTACCCGTTAATATTCGAGGCGCTGTCTATTGTACCGCAATGCGTGAAGGCAATGAACAAGATTTCAACAAACTCTACAATAAGTTCAAGACCGAAACTGTTGCCACCGAAGAAACTTTGATTTTGAACTCATTGGGTTGCGTTAAGGATAGCAAACTTGTTGAAAGATTCTACAATATGATTGTCTCCGATGAAGTACGTCGTCAAGATAAGTCCAGTGCTTTGTCTAGTTTGTACTCTGAAAATAATGAGAATGTTGAACGCGTATTCGATTTGATCAACAAAGATGTTGAAGCCTTGGTTAAAGCGTAAGTTTTTATAAAGCCTTGTTTTTAAGTCTATTTAAATATTTTTATTCGTTTAATTTCCGTTTGCAGTTTGGGTGATTACTCTTCTGTTGCCTCAGTTGTTTCCAACATTGCTGCTCGTTTCACTACTGAAGATCAATACAAAAAATTGAAAGATTTCAATAGCAAACATAGCGATAAATTTGGAAGTTCTGCTTCTACTCTAAATAGTGCCGAAAAGACTGTTGAATTCAATTTGAATTGGTCTAAGGAAAAAATGGGACCCATTAAGACCTTCTTGCAGCAACATGGTAAAAACAGTGCTGGTATTAACAGCATTTCGATTGCCACATTAACCTTTGTTGCCTTAATTGCCATGATCTTCCACTAAAGTTATAATTATTCATTAGCAGACTGTAGGATAATGAAATCTTTCATGTGAAAGATGGAACCAAAGATTTTTTTAATAATAATTTTTTTTGTTGCACTTTTTTTACGGCTACAGAAATTGTAGTTAACGTTATTGTTATCTAATGTATTTTAGTTTAATCAATTTTCCTAATTCTATTTAAATTTTTAATAAATAATTATAAAATATTTACATATTTAAGTCTTTTTCCATAAATCATTTTGGATAATTTATGGGACCATAATCAATGATTTGTAATTAAAGATATAAAAAAGGTGTTAAGTATATAGAACTGAAATATCAGATTGACAGTACAACGGCTCTGAGGTCTACAATTTTTGAACGTTCCAATAATGATTTTCCTGTTTCAAAAGTGATATATTTTCCCGAATTAAATTATAAAATTACATTTCGGATTGTCTTTGGTCTGAATAAAATTTTTAATTAATTTTTATTTAAAATCATTTTCAAATTTAGAACTTTTAGTTTGTTACTATGGAACCAAAATAGCACCCTTTTCAAATAGAATTCTATGAGAATTTCGTCTATAATTAATTTTCAATTTTAATTAAAAAAGTAAAACATATTAAATCCTTATATAATTTATATATGTACATAAGTTTATATACGATCATAATCCATATCTTAGGAATTTTAGTAAATATTTGATAAAAATGTATAATTTGTCATTGAACCCTGTTATCAATCCGATTAAATTAACGATTTCTAATATCGACGAATATGTAGTTGTTAGTTCGTTTGTTTAAGGACTTATACACAGCTAAGCCACATCATCGATATTTTTTCCGGGAGTAGTTTGGTAATATTGGACAGAAATTTACCGATTCCATTAGGCTTCGGTTATGTGTTAAGATATATAGTTAAAATTAGCCCTGTATTGTGCTCTCAACAATTACATAGACAGTCAGTCGGACTAACAGTTAAACGGGTAGGATTGCAGGCGTACGGTCGAATAACGTTAAGTAGATTCAGCACAAACACATACTAATGTTGAATTTTGTTTCAAATAAAAATTGCGAGGAAATCTGTTTACTTTATTTCACTAACACAACTCCACGGACGAACAATCTGTAAAGACGTTTTGCCCATTTTTTAAGTGATAATTTCGAAACATTTGATCTTTTCTCTACAAATATTGCTGTCAAACACTAACTGAACTTGAATTATCATTGGAAGTTTCCATATATTTAAAGCTTTGAAATATATTCAAAAGCAGGTAAACTGAATACCATATGGACCTAGAGGTGTTGAAGGCCAATTTTATATGTCGGCAATGATGCTTGAAAACTATAAATTTTTATATCGTGTTATTACAGATGATAAATATATAAAGTGTAGGATCAAAAGATTTATTAAAAGCCTGTCAAAGAAATATTGAAAGCCTATTGGATCAAGACTATTAGTCGTCTGAATTTATTGTGCATTAACACAGTTCCCTTATGAACTATTTAGAACGGATCGGCCAGTCAATTTTTTCAATCAGCAATCAATAAAAAATAAACGTTTCAACACTACAATAATCTGACCCCTACTGCAATATCGGTCTAAAACTATTGGGAGAACAAACCTTTGGATCAAGACAGCTTTTGCCTTAATTGCTATAGAAAACGGGTCAGGCAACGATTGAAGATTATTATGAAGGGAATAGATTCGTTTGAAGTAAGCAATACAGGAAAACGTACAGACATTATTACACACCTCGACCATCTGTGGCAATGTTGGTGAAAATTATTTAAAAATTTTATATAGAATTTTATAACTGAACCACTTTATATAGATTTCGTTATATTCAATTATGAAAAACTATCAGAATATTCAACCATACATGAGGTATTATTATGATAATGCTCGACAACATATTGCAATATCGGTCAAAAGTAAAGTTTGACTCATTTTTTGAATCTAGAAACTTAGGGTCACCTTTTGCAATATAGGTCAAGAACTATTTAAAACTATGGATAAGATGTTTAAGTTTACTCAACTTAAAGTTGAAACTCAAATCAAAGGCTTCTTAGAAAATAGAGAATTGGAGGATTGAGCAACTTTTTAGTCAAGACCTTGTCCACTCTGATTATTTTTAATTTAATTGTCATATTATACTTGAATTTGGGATTAAAGTTAACTTCCCTTAAAACTCTTATAAAGAACAGTTATAGCGAGAATTATGGAATTTAGTTGCAATAACTTTGCTACGAATAATAATATTAATATTGTTTATCTAAGAAATATTTATAGAGAATATGATTATAATATGAAAATGTACCTTCTATATAGCAAAAAATATGGAACCTCCTTAAACTAAAATTTTATAGCGAAAGTAAATAAATAAAAATTACAATGAACAGCAAAGCTACCGGGTATAACCTAACGAATCTTTAAAAAGACGTGTGCATTTTACTCGAAGTGCCACACTTAACCATAATAAATACGAATACTGTATTTCACCACAAATCAGTTAAAATAAATATTATCGGCCTTAATAAAAATAAGCACTAAATTGTTTTTATATAAATTTTTATTAAAATCGTAAAAATTAGTTGCGATAATAAAATTAAATGATACCAGTAACAATAAAATCATTAAAATTATAAAAAAAAATTTGCCCGTCATTTTGTCACAATTATTTTATTTTAAAAGGAGAATGTCAATAAAAATAATAATTTTCCAATTTATTAGAACTTTTCTAATAAATTGGAACATTAAATGATAAATATGGGTCTTGAATCAAATTGATTTTAGTAGGTTCAAAAATCTTGGCCTATGTAAATGGCAAATTTTATTTCTACAACGAAAGTGTTAAACTGTAAATAAGTGTTAATAAAGTGATTCTAGTAACAAATAAAAATGTCCTTCATATCAACAGCTGCCTTATTGGGAGCATTTTTTTGTTTATCTTATGCCACTCCTTTGACGGACGGCAATGAGACCCCTGTTCCCACTGTCGATGTTAATTATCGTTTACCTTTGACTATTTATCCTGTGAACTATAAAATAACTTTGAAACCTTATCTAGAGGAAAGTCACCCCAGGGCCTTTAGTTTCGATGGTGAATGTTACCTTGAGATCCAACCCAAAAATAATACTAAACAAATTCAATTACACATTAAGAATTTGGAAATCTCTTTAAGTGAATATTATCAAAAAGATACTCCAAACAATGTTAAGGCCTTGCCTAACGTTACTCCCAATACTTTGACCGATATTGTGGTTTATGATCTAGAAGAGGAATTGAAAGCTAATGTATCATATATTTTACACTATAAATATGTGGGTCATATGGATGATGATATGCACGGCTTTTATCGCAGTTATTATCAAACATCCAAAAATGTAACCAAGTAAGTGGATCTAAATAAACATTTATGGGTTTTTAGGTAAAATGGAATAAATGTATCTTGTTTAGATGGCTTGGAGCAACACAATTCCAAAGAAATCATGCTCGCCGTGCCTTTCCCTCATTTGATGAACCTAAATTTAAGGCTACTTTCGATCTTTCCCTAACTCGCCACCGTAGCTTGAAAACTACTGGTCCCACTCGACTAATTGACATCAAACCTGAAGGGTAAGTTTAGCTATATTCCACTCTTTACTCTCTCGTTTTATAACAAGTTCGTTAACAGCGAATATATAACTGATGTTTATGATACCACTCCTAAAATGTCGGCTTATATTTTGGCTTTCATTGTTTCCGAATTTAACGATCGTTATGATGGTGAGTTTGGTGTTCTTGCCAGACCCGAATACTATTCACAAACAGAGTATGCCTTATGATGTTGGTAAAAAATTACTTAAGGCTTTGGATGATTTACTGGTATTCCTACTATTCTATGGGTGTGGATAAAATGCATGTAGCTGCTATTCCTGATTTCTCCGCTGGAGCTATGGAAAACTGGGGCCTTTTGACTTATAGAGAACGTGCTTTACTTTTCGATGATAATCACAGTACTTTGAGTTCAAAAGAAAGTATTGCTTCCATTATAGCTCATGAACAGGCTCATATGTGGTTTGGAGATTTGGTTACTTGTGATTGGTGGAGTTATACCTGGTTGAATGAGGGATTTGCTTCCTATTTTGAATACTTCACTACTCACACTGTAAGTTTATAGATCGATTATTCCAGATTGATTAATATTAATACTCCTTTATATCCGTAGGTCGACAGTTCTTTTGAAATGGACAAACAATTTGTGGTTGATTATGTTCAATCTGTTATGGGTATGGATGCTACTAATGTCACAAATCCTATGAGTGATGAGGACACCCATACACCTTCTGACTTAGCTCGTATGTTCAACAGCATTTCATATAACAAAGCGGCTAGTTTTATTCGCATGACCAGATACATTTTGGGGGAGGAAAGCTTTAAAAAGGCCATGAATGAATACTTAACAACAAAGTACGTTGTTCTACTCCATCCATTTCTTTTATAAATAAATTCAAATTCGGTTTCTATCCCATACCATCTTTCAGTGCTTACACCAACACTGTTCCTGAAGATCTACTTAAGATTTGGAAAAAATACTGGCCAACTCAATACTCCTCATATGCTGACAAATACTTCTACTCTTTCACTACTCAAGTTGGTTACCCCGTTGTTACCTTCAATCGTACTGACGATACAACTGTACAAATAAGTCAAAAACGTTTTCTGTTGAAAGATTTTGATACTGCCAATCCCAGTTTGACGTATACTGTTCCCATTACCTACACCACAAGTGCTGAGAAGAACTTTGTAGATGCCACACCCAAATTATTCCTTCAGGAGAATCCCATCTCCGTGACTGTTAACAAAGATGCTACTTGGATTGTTGGTAATATTCAGGAAACTGGTTACTATCGTGTCAATTATGATACCAAATCTTGGCATAGAATCCATCATAAATTATATGCTGATAACTGGGATGGTATACATGAATTGAATCGTGCCCAAGTTGTTGATGATCTGCTTAATTTGGCACGTGCTGGTGAAATCGATTATAGTTTGGCTTTCGATGTTTTGGAATATCTTGAAACTGAAACTAACTATTTACCTTGGACCTCTGCTTTCAATGGTTTCAATTATATAACCATACGTTTGGGTACCGATACTAAAGATTTTGCTGATTACTTACATTACTTGACCAATAAGGTCTACAACAAATTGGGCTTTGAAGAGAAAAAAGAAGATACACCTTTAGATATTTACACTCGCTCCAAGGTTTTGTCTTGGATCTGTAAATTTGGACATGCTGAATGTATTTCCAAAGCCAAATCATACTTCAATGAAGATTTGAAGGCTAATCCAGTGCCTGTTAACATACGTTCTGTGGTCTATTGTAGCTCCATGAGGGAGGGCAACGAACAGGACTTCAATAAACTTTACAACAAATTTAAAACAGAAACCGTTGCCACCGAAGAAACTTTACTTTTGACTTCCCTGGGTTGTGTTAAGGATAGCAAACTCGTGGAAAGATTCTTTAATATGATTATGTCCGATGAGGTACGCCGTCAAGATAAATCTCGGGCTTTATCTAGTTTATACTCTGAAAATAATGAAAATGTTGAGCCAGTATTTGATTTGGTGGAGAAGAATGTTGACGCTTTAGCCAATGCGTAAGTCCATATTGTTGAATGAATAATTATCTGTATATTTCTAACTTTTATTTTCTGTTTCAGAATGGGTGATTATTCATCTGTTGCTTCCGTTGTGTCCAATATTGCTTCCCGCTTTACTACTACAGAACAATTGGAAAAATTGAAGACCTTCAATAATAAATATCAAAGTAAATTTGATAGTTCAACTTCAACTCTGAAAAATGCTGAAAAGACCGTTGAATTCAATTTAAATTGGTCAAATGACAAACTTGGTCCTATCAAGACTTTCTTGAGGGAACATGCTAAAAGTGGTGCATCAATTAATAGCATCTCGTTTGTAGCTTTATTTATGGTAGTGTTAATAACCAAAATATTTCTCTAAAATATGAATTATAGTGTAGTTTAAGATATTTAGTGTGGATTATTGTTAAGAGAAGTGAAAAATAAATCGATTAAAAGCCTCTTTGAATTGTCGACTTCCCGATAAGAGAATTCGAACTGAGTTCATATTAGCAACTAATTTCAAGTTAGACAACGAACAGCTTAGTATGCTCTTATCTTTTATGTCAAATCTTTTATACCTTCCATCACCATCAATATTGGAATAATTTTAGGAACGTGTTAAAAGCTCCACTTATAGGGGATACCTTACGCCCTAACCATATTTCTTTGAACTTTAATGTTTTGTCATTAAGTCTTTTTCTATTTCATAAAATTTGCTTTAAAAGTTTCATTTTAAAAATTGGCTTATTAAGGGGATACTACTGCCCCGTTCCCTGTCCACAAATTGTGTACTCTATAATATTGTGATATCAAAGCATTGTTGATGTACTTTGTGACGTTATATGTATTAGTTAAAAAGATATGCGGTACTTAAAAGAGTCTTTAGTCCGCAATGCTTTTTAGTAAAAACTTTTAAAATGAAGCCGTTTTCATTTAAGTCGTTTTATCATAATCGTTGGTTAATAAATATAAGTGATTTAAGTGGGAAACTTCTTAGGATAATAACAAGTACTTAGATCCAATTGACCATGCCAATATTAGACGGACAGACAGGACTCAAAATATGGTTTGATGCAAAAAAAAAATAATTTAAAAAATTGAATTTTTCATTAAAAAAATTGAATTTTTCACTTAAAAAGAATTTTTCACTAAAATTATTTTTCACTAAAAATTGAATTTTTCACTAAAAATTGAATTTTTCACTAAAAATTGAATTTTTCACTAAAAATTGAATTTTTCACTAAAAATTGAATTTTTCACTAAAAATTGAATTTTTCACTAAAAATTGAATTTTTCACTAAAAATTGAATTTTTCACTAAAAATTGAATTTTTCACTAAAAATTGAATTTTTCACTAAAAATTGAATTTTTCACTAAAAATTGAATTTTTCACTAAAAATTGAATTTTTCACCAAAAATTGAATTTTTCACCAAAAATTGAATTTTTCACCAAAAATTGAATTTTTCACCAAAAATTGAATTTTTCACCAAAAATTGAATTTTTCACCAAAAATTGAATTTTTCACTAAAAATTGAATTTTTCACTAAAAATTGAATTTTTCACTAAAAATTGAATTTTTCACCAAAAATTGAATTTTTCACTAAAAATTGAATTTTTCACTAAAAATTGAATTTTTCACTAAAAATTGAATTTTTCACTAAAAATTGAATTTTTCACTAAAAATTGAATTTTTCACTAAAAATTGAATTTTTCACTAAAAATTGAATTTTTCACTAAAAATTGAATTTTTCACCAAAAATTGAATTTTTCACCAAAAATTGAATTTTCACCAAAAATTGAATTTTTCACCAAAAATTGAATTTTTCACCAAAAATTGAATTTTTCACCAAAAATTGAATTTTTCACCAAAAATTGAATTTTTCACCAAAAATTGAATTTTTCACCAAAAATTGAATTTTTCACCAAAAATTGAATTTTTCACCAAAAATTGAATTTTTCACCAAAAATTGAATTTTTCACCAAAAATTGAATTTTTCACCAAAAATTGAATTTTTCACCAAAAATTGAATTTTTCACTAAAAATTGAATTTTTCACCAAAAATTGAATTTTTCACCAAAATTGAATTTTTCACCAAAAATTCAATTTTGGAGCAGATTATCTATAGCTTAAAAATTGGTCTTAACTTTTTTTTCTTGTAGGAAGAAACTTTAAACAAATTTTAAAAATGGTTTTAATTGAATAATGAATCACATATTTTCTTAACACTTAAACTTTAATCTAATGATCTATAATAATTACATATGTTCATGATTCATACACCTTAATCTAAACATCTAGATGTTTTTCAATAATTTAAAACGCAAACGCAAGAGAAATTATTTCCATTATGTATATAATTTAGACTTAATAAATATTAACGACACCTGATAAATTCTTACTATTTCCACAAATCATCTAAAATATTATCGGACCTTATAAAACAAGCAAGATATTGTTCATACTTTGAGATAATACTAATAAGATATAGCCACTTTATATATATATATAATAAAAATTTGTACAAAATTTTCAAAAATGTAAAAGATTACTAACAAACAAACTCATTCACTTTTTTCATATCAAAATTTTTGGGAAATACTCATATTTATTATTGCTATTATTGTGAAAGAATGATTTTATTATAAATAGAACCTTTATAACGACGGAGCTTTCAGTAGACCCATAGATTTTCACTATTAACTATTAACAAAGTGAATAGTGAATTTCGCGTTTAATTCAAAAGTGCAAAAGGTGTGTAGAAGTGAAAAAAAAATAAAATTGAAATTATATGAATTCAAATTTTAAATATTAAAATTAAACAATAAAAAAAGTTAAAATTAAAAGAATTTATTATCATATATTTTTATATCTGTGTGAATTTTAGCATGTCGCCTATATCTGTAGCTGCCATATTGGTAGCATTTTTGGGTTTGTCTTATGCAGCTCCTTTAGCCGAAGAGATTCAAAAGCCCGCACCTACTGCTAATGTTAATTATCGTTTGCCTTTGACAATATATCCCGTTAACTATAAAATAAATCTTAAGCCTTATTTAGATGAAAACCACTCTAAGGCCTTTACTTTTGATGGTGAATGTTATATTGAGATCGTACCCAAAAATAACACTAAACAAATTCAATTGCACATTAAGAATTTGGAGATCTCTTTAAGTCAATATTATCCAAAAGGTACTCCTAACAATGCTAAGGATCTTCCCAAAGTTTCTCCTAATACATTGACCGATATTGTGGTTTATGATCTAAATGAGGAATTGAAAGCAAATGTTTCATATATTTTACATTATAAATATATCGGACATATGGATGACGATATGGCCGGTTTTTACCGCAGTTATTACAAGACCTCCAAAAATGTAACCAAGTATGTTGAATTATATTTGAATAATATTAATTATATTAACTTCATAATTTTCTCTATAGATGGCTTGGTTCGACTCAGTTCCAAAGATCTGATGCTCGCCGTGCCTTCCCCTCTTTTGATGAACCTAAATTCAAGGCTACTTTCGATCTTTCCTTAACACGTCATCGTAGCTTAAGAACTGCCGCTAACACTCGCCTAATTGCTATCAAGCCTGAAGGGTATGTTTAGCTTTTCCCCACTCTATAATTTCTTGTTATATAACATTTTCGTTTACAGTGAATATATAACTGATGTTTATGATACCACTCCTAAAATGTCTGCTTATATTTTGGCCTTCATTGTTTCCGAATTCAATGATCGTTATGATGGTGAGTTTGGTGTTCTTGCCAGACCCGAATACTATTCACAAACAGAATATGCCTCTGATGCTGGCAAGAAATTACTTAAGGCTTTGGATGAATACACTGGCATTCCCTACTATACTATGGGTATTGATAAAATGCATGTAGCTGCTATTCCCGATTTCTCCGCGGGTGCCATGGAAAATTGGGGTCTTTTGACATACAGAGAACGTGCCTTACTTTTTGACGACGACCACAGTACTTTAAGTTCTAAGCAATATATTTCTTCTATTATTGCTCACGAACAGGCTCATATGTGGTATGGTGATTTGGTTACCTGCGACTGGTGGAGTTATACTTGGTTGAATGAAGGTTTTGCTTCCTACTTCCAATATTTTGCTAATTACATTGTAAGTAAATATAGGTCTTGATAGATATCGAATTGTGGTCTTAATTTTAATACTGAATTAGGTTGACAGTTCATTTGAGATGGATAAACAATTTGTAGTTGATTATGTTCAAACCGTTATGGGTATGGATGCTACTAATGCCACAAATCCTATGAGTGACGAAGATGTCCACAGTCCAACTGATTCAGGACGTATGTTCAATAGTATTTCATACAACAAAGCGGCTAGTTTTATTCGCATGACAAGATACATTTTGGGGGAGGAAAGCTTTAAAAAGGCCATGAATGAATACTTAAAAACAAAGTACGTTGTTCTACTCCATCCATTTCTTTTATAAATAAATTCAAATTCGGTTTCTATCCCATTCCATCTTTCAGTGCTTTCACCAATACGGATCCTGAAGATCTACTTAAGATTTGGAAAAAATACTGGCCAACTCAATACTCCTCATATGTTGACAAATACTTCTACTCTTTCACTACTCAAGTTGGTTACCCCGTTGTTACCTTCAATCGTACTGACGATACAACTGTACAAATAAGTCAAAAACGTTTTCTGTTGAAAGATTTTGATACTGCCAATCCCAGTTTGACGTATACTGTTCCCATTACCTACACCACAAGTGCTGAGAAGAACTTTGTAGATGCCACACCCAAATTATTCCTTCAGGAGAATCCCATCTCCGTGACAGTTAACAAAGATGCTACTTGGATTGTTGGTAATATTCAGGAAACTGGTTACTATCGTGTCAATTATGATACCAAATCTTGGCATAGAATCCATCATAAATTATATGCTGATAACTGGGATGGTATACATGAATTGAATCGTGCCCAAGTTGTTGATGATCTGCTTAATTTGGCACGTGCTGGTGAAATCGATTATAGTTTGGCTTTCGATGTTTTGGAATATCTTGAAACTGAAACTAACTATTTACCTTGGACCTCTGCTTTCAATGGTTTCAATTATATAACCATACGTTTGGGTACCGATACTAAAGATTTTGCTGATTACTTGCGTCACTTGACCAATAAGGTCTACAACAAATTGGGCTTTGAAGAAAGAAAAGAAGATACACCTTTAGATATTACACTCGCACCAAGGTTTTGTCTTGGATTTGCAAATTCGGACATGCTGAATGTATTTCCAAAGCCAAATCATATTTCAATAAAAACTTAAAGTCTGATCCTGTGCCAGCTAATATTCGCTCTGTGGTCTATTGTTCTGCTATGCGTGAAGGCAACGAACAAGATTTCAATAAACTCTACAACAAATACAAAACCGAAACTGTTGCTACCGAAGAAACATTGATTTTGAACTCTATGGGTTGTGTTAAGGATGAAAAACTTGTTGAAAGATATTTCAACATGGTCGTATCCGATGATGTACGTCGTCAAGATAAGACTAGCGCTTTATCCAGTTTATACTCAGAGAACAATGAAAATGTGGAACCTGTTTTCGATTTGGTCGACAAAAATATTGATAAATTAGCCGATTCGTAAGTTATCAACAGACAGTGAAAAAAGTTTAGATTTCAATTGAAATTTATTTATTATTTTTTTTTCCTTTAGATTGGGTGGTTATTCCTCTGTAGCTTCTGTTGTATCCAACATTGCTTCCCGCTTTACTACTAAAAATCAATTGGACAAATTAAAGAGTTTCAATAGCAGACATAGCAATAAATTGGGTGCCTCTGTCTCTACTTTGGAAAGAGCTGTCAAAACTGTTGAATTTAATTTGAACTGGTCTGATAAGAAACTGGGAACAATTAAAACCTTCTTAAGAGAACATGCTAAAAGTAGTGCCACTATTAATGGTGTCTCCATTGTATCTTTAGTCTTGGTAACCTTACTTGCCAAGATCATCCACTAATGTTGTTGTTGTTGTGCTGTTTAATTTAAATACCGTTTAAGTTTTATGAATACAGTGTGTGAGAAATCTACCTCAAAAATTAAGAACATATTGTTGTTGTTGTTTGGTTATAATTATAATTAACTTATTTGTTATATAATATTTTATATTTATGTAGTTAAATTGAAATAAATTTAAAAATATATAAATTTTCTTCGAGATAAAAGGAAAATAACTTGTGACAGTGTACAATCAAAACACTTGAAATATTTGCTGGTCTTATTGCTGAAAAAGCGATAGAAACAAATAAATCTAATCTAAATTTGACAAGCCAACAGGTTTTCGATAATAATCGATCGTATATCATGAAATGTTGTGAAAAAGCAGTTAAATGTCATAAAAAATAACTTGTTTATCATTAACGATTGTGAGAATGAGAGTGATTGATGAATGAAATTGCAGTAACTTCTATTTAGTTAAAAGCGGATTTTACATGCAATTCAGAATTATTTTGACATTTATAATGAGATTATAAAATAATAAAAGCTGTTATTTTCCAAAGTTAAGTTTTGAATGTTATCGAAAAATTATTGTTATCAAGAATACGACCGTCTGCTAACATTTTCTTCTATTAGCGGTCTCAGGAATGTGATAAGAAATGTGATTTTGCTATCGACTATATTGTATTCCAAGCATGTAAAATCCATAATTTAAGACCAAATTATGGTAACTCACATGTTTGTATATATTATTCATAGAACTGTTCCTGCATTACAGAGATATATTAAGCGATTTTGTTAAAATAAAATGTGTGTTATCTCATTTTGAAGTACAGTGATTATCCGGTTTAGCGAACACTCAGTTCTCTCGGCAATACTATTCTCATCGAATACCTTATTTAAAAACAAAAACTACCCCATTTAACGAATTATTCGATTTTACGAATAGGGGTGACATATTATCTCTCGTTAAACCGGGAAAACTACTGTATTTGGCGTGAAAGGTAACTTCGTTAACGATGTTCGTCTGCTAGGCTAGATGTCCGTGTAAACCTTGTGAGCATGTAGCTGGTCCCATATAAATGTTCTCTCGGAATCAAATTTTAAGCCAATAAAACTCTTAAATAAATTACTATGTCGATATTTTTTCATGAAATTTTGCATATAACTAGAATTTTCGGTATTTAACTCAAACTAAGGAGTGAAATCGGAAAATTCCTAATACACGTTATTCATTAAAACTTTTAACCCAAGTATTATTTGTGTTAGTACACACTTTATTTAATTAATTAATTAATTAATTAATTAATTAAAAGAAAAGAAACCTAAACTGGTCCTACAAAAAGTTATCCAATCTTTTAAACGTCTGTCTTTAAACTGATTCCAATGTTATTAGACAATACCGAGAGAGAGAGAGAGATGTGCACTCAACACATATGATATAAAAACAGCGAAAAGTTAAATCTAAAGCAGGTTTGAAAACATACAAGGCTCAAAGGGTTCCTGAAAGGAACGTTTTAAATTTATGTTCGGAAGTCTATCATTTGTTGCAAAACGCTCTATAAATACCGAAATATTAATCATGGAATGAAAAGACGTCATAATGTGTCGACATATTTTTGGCCTGACTTGGTATTCTATTCTAAATATGAAAATACATGAAATATCATCACAATATTAAAATCTTTTTAAGACTTATGCACTTTAAAGTGATTTTATGAATTGAATTTGAACAGGTGGTTCTGGTAGTTGTTAATCCATTTCCTTGAAATTTGTAATGTGGATTTGGACTGATGCAAAACCTCTTTGTATTAAAATAAAATATATTTATAACTTTAAAACCCCATAATGAGAAAATATTTGTAGGAGAGCTACCTGAAATATTGGACCGAACATGACTAAAATAGAAAATATCTCAAAAACTGTAACCTTTTTCTTGGCTCCCATACAACCACCACTTTCGCATGTCACATTGAAGTGTGAAAATGTAACATATGCGTTGGTATTGCAACAGTATCGATTGTAATAATATTGATTGGTGTTTAAAATTTTACGAGAGTCGCATCATACTTTCCTATAACTCCAATATTACCCAACAAAAAAGCCTTTTAGAAAGCATAAATGAATTTTTCAAATTTTTTAATAAATTATAAAACCCAAGTCTACCAAGTGTGCCCCTCCACGCCTTCTTTCCGAAATCAACAAAGTGCCCTTACTTTTCCAAATCGAATGGACTACATCTTAGATTAATCGATGTAAAATTTCATTCAAATACATTCAGTAGTTTCAAAGTTATTTCCAAACAAGTAAAAATGCTAAATTCTGCTATGCCGAATCTTTAATACCCTCCACCAAAAATTCCTAAGAAATAAATATACTATGTTTCATACATTTACATTATACGCATATAGACACACACATATACACTCACAAACGTATAGAATTTATGGAAGTATTTCTATGCCGATTTATGATTGATAATTTGACGCAAGTTTTTAATTTTTATTAAGATGATGTCTCAGATATCGGTCTATAACTCTTAATGTACTGAACCGATTATGGTTTTAAATAAGAAACTGCTCAGGACTATGGCAAATACTCATGTCGAATTCGTTAAGATCTGTCAATTATTACCAATTTTTCTTTAATTTTAAGTTTTTCATAATGTCATGAGGACCTTTCAATACAAGAGGAGTAGAGGGTATATTAACTTTGCTATTCCGTATTTAACGATTAAAAGGAATCTTCTCAGACTACATTAATAATAATGTCTGTATATTCTTGCATTATATCAAAATCTCAATCGAATTAGCTATGTCCGTCTGTCTGTTGTTGGCATGCTGACATCCACAATAACTGGCAGAACTCAGTCCTGAGAAGTTTCGTTTTTTAAACCTGCCAAATCGCTTGAGTACATTAAAAAAATATATAGATTGATTATAATATGTGAACTTCATTACCATTCAAAAAATTATTAAAATCGGTTCAGTAAAAAAGTTATAGTCAAAAAATATAACTTAATTTATGACGCATTAAGTGTTCCGTGTCATATTTAAGAAAAACGAAAGATTACGTAGTTCGTTCACATGCATTTGTGATGAAGGGTATTTAGGTTCGGTAAAGCCGAATATAGTATTATTACTCATTTAGTTACTTGTTCGTTCTCCTAAAACAATTCCTCCACTCCTGACAGGAATTATAATTTTTATCATTTTTCAGATGAAATAAGGACAAAAATGCTTGTGAAATTTTTGTAAATATTTTTAAATATAAAATTTCAAATTCGATATTTTTATAACAATTTTATACTAAGTTGTTTTCTTAAATCCCATTTAGTTGTATGCCTTAAAGTATGCAATACATTTTAACCTAATAATATTCATTAATATTCGTTTCTAAGCACTAAAGTTATAAATTAATCAAATTTTTATTTTTATTGATTAACGAATTAATAAATTTTGCTTAACGCACCAATATTTTGCACACAACTCTTAAAAAAAATATTTAGACATTTTGAATTTTATAGAAAAAACTTTTGAGTTATACAATTTTATAATCTCCTGAAGTGTGTTTCGTTCAATAAAATGAACCGATCGCAGTGTTCATTGACAAGGAAAATTTTTATAAAAATATCATTCATTATTTGGTGATTCAGATAAATATTCAGAAAAACAAGAAAATTAATTTATGATAAAATCTCAATCCGGGAGAAAATTTATAATAAGATATTTTTTGAAGATCATATTGGAGATCACTGGCAGCTTAATTCAGAAATTTAATTTAAAGTAATAATTAACATATAAGTGTTCAATAAAATTGATAAAGTATTAGTGGGGGTAATTAAAACTCGGGCAATTAGAAAAAAAAGCATTATTTTATTATATTCAGGCATTTTGTTATTTTCAGCTGTTTGCGAATGATTTTTATTATTTTTGCAAACTTTAATCCCATTTTTCGTAATTACCATAAATCAATAGATTAGATATTTTCGTAGACCTTACTATATTTAGAAATGACTATTATTTGTCACGTCTGCATGACTACAGCGAATTTAACAGAGAGTTTTACATTTTTTTAATTGCGAAAAAAGGGGTCCATATTTAGTTTTAAACTGCATTTAAATCATCTTAGCGATTACGAAGGTCGAATTTTTGTAATAACTGTATTAACTTTCTCACTCCGAGTGTAACGCTAAGAAGGAATCATTACAGACCCAATTAAGGTATATATATTCTTGCATCAAATCAAAATCTGAGTCAATTTAGCTATGTTTGTCTGTATGTCTATCTATCTGTTGTTGTAACGCTTGTATCCACAATAACTTTTGTATACGTGTGTGATTGTATGTATGAGCGTGAATTTATGAAACATTTCGTATTAATATCACACGCATTTGAAGTGGAGATTCGGCATTGCCGAATGTAGCATTCTTACTTGTTTAAGATAATTTCACATTGAAGAATTTTCATTCAACTTAATATCCATTTGTAAAAGTTATTTTTATCGGTGCTAAATTCTATTTGTCTACAATATTACACGAACGGGTGGATCCAATTTGCATGAAATTCATAATGTCCAATGATATTTCGTAGCTTTCATTTGAAATGTATATCATTATAATTGGTGACATAAATATTTTCCGATCGACGCAGATTTACATGAATGCTTCAAAGTATCTTTCTTCACCAAAATTGAGATACTTTTTGGTCCATAAGAACAAACATCAAGACGGACATCAAACTCACAGAGTGATCTACAAATCGATCGAATTATTGGTATTCTTAAAAATGTGACTTTACAAAATACCAGCATAATCAAATATCTATAGAACTATTACAGCGAAAGCTTTAAAATTTGCTCCCAATCACTATCTCGAGAAATTGTTTGTTAAGTATTATGTTAAAGTATATGTAAAGAAATATTAAATGAAGAGAACTTAATTTGGACCTAAGTATTTTTACGAGAACCTGTTATGCTAGACAAAATTCAGGAAGGATAGTATCAGAGGGAGAGGTAACTCCATAAAAAGAAAATATTAATTATTTATTTATTTTTCTCAAGGTACAGTTTTATTGGACAAAATATGCGACGTATAGGATTAGTGATAGATGTAACCGCCATATAAAGCAAATAATAATGGTCAAATATTTTATGAACAATTCAAGAGAGAGTATTGAGATTGCTCTTCACTAACTTTCTTAAGTAACAGTTTAACTGGACAAAATGTAGATTGAATTAAGAGAGGTAGATGGACCACCTCTCTAATTAAAATATTAATTGCCGATTATCGAAATAAATATTGCAGTGGGATTTAAAAAAAAATAGTCCTAAACACTTTTTGAGAATTGCGAACATTAATTGGCGAATAACGAGAGAAATTTCAATTAATATTCAATAATTTTCCTGTAAAACAACTTTAGTTGAGAAAATGGGTGGTCGATATGATAGGTAAAAAGGGACCTACCACACAAAGAAAAAAAGAAGAACTGTTCCCATTTTGTCTAATTATTAATTATCGAATGTCTAAAAAATAATTTCATTTAAGGTTTTTTTAAAAAATGGTTTTGCTGGAGAATTCTAGCTAAGACATGATCATTATGTATCCTTAATCCATAGCAATTTTTGGTAACTTTCAATTTGACCAAATCCCCATAGCGAAAACACGTCGCGTTTTTCAAACTTGTTTCTGTATCTGGGAAGGAGTAGATTTTTTGTCAGAAAAGCGCACCGATTAAAGACTAATTCTATATAAAATAGATCGAGTAAAAGATTTAAGTTCGATCAAGACAGAGTATATAAAACCTTACAACGTATGGATACAATTAAATTCCAAAAGTTCAATTCCGTATGCAGTTTCTATTATTAAGAGTTTGAACTGGGTCTGAAATATATCGAGTGAAATTTAAAACAAGATGAAAAAATTTCGTTTTAGTCACCATGATTTAAATGTAAAGGTAATTCATGATTGAAATGGACATAAATCTTGAAAACTAAACCAAAGGGGCGTAGCTTTAAAAGCTGTCATTCAACTTTCTCTTTCAATTTTATGAAACACGAGCTTAAAACTCGATATCCAAAGGGGATTTTTTTTTACAAAATCTCTCATCAAAAAGCATCATTTACTCCATATAAACAAAAAAATAATTGTTTTATAAACAATTAAAATCCCTTATTGTTCTCTTTAAATAAATTGATAAGTATCTTCAATAATATTATTGTCATTATTATTATTTTTATTGTTGTTAATATGGAAAAAAACTCAAATTACACTCAATTTCTCAAAATGAAAAAAACAAAAAAAAAACTTTTTATTTTATTGACCGACTTGATAGACTTACTGACTCATTAATCTAATCTTATGTTGATTATAAATTTACTAAAACAAAAACTACAATATAAAACAACAGTGTATTTAAATTTTTTAATTAATTTACTTCGTGAATTTGGCAGTGAAACATTATTTAGTCGACTTAATTGTATCGGAGAGTTCGCATGTTTTCTTGTCATTCTCTCTTTCTTAAGATCGATCGATTCGGCGCGTTGCAATGGGGACCCTTAAATTTCTTTTAATATTTTGTGTGCTAACGGGACTTTTAATTGAAAGTTCATTGGCTTTAGAATATCGTTTAACTAAAGATGTTATACCCGATTTCTATGATATACATTTAAAACCTTATTTACGTTCTGCTGATGGTGATAAACAATTTACATTTGACGGTGAAGTTAACATCACATTACATGCCAGTGTAAATGAAGTTAAAGAGATAACGTTGCACAAAAATCTCTTAGATATTTTGGAAGTGATTTTGTACGATGTTAACGGTAACGTGGTGCAAAAAATAAATAATAATGCCTTAAAGTATGAAGAAGAGACTAATAAACTTACAATAAGCTTATTAAAGTCTTTGGTGATGAATACAAATTATACTTTATATTTTAAGTATAATGGACAGATTCGTAATGGCATGGAAGGTTTCTATAGAGCCACCTATGATAATATAAAGTAAGTTGTGAATAAATTGAAAATAAATTGCGTTTGTTTTTAATTTCGGCTTGTAAATAGAGCACAGTGATCTCAAACTTGTCTCATAAATCTGTAACTTTGAAACTATTGAATAATTTCTAACGAAATTGAGGTTGTTATTTCTAAGGTATATGTGAAATGGTTTGGAAGAGCATAAGTTCTTAGCTACTCTTGAGGACGAGGAAGGACAACTTTCTCCGAGACCTCACATATAACTCCACCCTGGCCTCAAGAGTAGCTTGAAACTTATGATCTTCCAAACCATTCCATAAATACCTTTGAATAACTGTACAAAATTTCACATATATGTGAATAGTATGCGATAATTGCTTGCGATGTGCCAAGCTTCAGTAAATCTTTTGAAGGGTGAACATTAAGTATCGTTAGAAAAATAATTATTTTAAAAATAAAACGTACAAAAGTGTTAATATTTCACATTAAATAAAATTCTATAAGAATTAAGTTATCATTATGAAATTTTAATATAATATGAAAAAATGGTCCTTAATGTAAGATAATATAAATACTCCTACTTTTTCAAATACCCAAAATTCTAATCCTGGAAAAACTTGTTTTAAAAATTCACTTTTAACAGTAAATTGTTCATCGTACCGTTATAAGAATGTTGGACCGTTAAAAATTTCTTGAGTGGGTTCCTAATAAATGTGGTTATATAATTGAGGTACTTTTGACGATTTCAGCTTTGAAAAAACTAAAGAAAAACGTTTTAAAATTAATGCAAATAATTTACTTTATAACTTAAATTTTAGATAAATTTTGACGGATATATTCTCTTTCATATTCTCTCTCTCTCTTTCATTTGCGCCTCTCTGTAAAGATTTAAATATTTTTCTCCGCAATTCTAAGTTTTATGTAATAAGTACGACATTATTCTTTTAAACTAATAACTGCAACATCATTTTATACCTCTTTAGACCCACAAGTAGTGAAAAGAGCATATTCACTTTATCCAAGATCCCATAAAGTATAAATTTAGTTGCATCACATCACATATTTGTTAAGTCATGGTCTTAAACTGTGAAATTTTGCAAAAAAAAAATTATTGTCCTACGCAAATCGCTACTTAAAACCAGAAAAATTATAGACCGATATCTAAGGCCACCTCAAAATTCCAACAAAGAATTTTTAAGTCTTTCTTAATTAAAAGCAAACCGATTTAAAAACAAATTGGTTATTAGATGTATCTATATTATCTCTTGTCACTATGCCAACAACAATTATTAAAACCGGATCAGTAGAAATAAAGTTACAGTCTTATATATAACACATTTTATAATTTTATGGTAACGCCTTTTTGAAGACATCCAATAAATGAAGACTCAACTTTAAATCAATAATTCTTTTCACAACAATAATTTATTTTCATTATGTCCATATTTCCTAAAAGTTTTAGACATATATTTTTATTCAAAAATCCTAGCGTATTTTTCCAATTCCAAGTCGGAAAAAAAATTGAAATTTTCATAATACCAGGCATATTTCTGGACTATCGGCATAAATATTCAAGTCAGCAATTTTTCCAAATTCGTTAATTTCTCATTTTATACAGTCTTTGGACTGAAATAACAATACGTGTCAAAAGTCCTCGAGATATACATATTTGAAATTGCTACCTGAACCAGACCAGAATTCAGACGTTCGGTATTTTAAAAGTGGTAATATCTGTTAAAAACATCACAGCTGTACAGTTCAAAATTTTTTAAAAAATCGTAACAGCCGATCAAAGTCTGATTAGATTTAAATAAAATTCGACATAGCAATATCAGAAAAGTGTGCCCATATTTGAATAACTCAGATACACAATTTCTCAGCCACGTTTTACAATATGAAAAATGCAAAACTCACAATTCCGATTTTGCAATCGAAATCAAACTTTGTTTAAAAAAAGAAACATGAACAGTTTTTATTCCAATTTACATCAAAAAAACTTATGGGTGCTAAGCACAGGTCCTTTCGCATTTGAAAAAAATAAAATAATTCGAAATTTGGATTTGCTTTATTCCTAGAATCTGAATTTGAAAACTAAATACATTTTTGGAAAACTTGGTGAGTTCCAAATTATCGAGTAATGATTTTTTTCAGACCTTCAATAAATATGGACTCTATAGTCCATTTTTGGAACGACAATAAATTTGAAGTTATAAGATTAACATTTTCCGGGAATTTCCGTCAAATATGAATTCGAAAAATTTTGGTTTTTGAAGGAGTCTCTGGTTGTTATAAAAAGGCGATAAAATTTAAGAAACGATATATTTTGTCAGATTTAAAAAATGTTAATACCATTCTTCAGATAAATCCTGTATTTATGTTACTGAGATTGTCTGCGATATCGGCTACAACTATTTTTTACCGAAAATGCTTATCAAATGATTAAAAGGCTTCGATAACATTTTCTCTTATTTACATCCGGACAGTTTAACATTAATCAACCAAATTCTTATGTTTGCAAAATTTTCGCAAAATATTTTCAGTTTCCGAAATCGTAAACGATAAGATAATTTTTATTAGCTTTCTTTAGGTCAATGCTAAAATTGATTAGATTATGATATAATTAATTCTGATTGAACAAATTATTTCAGTTGGTATGGCATAACTCAATTACATAGAATTGATGCTCGCACAGTATTTCCCTGTTACGATGAGCCCGAATTTAAGGCTATATACCGCATGCACATCAATCGTCCCAATGAATACAAATCATATTTCAATACACGAGTAATTGAAACCACAAATGATGGGTGAGGAGTTGAACAAGCTTTATAAAAATATTTTTTTAATCTTAACACTAATTAAAATTCTTTCCAGATCTCAACGTTCTATTGATCATTTCGAGGACTCACCAATAATGTCTACCTATTTGGTGGCATTTTTGATAAGTGATTATGAATCTTATGGCAATAAAGATTTAAAATCATTATGCATTCGAAATTTAAAGGCAAAACTGATTTTGCCTTTGAGGTGGCACAGAAAGCTTTGAAAGCATATGATAATTATACACAAATGCCCTATAAAAGTCTGGGTAATGCGGTTATGCAAAAAGTCGGTTCGAATTATTTTCCTCATGGCGGTATGGAAAATTGGGGTTTGGTGATATATAAGTAAGTTTATTTAAAAAAATTATAAAAAATTTATTAATTTTCTAAAATTTATATTAAGAGATTCAGCATTGGCTCATGAACCCGGTTACACAGATGGTTGGTCCAATAAACAATATACTGTTAGTTTGGTGCTACATGAAACCGCTCACATGTGGTTTGGAAATAGTGTAACACACAAATGGTGGAGTTATTTTTGGTTAAATGAAGCTTTTCCTAATTTCTATCAATATCTTTTGGGTCAAGAGGTAAATTTATTTTGATTACTTTATTTGATTTCGAAAAATAGAATTTTCAAAAAAACCCGGTTTTGAATACGGTTTTATGCTTTTGTTTGATTTTTATAAATTTATAGAAAACAATTATTATTTAATAGAAATCTAGAGTTTAACCGATAAAAATATATATCGTTTAATGACCTTTGTATGTGATATGAAGTAAAAATACTGGTTCCTTATCAAAACCATTTGTAACAAAATTGATCAAATAATCTTTACACTGTATAATGCCCTAAATGTGTGGGATATAAAAGTTTTTGTTAATGTTTTCAGTATCGCATTTAAAATAATATGTCGATATAACATGGTTTTATTTCAAACCATTTTGCTTTACAAAAACTTTTCCTTTAGCTTCTGAATATATCTAAATTATATATTTATATATTTTTACCTAAAAATTTGTAAACCGGTTAACCGAATGAAAAAAATGGCATGTTAAATAATTAAAAAATAGAAATTATTCGAAACCGGTCGGTTTTCTGAAATGCAATAAACCGATTAACCGTTTTCAGATTTTGGTTTTTGAATACACTAATATGAACCTTCTGAAGGTGCCTTACGATTGATTTGAAGTAACACAAACTTTAAGTAGTTCTAAAAGAAGAGAAGATCTCCAATGATGTTAACATCGTTTAAGATTTTTTAAATCAAAATTTAATTAAAAAAGTTAAATATAAATGGTTCCCTTATAACAAGTGAGATCGAAAAATTCTTAACATACATATATGTTAATAAAATCGAAACCATTAATTTTAAAGTTTTAATTTTTTATTTGATTGAAATTATTATTGCAATTTACAAAAAATATATTTAATTACTTGTGATGAAATGTTTAACCTTTCTCGGAAACCCTTCCATTAACGTTTTTGCAGTGCTTTCTGTCACTGTTTCGAATAGGTAGTCCATCTTTGTTTCGCACACCTTTTTTGTGCTCTTTGTGATCTTGGAAGCCTTTTAATGTTCTTCAATTTTCTTTTAACAAGAGCTCAATATTTTTCCATTAGTCTTGCCTCCAGGCAGTTTGGAGGATTTGCCTCTCTTGTTCTTATACCTCGTACTCAAGGGCTTAGTTTCCATAGTGATAGGCTGCCAAGTCAGGCAAAAAATAATTGGATACAATATGAAGCCTTAAGAATGGAAGCAGTTTTTTAAACGTTTCTTGATGTTATTTCACTTCAGCGCTTTCTCTGCCTAAAAACTTGAATTCAATTAAAATTTTTAGCAGCTTTCCTGTCAGGACCTTTTGTATGTTTTTAATAGTCCGACCACTAAGCCAACTGGGCTAATGTCCTAGTAGATGTGTTTTGGGCTCTTTTAAAAAAGCTTTCTACTTTTGAGTTTAGAAACATCATGTGGACTATTTCTTCTATCGGAACCAGGTTTTCTATCAACCAACAAGTTCTCCCGATACTGTTTATAACATTGGAATCAGTTTGATGGCAGGCCTTTGAACACTTGGCCAAATTTTTGTGGGACCAGGTTGAATTTTTGTTCAAAATATTTAATAATTTTAG
Source organism: Cochliomyia hominivorax (assembly GCA_004302925.2). Lineage (NCBI taxonomy): Eukaryota > Metazoa > Arthropoda > Insecta > Diptera > Calliphoridae > Cochliomyia > Cochliomyia hominivorax. The sequence continues at coordinate 115,719,699 of PYHX02000467.1, read as the reverse complement.
TACACACTTTTTTCTGGTCACTTGACTAATATATTTAGTCTCCCAAAAATTTAATTAACTGCAATAAGGGTATCAAATTATAGATAAAAATCTCGGGAATATTTTAAAATGACTTGTTTGAATCGTCTAGAATAATGATATATAAAATGTTCTTACAAAAAATATGTTTGTAAATACCCTGTTTGAAAATTATTATTTGGAACTTTTATATATTTGAAATTTGCAGAGTTATTGAAATATCCTTTATTAAGGACACTTTTCTCTGCCGTAATTCCGAAAGATTTAAAGGTACATTTTTTCTTAAACTGGCAGCTTTTTTTAAATAGCCGCATCTTGTTCATAAAGTTTCCATATCTATTTATATCTGTTGATACATTCAATAAAGATTTAAAGTTGGTTAAAATGCAAATCTGACCCGATAAAAAATGTATAATTTCTATATTTCAGTTATATCCTGAATATGAATTTGATAAACAATTCCTTGTTAAAGAATTGCACAGCATTTTTGAGATTGATGCTACTAGTAATTCCCAACCCATGACTAGTGGGGAAACATCTATTAATACCCCTGTGGAAATTGGTTCGAAATTCAGTAAAATTGCTTATTCCAAAGGAGCAGCTATAGTGCGCATGTTTAGAAATTTAATGGGTAAAAATAAATTCGATTTGGCCATAAGAGAATATTTAAAAGAAAAGTAAGTTTCCGAAACTAAATCTCAGGGAATAAATTTTTATTTTTTTTTTAACTTCCAGCCACTTGAAAACTGTCACGCCTGAAGATTTGTTTAAACATTTAAAACAACACTGGCCCTCCGGTTATAATATCGATTTGGATGTGTTTTTCCGTGATTGGACTGAACAAGTTGGTTATCCCATGGTTATTGTGTCCATAAGTCCCACAGGTCGTTTTTCGGTTAAACAACAACGTTTCCTCTTAGATCCCCAGGATGGTAGTGATGCTTCACTAAAATACACGATACCCATAACATTCAATCATGACATGATGAATGATTTCACAAATCTCCAACCGAAATTCTATTTAACCAAAAATCAAGATGAACGATTATTCGCTAATGCTGCCCATCACAAATGGATTATCGTCAATACCCAGCAATCGAATTATTATAGAGTTTTCTATGAAACTAGAATATTAAAGGAAATCGGTATTGTCTTAAAACAGGCCCAACACTCGGGTATACATGTTAATAATCGTGCCAGTATAGTCGATGATCTTCTAACTTACGGACGTATTGGCTTGAAAGATTACGATGAAGTTTTTGAATTTTTGGAATATTTGGCCACTGAAACTGATTATTTGCCCTGGCAATCAGCTTTTAAAGGTTTTGAAACCTTAACACAACGCTTAACATTGGCTCAACGCGATCATTTTAAAGATTATCTTTATGAAATTTTGGACAAGGTTTATCGAAAATTGGGTTTTGAAAATCCTAATGATACAGTTTTGGATGTTTATAATCGTAATAATGTAATTCAGTGGCTTTGTAAATGTCATCATAAGGAATGTAATGAACAAGCTCAAAAAATATTCCGTCAACATTTGTCAGCTAATACCAAGCCAACTCCTGACTTTAGAGAAACTTTATATTGTGGTGCTGTTCGCAATGATCGTTCAGATATTTATGAACAACTGAGGGAAATGTATTTAAACGAAACTTTTGCCCCTGAAAAAGAAAAGATCTTAAGAGCTTTGGGTTGTACGCGTTTCTTTGCCTCCCAACAATATCAGTTTGTATTGTCAGAAAAGGTTTCAGATGATTTGAAAATAACTGGTTTCAAGGCTCTGTATGCACAAACTCCTGAAAATATAATACAAGTATTTCACGAAATGGTCGGAAATGTTGAAGACTTAAAGAAAAGGTAAGTCCATAATGAAACTGCACAGTTTAAAAATTCTAAATCCAGAGAATACAATGATTAAATCAGTGTCTCAAGTATTTCCATATCGGATCAGATTTTCTTTTTTTATTTAAATGAAATATATGCAATATTGTTAACAAATAATAAATTAAACCCCATTTTTATACCCTCCAGAACCACAGTTGGTGAAAGAGAAACAAATCAGCTAAGAACCCATGTTCTTTTTATTAAAAATCTGGGACGATTTAGCTATGAAATATTCAATTTTCATGCCAATTTTTCGAAAATCACATATATCTGAGCCGATATAGAAAAATTGAAGATGTATTTTTATATATAAAGTTCTCAACTTCATGTGTATTGTGGTGCTACCAAATCACACATCATCTGTGAAAAAACACATACACCAGTTTCCATATTTATACTCTACAACACCGTAGATGGTTGGGGTGTTTCACCCATTTTTTAATTATTCCATTCGACTCAGACAGACTGTCTGTCTATCTAATCGTCTGGCTGCCAAAAAAAAACGTTGTAAACACTGTACAATTTTTCTTAATGACCCAAGGACGAAGCCTATTGAAGTTTATATATTTCGGTTTAATATACCACTCACCTCCCATACAAATATAAGTGAATTTAATTCGACAAAAATAAATCTGTTGGTATCTTAAACCGACGTGCCAAATTATGCTTCTCATAGGTCCATACAAGAGCCCTTTCAAATAGCACTTTGAAGGGCATAAATAATTGTTCAATTTATGATAAATTTAAGCAAAAATCAATGTGGTCAATTATGCGAGGGTTGGTCCATAAATTCTTCCAGCTCCCGTATAATACCCCAAACAATTTATTTTCAAACGCATAAATGTAGGTGTCACATTTATGTACTGCACACTTAATAATGAATCAGAAAATCAAACTATGCGCGTTTGGTTCATTACTTCATCGTTACTGCCATTTATAACCAGCTTTGTGCCATTGGGTAATACATAGTTGGGCTTGACCCAATATGACATTATTACTTCTTTTTATTGATCCGGCATTCATACACCAGACAGGATTGAGTCAAATGTGTATTTTCCATATTTTATAGTTCATTGATCTTCATTTTAATTGTTGTGTAGAGAACATTATATATGAGTCCATCCTGACAATTAGATTTTTTAATCTTGTTTTATTTTCTCTTTTCTAGCTTAAAAACCTGGTCCAATACTGCTCAAGTTATTAGTGATATTGCTAATTATTTAACCACTCAAGAGGAATTGAATTTACTTAAAGAATTTACCAAAGACAAGGGACCCTTATTTGGTACCTCTGTGACCACTTTGGAAGATTCTATTAAAACTGTAGAAAAGAATTTGAAATGGGCTAAAACTTATTTACTAAAATTCACTAATTATCTCACACTACGTAATGTCCAATATCGCCTGTCTAAAGATGTTATACCCGATTTATATGACATACACCTTAAACCTTATCTCAGACAAGAAGATGGAGGCAAACAATTTACTTTTGAGGGTGAAGTCAACATAACATTACACGCCACTAAATTAGATCAAAATAAAATTACTTTACATATTAACTATATGGAAATCAAGGAAGCGATACTATATAATGATCTAGGCGATGTAGAAGAAATTATTCATAGTGGCAATATGCTTCATGAACCAATCACCAATAAATTGACTGTGTATTTGAAGAAAGCATTAGACATTAATACAAATTATACTTTGTACTTCAAATATGTGGGAGTGATAAGAGATGGCACAGAGGGAGTTTTCAAAATCACCTATGATAATGTCAAGTAAGTGGCAGAATTAAAGTCTTATCTCTTATAAATTTAATAACTAATTAAAATATATAAATTGTTACAGTTGGTATGGCATAACCCAGTTACATAGAATTGATGCCCGAACCGCATTTCCCTGTTTTGATGAGCCCGAATTTAAAGCTGTATTCCGCATGCACATAAGTCGACCTAAAGAATATAATTCCGTATTTAATACTAGATTAATTAATTCTACCATTGAAGGGTAAATTGGTGTATTATCGGATAATTTTTGCAATTCAAACTAATTCCTTTTATAATTGTTTTCAGCGATCGTTATATAGATCATTTTGAAGACACTCCCGTAATGTCTACCTATTTGGTGGGATTTTTGATAAGTGATTATGAATCTTATGGCAATAAAGATTTAAAAATCATTATGCATTCGAAATTTAAAGGCAAAACTGATTTTGCCTTTGAGGTGGCACAGAAAGCATTAACAGCTTATGATAATTATACACAATTGCCTTATAAGACTCTGGGTAATACGATTATGCAAAAAGCCGGTTCACCAAGATTTCCACACAGTGGCATGGAAAATTGGGGTTTAGTGTTATATAAGTAAGTTGATCAAAAATATTTATCCATGAATTTGGAAACTATTCAGATAAAAAGTCTTAATATTTGTTCATATCGGATCAGATTTCGTTAATAATCTATGTAAAAGATGGAAGACTTTTAAAATTATATTTATCAAATAAATTCGGAATGGGTTAGAGTGTACCTGGAAACAAATAGGGAGAGGACCTCCAAATTGGCCACTTCGGGTATGAACTAACTTAAAAATTTAAAGAGTTATAATTCATATATAATGTGCACTGATACATATTCCTATAAACGCAAAAAACTTTTTTTAAAGAATTAGAAAAAAGTAATTGAGAAGTTTCCTATTTCAAAGTAGCAAAAAGGTTCAGTTTATTAAAAGATTTAGACCGATATTTGACACTCTGACATAATATTAAGTTATTTGTACTCCAGTACCATTTCAAAAAGCATTAAAATCGCTTTAATAGAAAATAAGTTATAACCAAAAATATATCTAATTTAGTGGAGAGTATTGGAGTTTCGTCATAGCCGAATAGAGTATTCGTACTAATTCCAATTAACAGAGCTCAATGAAATTCGGCCTGATTACATGTAATTGTACTAAAAAATTTGCTATTAATAGCCAGCGAAATCGGATCAGCAGATAAACAATTATAGGCCAATATCCAAATATTTTTTTAAATCTTTCAGTATACAAACAGAAAAAAATATCCTTTATACTGTTTATCTTTCAAGTCCGAAAATCTGAACCGATGTGAAAAAACCGAGAACATAGTTTTACTTAATTTATTTAATTGTCGCATAATATTTTCCAAATATATTTCTATCAGGGATTCGGTTTTGGCCCATGAACCTGACTATACAGATGGTTGGTTGGATAAACAATTTACCGTTAGTTTGGTGGTACATGAAACCGCTCATATGTGGTTTGGCAATAGTCTGACACATAAATGGTGGAGTTATTTCTGGTTAAATGAAGGTTTTGCCCGTTACTATCAATATGTAATTGGACATGAGGTAAGAATTTATTTTTTTTTCGGGAAGGGACAGTGCAATCAATTTATATTAATACATTTCGTATTGTTAGCTTTATCCTCAATATGAATTGAATAAACAGTTTCTAATTAGACAAGTCCATATGATATTTGATATTGATGCTACGAATAGCACACAGCCCTTGACAACTCCTGAGGAATTAGTTAATAGCCCCGATGAAATTGCTCAAAAATTCAGTAGTATAGCTTATGCTAAAGGTGCTGCCATTTTACGCATGTTTGCTAATTTAATGGGTAAAAATAATTTCGATATGGCTATTAGGGAATATTTGAAAGAAAAGTAAGTTTTTAATCAAATTTTAAATTTTGAAAAAAATATTATTTTTCGAGTTCTATTAACAGTCATTTAGGCTCCACAGTACCCAAAGATTTATTCAAATATTTGAAAAAATATTGGCCTTCTGGTCATAATGTAAATTTGGATGAGTTTTTCCGGGATTGGACAGAACAACCTGGTTATCCTATGGTCAAGGTATCTTCTATTAATGGCAGATATTCCATAAAACAACAAAGATTTTTAATGGATCCGAATGATGGCAGTGATCCCAATATAAGATATACTGTACCCATTACTTTTACACATGACAGAATGAGTAGTTTCGATAATCTTACACCCCACTTTTATTTGAGCAAATCTCAAGAGGAAAAGGTGTTTGGTAATACTAATCCCCACAAATGGACCATGGTGAATATGCAACAATCCAACTTCTATAGAGTTTTCTATGATGATATCTTGTTGGGAAGACTACGCAAAGCTTTTAAAGAGAATAATTACTCACGCATACATATTAACAATCGTGCCAGTATGGTAGATGATCTCTTGGCATTTGCCCGAGTGGGACTTAGAGGTTATGATGAGGTTTTCGATTTCTTGGAATATTTAGCCACTGAAACTGATTATTTGCCCTGGCAAGCAGCTTTTAAAGGTTTTGATATTCTCTACCAACGTTTAACAGTGGCTCAACATGATAAATTTTCCGAATATCTTTTCGAAATTATTGAGAAAGTCTATCAGAAATTGGGTTTTAAAAATCCTAATGATACCGTTTTGGATGTTTACAATCGCAATAAAGTTATTCAATGGCTTTGTACATATAATCATAAGGAATGCAATGAACAAGCCCAAAAACGATTCCGTGAACATTTGTTGGCAAACACCATGCCATCCACCGATTTCCGGGAAACTTTATATTGTGCTGCTGTGCGTAATGATAATTCCAATATTTACGACACCTTAAAACAAATGTTTTTGAAACAAGCGTTGCTGAGTGAAAAGGAGAAAATCTTACGGGCCATGGGTTGTACACGTTATTTCGTGAAACAGCATTATAATTTCATATTATCAAATAGTGTGGCTCAAGATTTAAAACTCATTGGTTTGAAGAGTCTATATAGTCAAACGCCAGAAAATATTTTAACTGTATTCGATTTAATAATAAATGATATTGAAAAATTAGCTGAAAGGTAAAGATTTCTTAAAATTGTGTTATTTTACAAATTATTGAATCTTTCTAAATTTTAGCCTACAAGATTGGACGACCACGGCTACGGTGATTTGTGAAATCGCTCCTTACTTAACCACCCAAGAACAATTGATTCAATTAAAACAATTTTCGAAAAATAAAGGTGATCTCTTTGGTTCAGATGTTAATCAATTGCAGTCGGCTATTAAAACTATTGAAAAAAATTTCCAATGGTCCAATGCTCATTTAGGAAAATTAGTAAATTATCTTTCCCAAAGAGATATCAAATATCGTTTGCCGAAAGAAATTATACCCGATTTTTATGATATTCATATTAAACCTTATCTAAAGCAAAAAGATGGTTCCAAACAATTCACTTTCGATGGTGAAGTCAATATAACACTTCATGCCATTGAAAGAGATATAAGAAAGATTTCTTTGCATAAAGATTATATTGATATCGTGGAATGTAGACTTTATGATGTGAATGGTAACGTTGTGGAAAATATAACTAGTGGTTCCCTGTTCTATGAAACTTTAACGGATAAATTAACTGTATACTTCCAATTGCCTTTAGAGATAAATAAATCTTATACTTTGTACTTTAAGTATAAGGGACAAATACGTGATGGCTTGGCTGGAGTTTTCCGTGCCACCTATGATAATGTCAAGTAAGTGGGAAAAGGTTAAATTAAGATATATTTTGATAATTATATATTCAACCTTTTTTATTCTTTTAAGTTGGTATGGCATAACTCAGTTCCAAAGAATTGATGCCCGTACAGCTTTGCCCTGTTTTGATGAGCCTGAATTTAAGGCTAAATTCCGCATGCACATAAGTCGTCCAAATGATTACAAATCATTCTTCAATACTCGTTTAGTGGAAACTACAAGTGATGGGTAAGTTAAAGGGTATAAAGTCCTAGTAAAACTAGTGATATTACAACAGTTCGATATTTTTCTGAAATTAGAGACTTCTCACATAAAAACTGTCTTATAGGCTTCTCAATATCTGTTCAGATTCCTTTAAATCGACTTGTAGCGTTACAGGAGATTTAATGAAATTTGGCGTATAGTTAAAGCGTTCTAATATGTTCCAATTGATCGTATTTGAGGGTATTAAGGAATACAGCATTTTTAATTATAACAAAGAAGACAAAAAGTACCTAAAGATCCCCAATTCTTGATTCCCATTTACTTAGTATTCAAAGACACCACAAGATCGTTTTTTCTTTTAACGAAGAACACACAAATTTAAAATATCATTAAAAATAGCAGGTATCAAAAAATTTAAAAATTTTCCCTTTCTGAGCCTTTTTAATGATGTCCTGTCCGTCCGGCTGGCTGTCCATGTAAATATTGTGAGTAGTCCACAACTTTTTTGAGATATTTCGATGAAATTTGGTATATATTATTATTTTGGCCTATAGTGGAAGCCTATTGAAATTGACCATGTTCGGTCCAATATTTCAGATACCTCTCATACAAATATTCCTTCCGTAATGGGGTTCTAAGTTCATAGAAATCCTAATTATATAAAACAATTTTAACGAAATTTGGCACAAGTAAGTCTTATAATATTCCGAAACGATGGGCCCAAATACACTAAGATAAGTCCAGTATTTCTCATAGGTCCTACACAAACACCCTTCTAAATATCACTTTTAAAGGCATGAATCTCACATATACGTTGATATTGTGATAATAACCTGTCAAATTAAGAAAAATATAAGCAAAAACCTAAGCGCAAAATTATGCGAGGGTCGGTATTTAATTTCTTGTAGGTTAAAAAATATTCTGGGATTCTCGTACAAAACATTTATGCAGGAAAAATAATAAACTTGGTAGATTAAGAGATAAAATGTTTCCAATTTCAGAGTTAATTTCGCTTCTAAAAAGACACTTTTGTTCGAGTCCAACAACTAGTTTGTCTATTTTGCTGAAATTTTTGTCTGTTATTCGATACCCATATTGCAACTATTGAAATATTTAAATCCTTCATAATTTTAAAATTTGTTTCAATGAAAATCTGAACCGATATGAAAATAATAGAAACAGTTTTTTTCATTAAAATATTTAACTTCACGTTTATTTTAACTTGTTCCTGATTTTTATCTTTTTTTTTAAATTTCAGAACCGATCGCTCTATAGATCACTTTGAAACATCTCCTTTAATGTCTACATATTTATTGGCATTTATCATAAGTGATTTTGAGGCTCAGGGTGATGAGGATTTCAAATTGATTATGCATTCAAAATTCGCCAATAAAACAAATTTCACTCATGACGTAGCCTTAAAGACCTTACAGGCTTATGATAACTATACCCAATTACCTTATAAGACTTTGGGTAATACTTTAATGCAAAAAGCCGGTTCACCACGTTTTCCTCACAATGGCATGGAAAATTGGGGTTTAATGATTTATCGGTAAGTTTTTTTATATTCAAATTCTAACCAAACTTTTCAATATTAATAAACCGATATTTTTAAAGTGATTCGGTCTTATATCACGAACCCGGTTATACGGATGGTTGGTCGGACAAGGAATATACTATTACGATTTTGGCTCATGAGACCTCTCACATGTGGTTTGGTAATAGTGTCACATTTAAATGGTGGAGTTATTTCTGGCTTAATGAAGCCTTTGCTCGTTACTATCAATATTTCCTGGCCCATGAGGTAAGATGGAAATGCAATTTTTAAGAATTGAATTTAATCCACCTTTTTCGATTTCTTTTAGTTGTACCCGGAATACGAATTGGATAAGCAATTTGTGGTTAGACAAGTCCAACTTATGTTTGATACAGATGCCACAAATAGCACTCAACCTTTATCCAATCCTGAGGAGACTATTAATACCCCATCTGATTTAGGTTACAAATTTAGTGGCATTACTTATGCCAAGGGAGCCGCAATTGTGCGCATGTTTGCCAATTTAATGGGTAAAGAGAATTTCGATCAGGCCATAAGGGAATATTTGAAAGAAAAGTGGGTTCAAGTTTTTAGAAAAAAAATAACGAAAATAAATTTAATTTATATTTTTAAAATCCTTATAGCCATTTAAAGAACACTGTACCCGAGGATTTGTTCAAACACTTGAAAAAACATTGGCCTGAAACACATGCTGTGGACTTGGATGAGTTCTTTAAAGATTGGACCGAACAAGTGGGTTATCCAGTGGTTACAGTATCAGCTAGTCCGAATGGTAGATTTTCCTTAAGACAAAAGAGATTTTTATTGGATCCTAATGATGGCAGTGATGCCTCCTTAAGATACACGATACCCATAACCTTTAACAATGACATGAGAACTAATTATAGTAATTTCTTTCCTCGATTCTATTTTAATAAAACCCAAGAGGAAATGCAATTCGGTAACACTGCTCATCACGATTGGGTGGTACTGAATACCCAATATTCGAACTTTTATAGAGTCCTCTACGAATCTGAATTACAAAAACAATTAGGCATTGCCTTACAACAAGCTGATCACTCGGGTATACATGTTTCTAATCGTGCCGGCATAGTCGATGATCTTTTCACCTTCGCTAAGATTGGTGTTCGGGGTTACGATGAAGTTTTGGAATTTATGGAATATTTAGCCACAGAAACCGAATATACTCCCTGGTATGCTGCCTTCAATGGATTCGATAAGTTTTATCCACGTATGACTTTGGCCCAACACGATAAATTTGCTCCTTATCTTTTTGATATAATAGACAAAGTGTATCAGAAATTAGACTTTCAAAATCCTCAAGATACAGTTTTGGATGTTTATAATCGCAATAAAGTTATACAATGGCTTTGCAAATATCATCATGATGATTGCAATACTAAAGCCCAAGATATATTCCGTAATCATTTGTTGTCCAACACTAAGCCTTCACCCGATTTCCGGGAAACTTTATATTGTGCTGCTGTTCGCAATGATCAGTTTGACATTTATGGCAACTTAAAGAAAATGTTCTTGGATCAAGAATTAAGTAGCGAAAAAGAGAAAATATTACGTGCGATGGGTTGTTCCATTAATAATGTTGAAGAGCATTATAAATTCCTATTATCGGGCAATGTTAGTTTGGATTTGAAGACTACAGGTTTAAGAAGTTTGTATGCCCAAACCCCTGAAAATATTGTACCAGTTTTCAAATTGATAACCGATAATGTGGAGCAGTTACAAGAAGCGTAAGTATAATTTTCAAATAATGATCTGAATGATCAAAAAAAATAATAATTTTTCTTTATTTTATAGATTACAAAGTTGGTCCATTACCGCCAATGTCATCAAAGAAATTTCCAATTATTTAACTACCCAAGATCAATTATCATTATTAAAAGAGTTTGTCCAAGAAAAATCTGTTCTCTTTGGAACATCTGCCTCGATATTGGAAAATTGTATTAAATCCACCGAAAATAATTTGAAATGGTCTAATACACATCTGGTCAAATTTACTCGTTATCTAAATGATCGTAAACCTGTATATCGTCTAACGAAAGAGGTTATACCGGAACTATATGATATTTATATTAAGCCTTATTTGAAAGCAGAAGATGGCTCCAAACAATTCACTTTCGATGGTGAAGTTAATATAACTTTATTTGCTACCGAAGAGAATATTCGTAAAATAACTTTGCATAAGGACTACATAGATATTTTGGAAGCCGTTTTATACGATACCAAAGGAAATGTTGTAGAAAAGATATCAGAGGAACACATACTTTACGAGAACATAACCGATAAACTGACAGTTTATTTAACACGACCATTGAATGAGTTTATAAAGTATAATTTATACTTGAAATATAAGGGACAAATGCGGGACGATAAGGCTGGACTTTTTAAAGCCACCTATGACAATGTCAAGTAAGTGAAAAATAAGTAAAAATTGTATAAATTATAGGAGGAGTCCTCACACAATAATCGACAGAGCTCAATGAATTTTTCTATTTAAAACTATCAAGATCAGTTCAGTATATTAACAGATATAGACCGATATCTTTTAATTTTTGTCCAAGTTCCATAGAGTTAATTTTGCATTTCTTTTTTCAGCTGGTATGCTCTTACACAGTTTGAACAAATTGATGCACGTACTGCTTTCCCTTGTTTTGATGAGCCCGAATTTAAAGCGAAATTCCGTATGCGTATAAATCGTCCCAAGGACTACAATTCTTATTTCAATACCAGAGTCATAGAAATAGTTAACGATGGGTAAGTAAAACTATTTTTTAAGACAATAAAAATACACTTGACAAAATACACAGTTAAAAACAGTTTATTCGCAAGGTTCAAATCGGTTCAGATTTACTTTAAAACTATTATAACATTATTTCATATCCAAATTGTTATAATTATTTTTTGCAAATTTACAAAATCTTTCAAACTATAAAAAAAAATCTGAACCGATATAGAAAAACTGAAAACACAGTTTTATTGAATGACTTCTTTGATCTTTAAATTTTAATAAAATTTGTTTCATTTCATTTTAGCAACGACCGTTATATTGATCATTTCGAAGAGACGCCAGTAATGTCAACTTATATTGTGGCATTTATAATCAGCGATTTCGATACATTTGGATACAAAGATTTTAAGATTATAATGCATACGAAATTTAATGGCAAAACAAGTTATGCTTATGAGGTGGGTTTGAAATCCTTAGAAGCCTTTGATTCCTACACCCAATTACCCTATAAATCAATGGGCAATTTTATAATGCAAAAAGCCGGTATTTCACCATTCCCTTATGGTGGTATGGAGAATTGGGGTCTAGTAATCTATAAGTAAGTTTCCATAACTGAACATTAACTATATTGATAATCAATAATTTCTATATCCTTAAAGTGATGCGGTTTTGGCCAATGAACCTGGTTACACCGATGGTTGGTCTAATAAACAATATACTTTAACTACAGTGTGTCATGAAACTTCTCACATGTGGTTCGGTGACAGTACTACATTAAAATGGTGGAGTTATTTCTGGTTGAACGAAGCATTTGCCCGTTATTATGGTTATTTTATAGCACATGAGGTGAAATATCATAAATTATAATGAAAAGCTTCTCCAAATAGAATTTCATCCATTTTTTTAGTTATATCCCGAATATGAATTGGATAAACAATTTGTGGTTAAACAAATTCAAGATATATTTGATGCAGACTCTAAAAATACCACTCAACCTTTGACAAGTCCTGAGGAATCCATAAACACACCCTCAGAGATTGGATATAAATTTAATAGCATTTCTTATGCCAAAGGAGCCTCTCTACTGCGTATGTTCTCCCATTTAATGGGTAAAGAGAATTTCGATCAAGCCATAAGAGATTATTTAAAAGAGAAGTAAGTATTTTGTATTCCTAAGTTTATCCAATGAATTCGCTTATATTTTATATCGCATGCTCAGCCACTTGAGAAACACTGTACCCGAGGACTTATTCAAACATTTGAAAAATCATTGGCCCAAAACCCATATGGTAGACTTGGATCAATTCTTTAAAGATTGGACCGAACAAGTCGGTTTTCCAGTGGTTACAGTTTCAACTAGTTCCAATGGCAGATTTTCTTTGAAACAAAAGAGATTTTTACTGGATCCTAATGATGGCAGTGATGCCTCCCTAAGATACACAATACCCATAACATTTAACAATGACATGAGAACTAACTATAGTAATTTCTCTCCCCGGTTCTATTTCAATAAAACCTTAGAAGAAGTTCAGTTTGGTAACATCAAACACCACGATTGGGTGGTGGTTAATACCCAACAAACTGGATTCTACAGAGTCCTTTACGAAAGCAACTTACAAACACAATTGCGTATAGCTTTGGAACAATCGAATCACTCGGGTATACATGTTAATAATCGTGCCGCTGTTGTAGATGATCTTTTCGCTTTTGGTCGTGCTGGTCTAAAAGATTATGATGAAATTTTCCAATTTATGGAATATTTAGCCACAGAAACTGAATATTCTCCCTGGTATGCTGCCTTCAAGGGATTCGATACGTTATACGCTCGCATGACTTTGGAACAACATGAATCTTTTGGTAAATTTTTACATGAAATCCTTGACAAAGTATATCAAAAATTGGGCTTTATACAAGCGCATGATACGATCCTCGATGTCTATAATCGTAATAATGTTATAAATTGGCTTTGTAAATATCACCAGGAAGATTGTAATACTCATGCCCAACACATCTTCCATTCTCATGTTAAAGCAAAGACTAAACCTACACCCGATTTCCGGGAAACTTTATATTGTGCTGCTTGTCGCAATGATCAAACAGAGGTTTATGGTCATTTGAAGGAAATGTTCCAACAGGAGGAATTTACTGGTGAAAAGGAAAAAATTATTAAAGCTATGGGTTGTACACGTCATAATGTTAAAGGTCACTATGAATACATATTGTCCAACAAGGTTTTGCAAAGGTTTAAGACTACAGCTATAAAGGCTTTATATAGTCAAACCCCCGAAAATATAATGACAGTATTTCAATTAATGACCGATAATGTAGAGGAATTAGCTGAGGCGTAAGTTAATTCTTTTTTCAAACTTAAATAAAAATATTCTATTCTAATTTTTTCCCCTGAATTTAGTTTGGAAAGCTGGTCTACCACCGCCTCAGTGATCACTGATATATCCAATTATTTAACGACTCAAGAACAAGTTAGTATGCTGGAACGTTTTACCCAGAATAAAGGTCATCTCTTTGGAACTTCTGTTGAGACTTTAGAGAAGGCTGTCAAAAAAAGTCATGATAACCTCAAATGGGCCAGTTCACATTTAGATAAACTATTCAATTACCTGAATCAACGCAACAGTGCTGCCAACTTGAGTGCAGCTTTATTCATTGTTCCACTCTCGTGGTTTATTTTGCAAATATTAATGTAAATTTAATTGAAATGAATGTTTAACGAAATTTCAAAAAAAAAGATATTAATTCAATTAAGCGTGTAAGAGTTGTAAAGAAAATGACTTAATTTAATTGTAACGAAGTGCCATAATTTACATCAAAATTCATTTTTTAAATGAAATTTTATTGTAAATATTTAATAAAATGTGCCATATTTTTAAATAAATTTAAAAAAGCATTAAAATATTCAAAAGTTTAAAATTTTATTGGGATAAATTCTACAAAAATGTGTATTATGTTATATTAATTTTTGTGGGACCTACAAGATATTTTAGAGCAACCCTCGTATAATTTTGTATACCGATTTGTATTCATATGTATCCTTATTTGACTAATTTGTATTACAATACAAACGTATCTGGAGATTTATGCCTTTCAAAGCGATCTTTGGAAGGTGGTTTGTATGGGACCTATGAAATGCAATGGACCGACCCACCCATAATTTGACCGTTCATTTTTTAATTTCATAAGGCATATTTCTATAAAATTTCATTAAAATCGCTTTATATTTAGGACTTTGATGAGATGAGATAACTGAAAAATTGGACATAACCTTTGTCCTTGGGACAAAATAACAATATGTACCAAATTGTACAGATGGACTGATATCATTAAATCGATTCAGAAAGTGATTCAGAATCAAATGTTTATAGCATAAATTTTCTTTTCTGACTTATGCGACGAAGTTTACCGGGCATATCCGTAAACTTCGTTTTAACTATCTGATTCTATAAGTCCTATATCGTTTTCAGTGATGATGTCTCATAGCAGCAGATAATTAACATTTGCTTTGTATACGTGTAGCCCAACCCCTGGACCTGCCCGCCCAAAGTCCAATGAAACAGTTCCTTGAGGAAGTAGTTGAGACCAACTTTGAGAACTCTCGCTATTATAGTTCTTTAAATATATTGGGAGTACTCGTCCCCCTGGACCTATTCATCTTACGTTTTGTCTAGTAAAACAGCTCCTTGAGAGGAAGTTTTTAGGACCCAATTGGAGAAGTCGAGCTGTTATAGTTCTTTAGATATTCGATAGCCAATATTTGCTTTAAATGGGGTTACCTTTTTCTCTGGTTCTATGTGAATTTTTTGTAGCTTATTCTATTGTGTGAAAATTTCATCAAATTTGGCCCAGCCGTTTTGGAGTCTATACATACATACATACATACATACATACATACATACATACATACATACATACACACATACACACATACATATATACATACAAACATACATACACACATAGATCAATAGAAATTTTTTCCATGTGGTTTTATATAAGAGTTCTGAGTAAATATGGATCGAGCAGCTTAAAATTGAAGACATTTTTTATTCAATTCTTATTATATTTATCGTAAATGAACCAAATATTATTACTTACATTTACATTAACAAATTCTAGTTAGTGTTACTCGGAGGTGGATCCAGTGTGGGTCCTATGAGAAATTATACACCGATCTTTGAAATTCGGCACAAAGTTTTAGAGTTTTACAAGTTCAATATCGCTAAAATCTGCTTATGTTTTTAAGACTTTTTTGAGCTTAAATCGACTCAGGAAGAATTTCAATCGGTACATTTAAAGGTGGATGTTCATTTTTCTTGTTCCTGAATTTATATAGCTTTTTTGGAAAAATTATCGATAACCTTCATTTCCCCTACGAAGATTTTCATAATAAATGTTTGTCAAAATATGAATAATGAATTTTTGTCATTTAAATAAAAATTTCAATTAATATTGAATTATTTCGAAATATTCAGATTTGTTTTTTTAAATGTGGCTTAATTTCATCTTGCCCAATCTTATTATAGCGATTTCCCTAACTCTAATAACAATAAAATTGCCACCAAACTATCGTTTAACTAAAGATGTTGGACCAGAGAAATACGATATTCAAATACAACCGTATTTATTGCAACAAGACGGCTCTAAACAATTTTCATTTGATGGTACAGTAAATATAACTCTAAGGGCCTCAAGAGATCAGCTGAAAAAAATCATTTTACATAAAAAGGAAATCATTATTCAGAATATGACGTTATACGATAAATATCAATTTGTCATTCAAAACTTTAAACGAAGAGACATGTTTTATTATGAGGAATTGGATCAATTGGTGTTAAAATTAAGGGGGCATTTACTATTGCACGG
Organism: Cochliomyia hominivorax; assembly: GCA_004302925.2. Classification (NCBI taxonomy): domain Eukaryota; kingdom Metazoa; phylum Arthropoda; class Insecta; order Diptera; family Calliphoridae; genus Cochliomyia; species Cochliomyia hominivorax. Next base: position 115,702,868 of record PYHX02000467.1, on the reverse strand, counting down.
ACAGTATTTTTTATATATCAAATATTCGGGAAAGATACATATGATTCTAATGGCCTTTTTCGATTTTCTTATGATAAAGGTGAGAGGTGAGTTATATTTAAGAAGGAAAGAGTGAAATCGAAATAATTTCTTTATTCCAAAAGTTGGCAAGTTTTAAGTTTATTGCAACCTCTTGGTGCCCGTTTGGTGCTGCCATGTTTTGATGAACCGGAATTTAAAGCTTCCTATAGCTTAAGGGTCATAAGACCCATTAACTATAAAAGTTATTTCAATACTCAGCTGATTAAAACAACTAAAAAAGGGTTAATATATGAAATTATTATTGAATATTTTTTAACTCTCGATTTTTTGTAGAAAATATCTGGAAATGGATTGTTTTGCCTCGAGTCCTTTAATGTCCTCATATTTACTGGCCATTATGATTACAAATTTTGTAGGTTATGGTGAAAATGTGATAAAAATGATTACACCAATTGAAAAAGTCCAAGAAACCTATTTTGCCTTTAAGGTATCTGAAAATGTCTTAAATTTTCTTGATATATATTTCCAAAGATCCTACCAACAACTGGGAAATCCTGTGATGCAAATAACATTCACGAATAAATATAAATATTTAGCAATGGAAAATTGGGGTCTTATAGTATTTCGGTAAAAGTTTGAATTCCATACAAAACTTAATCCACAAATTTATTGAATACATTTTTAATAGAGATTTAGTATTACTACAAATTCCAGATAACTCTAATGCCATGAGTAACCAACAAAAATGTATTAGCACTATAATCCATGAACTGATCCATATGTGGTTTGGCAATAGTGTGACTTTAAAATGGTGGAGTTATTTTTGGTTAAATGAAGCTTTTGCTCGTTATTATGAATTTGTTGTTGGAGATATTGTAAGTTTTTGACCTTAAACCCATTAAATAATTGATATATAAAAATTACTTTCCAATTTTAGTTATATACCGATTTTAAATTTGAACAACAATTTGTTGTAAATAAATTACATTTGGTATTCGATATTGATGCAAAATCTAATAGTGAACCAATGAGTTCTAAAGAGGATTTAATTAATACTCCTAATGAGATTAGAGGCAAAGTGAATCGTATCAGCTATGAGAAGGGAGCAGCAGTATTACGTATGTTTAGTAATGCAATGGGTAGAGACAACTTTAATGCTGCCATGAGAGTCTATTTGAAAGAGAAGTATGTTTTTTTTTGTAGGACTTTTCAAAAAGTTTCGAATCCGAACTTTATCTTATCTTTTCACTCAAATTTAATACACGTTTCATTCAATATTTCTAAAATCGCTTGAATTTCAAAGCTTTTCTATACCCGTTAGCCGATGTAGCCAAATCTTAAATACCCTTCAATATTTCCATTTGAAGATTTTGCTTTAGAAATTAGTTTAAACTGAGATTCCGGGAAAGGTATTATGAGACTTTAAAATATGATCTGATATTCTTATAAATTTGTATATACCGGTACCGAGTTATCCGAGTTATCGAATCAGATTTTGATTTGATGCAAGAATATATATAAATACATTATGGTAATAATATATATACATATTGTGGTAGTGGAGGGTATAAACATATAACATTCAGAAGTAGTTTTCTAGTCTTAAAATTCATTTCTGGGAATGAGCCTTATATGGGACTTATGGTAAAATATGGACTGATACTCATGATTCATGATATTAATGGAAATTAAAACAAGTAAGAATTCTATATATAACGAATCGAACCTCCACCAATCAATTTGTAAATAATTGTAGGAACATTATGAAAATTCCGCTTATAACGGGTATCACTCCCCGGTATTCTGTCCCAATATGAAATATTCTAATATTTTACTATTATTCTATCATTCATACGCGAAATTTCATTAAATTTCCTGTAACAGTTTCAAAGATATCAGATATTAAAACTATCGCTTGTAAGGAGAACAGACTAAACAAAATCCATTGGAAGATTTAATTATTTAAGTGTTTTATAAGTTTTGTTAAGGGACTTAAGGGATTTGTAAGGGACCTACAAAATATGGACCAGTACCATAAATTAATTCATATTAAGACGAAAACAAAAAATAACGCGGATTTTAAGTAGAATTGCTGCATAACGAAGAGCTTTGTAAGCTTAGAACCATGGTTTTGAAGGTATCAAAATGGTCCCTGTCGGGGACCATTGGGGTCTTAGGGACTTATCGTTACACAAAGAATAACCATTTGTGGTAGTGCAAGTCTTTTTTGGATTCAAAATTTGTTATATATTATAACTTTTACTCTGGTCCATCATAAGTCAAAACTTTATGAAAGGGGTGTTTTGAAATATCCTAAATGAAAAACGAATTTTGGCACCATTAACTCTTAATCAGATTTATTTTCGTAATGGTTCTTAGCTGCTACAGTTAATAGGCATTCATTTGAGTCCAAATTTTTCAATCGGATATGAACTATAGCTTTTAACAAAATTCAACTTTGATTGCCAATTATTGCTAATTGAAACGAAAACGTATTTTAAAATTTCCACTTTCAACGAAATCGGAAAAGTAGGTATTCAAAATAATACTTTTTCCCTCCTTTTTAAATTGTGAATTATCTCATTTTCACTTAAATTTTTAATTATTTAAATTATTTCCTCAATCATTTTAGCCATTTAAAAAATACTGTACCCGAAGATCTTTTTAAACAATTAAAACAATATTGGCCCACCGATCAAAAAGTTAATTTAAAAGAATTTTTTCAAGATTGGACCGAACAACCAGGTTATCCAGTATTAACAATTACTACAAACAATCGTGGTGAATTTTTACTAAAACAAAAACGATATTTTTTAAAAGATCAAATATTAACTGAACCATTTCTCACCTACACCATACCCATAACCTTTACTAGCGATATAGACAACGATTTCGAAAATCTTACACCGAAATTCTATTTTAATAAAACACTTTCCCAAATAACATTTGGTCATATTGAAGATCAAAAATGGCTGATTTTAAATCTACAACAGGCGAATTATTATCGTGTATTTTATTCCCCGATATTATTGGAGAAATTGCGTCAAGCATTTTTAGTTAAAAACTTTTCAGGGATCCATGTTCTCAATCGGGCCAGTATGATTGATGATCTATTTTCGTTTGCTTATAATGATTTAATGGATTATAGAACCGTCTTTCAGTATTTGGAATATATGACAACAGAATTAGAATATTTACCTTGGCGAACAGCTTTAAAGGGTTTAATATGATCCACAAAAGGTTAAATCCTCTGCAACGTAAAAAATTCTCTCAATATCTATTTAAAATTCTTGATTTTGTATATCGGAATTTGAAACATCAAACTTCCTATGAAAAACCTCTCGACATCTATAAACGCAATGAAATCATAAAATTTCTTTGTAAATATCAACATCGTGATTGTAATACCCAAGTCCATGTTATATTTCACGACCATTTATCCCGTAACACTAAACCTCAACTGGATTTTCGTGAAACCTTATATTGTGCCTCCAGTCGTAATGATGCAAGTAACCAGATATATGACATCTTAATGAAATGGTTTGTAAACAGTTCTTGGCCCCAGGAACAGGAAATGCTTTTAAGAGCCATGTCTTGCAACCGTTATAATGTCGATAATCACTTCAATTTTATCTTATCCGAAAATGTAACCTTAAATATGAAATTTATGGGTTTGACGAATTTATTTAGTCAAACCTTTGAAAATTTATTGCCCGTATTTCAATTAATTCGGGAGAATATAAATCGGTTAAGTAAATCGTAAGTATGAAATCTGTTGAAAATTCTTTAGATTTTTTAATGAACAATTTTTTGTAGTTTACAGAGTTGGAAAACCTCGGTTTCATTAATATGTGATATTTCCAATTATTTTACATCCGAGAACCAATTGTCTATGTTAAGGAGATTTGTGTCAGAAAGGGGTTATAAATTTGGAAAATATCTTGAGGATGTTCAAAATTGTATTAAAAATGTTGAAAGCAATTTGAAGTGGACCCATAAGAATTTAGGCGATTTATTCAATTAAATATTTATAATAATAAATAATAATCGATAACTGAACGCAACAGCCGTTCTGTACATCAACTGCTTTAGTAGTCTGTCACAACGGATTTCTTTTAAATCGGCAAATTAATATAAAAACGTGTGACCATGATAATGAATATAATTAAAATTTTAATATACGTCGTTTCCTGATAATTTGTGTGTCGAATTTTTTAGAGATAACATCAATTACTAGCAGAACAGACAGGATTGTTGTCGTAAAATTCACTTTTGAAACGTTTATTAATTTTTATACAAAATACTGTGTAAATGGAAAATTGTGATTTTTATCGAACAGTTTTTTCTAAAAGTGAAAATTATCGAAAATTTTCTCTAAAAGTGAAAATTATCGAACATTTTCTCTAAAAGTGAAAATTATCGAACATTTTCTCTAAAAGTGAAAATTATCGAACATTTTCTCTAAAAGTGAAAATTATCGAACATTTTCTCTAAAAGTGAAAATTATCGAACATTTTCTCTAAAAGTGAAAATTTTCTCTAAAAGTGAAAATTATCGAAAATTTTCTCTAAAAGTGAAAATTATCGAAAATTTTCTCTAGAAGTGAAAATTATCGAAAATTTTCTCTTAAAGTGAAAATTATCGAAAATTTTCTCTTAAAGTGAAAATTATCGAAAATTTTTTCTAAAAGTGAAAATTATCGAAAATTTTCTCTAAAAGTGAAAATTATCGAAAATTTTCTCTAAAAGTGAAAATTATCGAAAATTTTCTCTAAAAGTGAAAATTATCGAAAATTTTCTCTAAAAGTGAAAATTATCGAAAATTTTCTCTAAAAGTGAAAATTATCGAAAATTTTCTCTAAAAGTGAAAATTATCGAAAATTATCGAAAATTTTCTCTAAAAGTGAAAATTATCGAAAATTTTCTCTAAAAGTGAAAATTATCGAAAATTTTCTCTAAAAGTGAGAATTATCGAAAATTTTCTCTAAAAGTGAGAATTATCGAAAATTTTCTCTAAAAGTGAAAATTTTCTCTAAAAGTGAAAATTTTCTTTCAAAGTAAAATTTATCGGAAACCTAAAATTTATCAAAAATTTCCTTCAAAAACGATATTTATCGAAAAGTTCATTTAAAAGAGAAATTTATTGAAAATTTCCTTTAGAATTGAAATTTAACTAAAATTTTCAATAAAATTTTAAATTCTTAAAAACTTATTTTTAAGAATCTTCTAACAATGGAAAATTAGTGACTTTAATCGCAGATTTCCTCTAAAATTAGAATTTATCGATAATTTTCTTTAAAAGCGTTGATTTCAACTGATAAATGGAACTGCATCTTAACCAATTAGGGACTTCATGCTATAGAATCTTGTTCAGATTTAATTGGTGTGATTTATTTTATCACGTTTTTATAAAATCTAATTTTAATTCCAAACTTCATACTTTTCTTTTAATTTGGCACGATTTCAATCGAATTTTTTCAGTTCTTTAAAAGCGATGTAAGTCAAAATTTTAAAATTTTCTTTAAAAGACATTTAATGGAAATCAGTTGAAAAATTGCAAAATTTTTTCACCAGACAGAAAATTGGAAATAAATTATTTTTAGTATTGTAACCATTTGAGGAACCTGTATCTTTTAACCAGAGTATGGAAAATCTCGGAGCAAAATCTCTATTTTCAAATTATCTTTTTTACTCTTCTTTGAGGATAAAAAAAATAAAACTCTTTTTTTAGATTAAAATTTTAATCTTTATTTTTTAACGAAGAACAAAAAGAGATATTTTAGTTTATTGCTCCTCAAAATTGCAAAATGCTTGAAAAGCACAAAAATAAAATCTTGCCGCAATAAATCTTTCTGTTGTTATTTTATGCTAAAGATTGCAATAAAATATATATTCATACAAACATCTCTTTTTCAGTTTAATAAAAAAAACATTTTTCACTGCTACACACGACTTCAAAACAATTTGTGCAAATTATTTTCTATAAAACTCTTTTTCGGATTTTGCTCCTTTTTTGATTTTTATCTTTTTGATTTTTTTTAACATTTTTAGAATTAAACTCTTGTTCTTTTTTATACCCTCCACCACCACAAGTGGTGGATGCGTGTGTAACGTTTAGTATTTAAAACCAGCTATATTGGTTCATAAGTAAGGAAGTATTAGACCGATATTTGAAACAACCCCAAAATTTCGAAAAAGAACTCTTCCAATTTCTTCTAAAAATGTAATTAATTGGACTTAAACAAAAAATTAATTTTAGCATACATTTGTATGCGCTCCATCATCGTGGAAAAGATCACCAAAAAAGATCACAAGAAAAAAGTTATAGGATATAATATGCAAAATTTTGATACACCCTAAACTCTGTGTGTCATATGGGCCGCAATTTTTAAGATAATTTACTGAAATTTGTCACATATACTTATTTTGATACAATAATAAATCCGAAAAAGTCATATTGTTTTGGGATCATTAATTGACCCAGCTCCCATATAAGGGCCTTTCCCGGAATATGATTTTAAGCTTATAGAACTCTTAAATTTGAATCAATTCTATTGGCACAATTAATTTTTTAACTATTCTAAATATATTTTATAACATGGGTCCACATTTTGATATAGCTCCCATATAAGACCCCTTCCCGGAAAACAGTTTTGAGCTTATAAAAGCATATTTTTTGTTTTTAACCCTACACAATACAAGTGGTGAAGAGGGTTTTTTAACTTTATCATTCTGTGTGTAACGCTAAGAATGAATTATTTCAGATCAAATAATGTACATATATTTTTGCTTCAAATCGAAATTTCAGTCGATTTTCATCAATCTGTCTGTCTGCTCACATCCACAAAAATTGACAGAGCTCAATGAAATTTGGCCTGATAGAAAAAAGCCAGTACAGTAGAAAAAAAGTTATAGCCAAAATTATAACTGATTTTATTACTCATTAAGTGTTTCTGTGTTATATAATATATACATTTGTGAGTGTATTGTGTTTTAACTAACGTATTAACTTCACACGAATTTGTGGTGGAGGCATAACCGAATATAGTATTCTTAATTGTTTTTAATCATTTTTAGAATTAAACTCTTGTTCTTTTTTTTAATTAAAATTAAACTCTTTGAAAGATCCGACAGTTTGAAGAATAAAAAAAGAGTCAAAAACCGTACTTTTCTTTTAACTAAATTATAGTTTAATAACTTCAAAATGTTTATATTTATTAAGATTTTATGAACTTAATTCTCATATTTTTTTGTTTTGCTTAAACAAACATTTTTATAAAACAACAACAAACTAATGTGTGATATTTTGCAAAACAGCATGTCCTTTCAAAAAGGATAATAGAGCTCATATACTCATACGTAATGTTATTTTCTTGTACCTAATTAGACAGTGTTGGGGACAGGGGAAAAAGAATATTGGCAATAATATAAATTGAATATTGCACAGGGAAATAAAAGGATATGAAAATTTAATAAAAGAAATCCTTAAGTAACTATTGTCTGATGGCTAAATAACATTTTAAACAAAATAAAAAATGTCTTAAAAATTTTCTAAAACTTAATATTTTTTGCGTTTCCCCAAAACCACTGTCCTTTATGGAATTTACTGCAAAGGAAAAAAAACGTTGTAAATGTCCTTAAAATCACAAATACTCTTAAACAAGAAAACACTAATAAGGGTGATAATTTTTTATTAACACAACAACAACAGCAATAGCAACAAAAAAAGAACATGTTGTCCATTAGTTTTAAGTTTGTTCGCTTGTTTGTCTCAAGTGTCCTGTGAATAAAAGTGATTTTGTACTTGTGTATGTTTATGTGTGCGTGTGTGTGTTGTGCTGTGTGTTATGTGTCCAAAGTCCCTAAACACTTTTTGGGTATAAAAGGCTTAAAATGGACAAAACATTTTCTTTATAATTCTCGGCTTGTGAACAAACGACAAGTTGTGTGTGATAATTTGAAAAAAAAAGGAATAAATAAAAAATCAACAACAAAAAAATTAAAGGAGTCTTGTGTTTAAGGACTCTAGAACAGAAAAAATACGGAAAATTAGGAAGTGAAGGGAAAAAAGGTTTCTCCAGAGTAAAACAACATGTTAACAGTTTTTGGTTTCGATGCTGATGGTAAATTTGTAATTTGTTTTTTGTTTGCGCTCATGCTGCAACTTAACAGTGTAAAGGTCTCGGGAGACAATGCCGTGGTAACAACTGATAATGGTAATTAGTTTCCTGAACAAATACACTTTTCTATGGTTTTGCATTTAATTAAATGAAAATCTCATTTTGAAGATATTTCCCATATTGGTGATGATTGTCAAGTGACACCGGTAATACATGTTTTGCAATATCCAGGATGTGTACCCAAACCCATACCCTCATTCGCCTGTGTGGGCAGATGTGCCAGTTACATACAGGTATTTCAACCTGCCATTCATAATTAAATTAAAAAAATATTAATGACTTTTTAAAGGTTTCCGGTAGTAAAATTTGGCAAATGGAACGTTCTTGCATGTGCTGTCAGGAGTCTGGTGAACGTGAAGCTGCTGTTTCTTTATTTTGTCCCAAAGTTAAACATGGTGAACGTAAATTTAAAAAGGTCTTAACTAAAGCTCCCTTGGAATGTATGTGCCGCCCATGTACTTCTATTGAGGAGTCTGGTATTGTGCCCCAAGAAATTGCTGGCTATTCAGATGAAGGTCCATTGAATAATCATTTCCGACGCATTGCTTTGCAGTAGAACTTGTAAACGACATATGGAATTAGTACCGAAATATTTGCCTTAATTTCAACTTCTATTCTGGGGAGAATTTAAATTTTATTATTTTATAGTTTCGTTATTTTTTATACACAGAAATAAACAACTGTAGAATAATAATAATAATAATAATAATAATAATAATAATAATAATAATAATAATAATAGTTTAAAATTATTAAATAATAAAAAATATATTTATTTATATATTAAATTTGAATAAGAGTCGTTTTTTATATGATATTTTTTTATTAAAAACAAGCAGAGCGTTACATCCCTCTGGTCTTATCCGTTCTACGTTTTGTTTGGTAAAACAGAACTTTGAGGAAGTGATAAGGGCCTAATTTGAGAACTCTCGCTGTTATAATCAATATTTGCTTTGTGTGGGCGATACCCCCTTGCCTTATACGTCCTACGTGTGTCCCAGCAATACAGTTTCTTTAGAAAGTTGTTAGGACCATATTTGGGAACTCTTGTTGTTATAGTTATTCGATAAGCAATATCTGATCACCCTGGTTCCATCAGAATTTTTATAACCTTTATTACTATATTATATATCGTATTATATATATCGTAGCATGTTCTTCCTCTAAAGGAGGAGTTTGAAAAAATATTTTGAAATTTTTATCCACCCAAACATCTTGCAAAAGTCAAGAAGAAATTTTTAAGAATTAAATTTTAGTGATATTAACTTGTCTGTCGATTTTTGTTAAGATTGATTCATAATTGTCCATAGCTTCACACACATTAGACTATACACTCATACAAAGTAATACAGACAATACATCGTATATATACACTGAAAGAAAAAAGTTTCATAAATGTAGATTCTGTTAAAATGACCCACATTTATACCCTACAGACCACGACTGCATGTTTGTAACCGGCAAAAATATTTCTACCACTACCAATCGACTCAAAACGACTTTCTAAGTCGCATTAACGATATCTTTGTTTAATGGTATTGGTTATATGTTATAAATTTTATTTACATGCGTCCATATTTTGATATAGCTCCATATACGCCCCTTCCCGGAAAACGGGTTTGAGCTTATAAAACAATTAAATAAGACCAATTTATTATTTTATGAATTTTATTTTCAAAAAAAAATTAAAGTTTTTCATAAATGTTTATCATCAAATGGCAATTCTGATGTTCTAACGTTTTTATAGATATCAAAAACTTGTGTTAGAAGTTCATACCTTGGCAGAAAATCCACCCTAAACTGAGTTTCCTTTATTAAAATTCTATGGCAAACATGTTTAAACATGTTTGCCGTAGAAATGTATTGAAAATAATTAAATTTTTTAGAGGAAGTGTGAATTAATATGTTCAATTCGCTTTACTCAATCTTCTCAAAAATACATTATTTCTCTTTTGAGATTTGAAAATAACAGTATTTCATATACAATAATTTTATTCTGGCAACATTGCGGAAATATATAGCACATTGTTTTTGCGTACGATTGTTAAAAAAACACAATTAAATTCTAAACTATATTTAGTTAAAAACAGTAATATTCATTTAAAATAAAATATTTTATAGATTAATAACATTTAATAAACTTTAAAAACGAAATTTCAATTATGTTACTTATAACAAATTTTCCAACCCCCACAAACTCTAACGTACGTTCAGTCACTTCCTATATTAACGTTTTTAAAAATACTGTCATTACTCTCTTAAGAGTATGTTCAGTTTTCTCTCCAATTAGACCAACATTATACAACCATGGGTTTGTTTGTATATTTTTTCGCAAACAAATAAAAAAAAATTTTGTTGGTTTTTTCATCATTTGTTTATCAATCGTGAATGAAAACGGACGTGTGAATGGAATTAGTCGAAACGATTACGAACGATTGGAAAAAAGAGTGAATAAACAATAATCAGAAAATAAATAAACAAATCAAGCAAATAAACAGCGGCTTGTTGTTGAGTTAAATAAGATATCGTTGTTGTTATTTTTTGTTAAAGTAAATAAAATTTACAGCAGAGTTTTTTCGTGCTGTTACTGCAAGCGGGTGTCGTCGCTGCTTAAGCTTCTTGTTGTTGCTCGTTTATGTTGTGTATAGTGTTTTTGTTGTTGTTATCATATATTGTGGCCGGAGTTCATGTGAATGTGACATTTACTATAAAATAAATCAAGAAATTACAAGAAAAAATTAAAATACAAAATATAAGTAGAATTCAATTTAAAATGCATATATTGTTGGTGTAATTACTAATTTTTCTTGTTGTATTGTTATTGTTGTAACCAAAGAAGAGAACAAAAAATAAACAGCAAAGAATTGTGCAAAAGTATTAAAGGTGGTGGTGGTTATATAGTGGTAAGGAGCGCCTTGCCTATTTGTTTATCAGTGTTAGAAATTTTACAGCTGTCATTAATGAAGTTTTTCTTATTCTTATAATACTCCATTGATGATGCTGCTACCTTCCTAATGCTTATAGAATTTATAAAAAGTTATTGTTGGTAAACCTATAGGTACTGAAGGTGCATGAAAACAACAAATGTTACAATAAACAAAATTCTAAACCAAATAAAAATTTTAAAAACTCGCAAAATAATGAAATTAAAGTATAAAGAAACATTTTACAAACTTGGTCATATTTTCCGGTAACTTGGTTTAATTAAAAAATAATATTGTTGGCCAATATTCATTAGGAAACTATTAAAGGAGGAATAAGCAAAAAAAGAAAACGAAGAAAAACGAAAACATACAAAAATGTGCCAACAGCAAGAACAACGTTACCTGCCTCCATTATTACATCAACAAGAACAAAATAAACAACCAACAACATCATCATCAGGAACCAGTACTGTAGGCCAACAAAAACAGGTTTATAATTTCCACAGTCCGCAACAAGAACATCAACGTTGTCGTCATCGTTTTCAACATCATGCAAAGACATTACACAAATATTCAAATATCAATAGTACGTCTAGTGACCAACATTTTTACCAATACCACCACCATCACCTACGCATGTTTTTATTGAGGAATAGCGGTAACATGATAGTACCTGTCCAACGTAGACCGTATCAATTGTCATTTATGTTGGCCAATTGTTTGCTATTTTTACTGTTTATGGCAAATTGTGTTAATTTTGTTCAGTCACATAATTGCCAACATCTTCATCCCAAGGCTCATGAGGTAGGTCCATTAATGTTTATCTGTTTCTATTTTAAGATTAAAAACAAAGATCGTATTTCTTAAGGAATTAAAGGATACAGATTAGCAAAAATTTTAATGAAAGAATTTAAAGCGATTTAAAATATTGTTTAAGGGCTGAGATTGAATAGTTCTTAACACACTTTTTCATTTAATCATTAAATCCGAGTATATCATTTTTGATCAAGTTGTTCAACATGTCCGTTATTATGTTTAATGTCACACTACTGAATATATTGTTAATCTGATTATTAAATATTTTCATATATGGTCCTACAAAAATTTGGCCGAGCATTCTAAGGTCTACCGTCAACATGTTTCCAATGTTATTCAAGTGTTATTACCGGTAGAACTTGTTTGTTGATACAAAACCTGGTTCAGCCATCAAAATAGAAAGCATTTTCAAAAAGGCTTCCAACGCATTCAGTAGGAAATTAGACCGATGAGCTCAGATAATGTTGAAGTAAAAATTCTAAGAAAAAATGCTAATATTATAAAGATCCCCTTAACAAATATGCATATCATTTTCTCTTTGTTTTAAACTGCTTCCAAAAATCCCCTTAAAACGAAAAACTTAACATTAATCAATATAGTTATACCCTGCATCACCATAGGTGTGGTTATGATGGTCCATTATTTGATATGGGCACCATGCAACGGTTCTCGAGAAATGGGGTTTTTGGACCTTAAAATTCCTAAATATAAAATGCGGTGAATAAAATTCACCTCCTGATTAAATAAAGAAAAATAACGAGAATAATATTTTTGTATTTGATGAATCTGAAACTTGCAACCGGTTAAGCAAATTTCAGTTTGCATCTGGCGAATCTTTTAGTATTTAAAAATATGTTCTTTAATTAAAACATATGTTTTCATTATCTTTTAACAAATAACAAATTCGTAAAATATATATATGAGCAAATTGCAAAGGTTTTTTATTACCTTAGATTTCTTTGTTCTAAAGATTTGTTAAATAATTAACAACATTTTGTTTTATATATCATATTGATTACAATATTTGGACCTTGAAATTTGAACTTTCTAATTAATGACAAATATATACGCACATAATAATGAATGTTATGAAAATGCTTAATTTCTAACCTAAACTCAGGTCAACCTTTGTGAAAAGTCTTACTCAAGACAATGCACAGTGGGCGGAAAAAAATTCGTGGAAAAATGTTTAAGGACTTTGGGATTTTATCGGGGTTAAATTCAAAATTTTGTTTAAAAAGTGGTCAAATTTGAGAGAAAATTTAGACAAATTTGAAAATTGATTATTTTTGAATCGGTTAAATCAATCTCTTTTGTTTGATAATTTTATTTTTTTAATTAATAACAAATTTTAACATAAGATAAATATAATATGTTAACATGCTTTTAAAAGACTCACTATAAAGCAGTAGAAAAATTAAAATTGGCCTGTTCATCAACTCCAGGTTTCTGGCAATCCAAGATTTTAAACATACTCCGGGTAGTTGTGCGATAAAACACCAATCAAAGTAGTATTTATCAATGAGCATAATACAACATAATGATGACCAAAGTGTTCCTAAAAATAAAGCGGTTCTGCAAATAAAGCAATTCTAATGGTCGACTAATTGACTCTTTCATGCACCACGAATTAAGTCGCTTTTTCTTGGGTCATCTTACATCGACGTACTCCATCTGAATTGTGAAATTTTACATTAAAGGCTAAATAAAACAGCCTGCTATAGTGCTTAAACAAGATCCAATTTCTTCAATAAAAAATTCAAGATCTCGAAGTAAGAATGAATCATGAAGCTTCATAAGTTTTGTTCCAATAAACGTTAATTGTTATGGAAGAATTAATCTTATATTTAAGCTCATTCACACTCTTTTGTCTTTCGATGAAATGATGGAATTTTTTGAAAACTTTCTTGTATGTCTGCTCAGAACTTTTCAACGTTACCCACTGTTCTGCCTTCTATTGTTTTCCCCGTTGAGTTATGTTTTAATGTGTCACAAATATATTCATTAATTAATGTTCCTATGATATGGTAAAGAAATTTGGAATCTATTGTTCAATACTTTACCTGTCCTCCAAATAATTGAAAGTTAAGTAAAATGAACCAAACTTATTTTTTTCTCTTGATCATAATAAGATAAAAATATATAAAAACAATGAAGTATATACTATAGAAATAAAAATATATACTATAATTTTTGGTTGTAATTAATTTTTTCCGGCAAATAGTAAAATATGCTGACGTTTCCAACAGCAATTTTTCACACTTAATTTTGTTTTTCTTTTATAATTATTTTTAAAGAGGTGGAATTTAGTTTTCATTGTTATTATTGGAATGTAGACTACATGCGTATTAATACATAATAGAGTCATTATTCATTTATCTATTCAAAGACAATTTATAAGACTATGAGTACTTAATGGAAAAAAGATTTTTAGGTTTCGAACAATATTGTATTTCTAAAAGTGATTTTCATTCTTTGAGCAAACTTCTTGATATGTGTTATATAGATTTTGACTATTAAGCATTTTATTATTGTGTCAGTTAAAATTTCTTTCTATTTATAAAAATATTGGACAAAAATAAAACAATGAATTTCATCTTAAGTTAGACACCCACCAAACGGACAGATATGGAAAAAAATTGATTAATGTGGGAGTAACGGTGCAACTTATATGATAAAATTGTGAACCCTTTTTGGAACTCCTTCCACTCACCTTTTCATAGTACTTTCTGTCACCTTGCTCGAAAAGTTAGTTAATCTCCATTTAAAATCTACCACATTTTTTGTGTTTTTCAATTTTCTTTTAACAAGCGGCCGATATTTCTCCACTTGCAAACTCCTGGCATTTTGGAGGATTTGCCTTTCTTGGTACAAAAACCACATTATTGTTATTATATCACTCAAAGGCTTATTTGCCATAGTAAAACCAAAATAAGCAGACACATTATGAAGTCTTTGTAAAAATTTCTTCATTAAAACTTCCTTATTTATAGAGCTCTTCTTTATTATTGCTTACCATACCAAGAACTTTTTATTCTTCAACATTCTCTCTAGCATCAGCAACAAAAATATGTTGACTAGGAAGTTGCAAAAACCTGCCAGAATATATGTTTCTTTATCCATTATGCACCAAGAATATTTTATTAGAAAACCTGACTTCTATTTCCGTGGCCTGTTTTGGGCCTCTAAATTTTTACATCCATCCTATCAGGATCTTTTTGGGAGCTCTTTTGTGCTCTTTCTCTTAGCAAGAGTTCAATATCTCTCCACTGGCCTTAGCTCTAAACAATTTGGAGAGTTTGCCTCTCCTGGCACAAATACCATATTAGAAACATCACGTTGACCATTCCTTCCACCTGAACCAAGTTTTCTATCAACGGAAAAGTTCTCCCGGTACTGTTTAAAAGAGTTTGACGGCAGACCTTTCAATGCTTGGTCAACTTTTTGCAGGACCAAATTGGGTTTTGTTGAAAATATTTAATAATTTTAAAACGAACTTTTCATATAGATGACATTTAATACAATAACTGGCATATTTTACAAAGGTAATTAGAACAATTAATAATATTATAAAAGGTTAAAATATTTAATGAAAAACGTGTGTTAAGAATTTCTCGATTTCATTCCTTAAAAATTTATCTTTTATATAAAATAATTAATGTATAAAATTATTATATGGCAATAATTTTAAAAATAATATTAAATATTCCAAAATATTGTACAAAAATTCAACTTAAAAAAGGAAATTTAGAGTATAACAAATGAATCATTAAAACATTCCCAGAATTTTTTAATTGCGAGTCTTTGAAGCTTAAGAATAAGAAAAACTCAAAAGAAAATAAAAATCTCTAAGGGATTTTAAAATGAATATCTAATCCTACAAGATTGTTAAACCTAATTCAATTATATGATATAAATTTTAAGAAGCTTATCAAAAAAGGAATTAAGGAGTAAAATAAAAATTCTTAACACACATTTTCCATTTAATTAGCTTTGTAAAACATGTTATTATGTTTAATGTCAAATAAATGAATATTTTGATAATCTGATATGTGAGTTATATTTCTGGCTATAACCATTGCTTCTGGTAATAACTATATGAACCAATTTTGATAATTTTTGGAATGGTAATGAAGTACACATAATTTAAAATTATGGCAAAATTTTTCTCCAGTCTGTTTATTTATAATTGAAAATTCTTCGCTTGAACTTAGAGGTTACCTCAGATATCGGTCTATATCAGTTATAACACATATTCAGGTTAAATTTCATTGAGCTCTGTCAATTGTTGTGGATGTGGGCGTGCCAACAATAAAATAGCTACGCTTTTCTTAGATTCTAATTCTATACAATAATATATATTATGGGGTCTTAGATGATTCCAAACCCTTTTCGTTCTCACTCCTTTTATGCTATAAATTTTATAATGCTTATCTCTACCTAAATGAAGAAAATGTTGTTTTTTTTCTTTTTTTTTTTTTGGCGTAATTTTAAGGGTTTTCATTTCATTGACAACCAAAATAATAATTAAATAATTAAATTGTTGAATAAAATTAAAAACAAATTAAAGTAAAAAGAAAAGAATGTAATTTAAAACCAACCATTATTTCAAATAATCCATCTGTTAAATGGGTTTCCAATTGTTTTTGTGTTAAGGCTTAATAATAGATGTCATTAGAGCATTATCATTATTGCTAAATTATCTTATGGATTTGTTTTTTGCAATTTTAGAATTATTTATTTTGTTTATTTATTTTTTATTTAATTCAACACTTTTGTAATTTGATGACGACAGAAATGCGACGTGTTTGAATCTTTATTATTTTTTTTTTGTCTAGTTTTTGTAGTAATTTTGCCCGGCTGCAAGTTGTTCTTTGTTGTTGACGTTGTTGGGTTTATTTTCAGTATAAACTTTTTGTAACATTCAATTTACAACAATTGTTGTTTGATTATTATTGTTGTTGCTGCTGGGAAGGAGTGTTATGAATATATATCTTTTTTGTTTTAGTTGCTGTAAATCATCAAAATATAAAAAAACTCACCGATCAACTTGGGGTATGAAAACCAGTTTTATTTTCTGTTTGTTTTCTTTCTTACTTGACTTGAAGCCGAGACTTGCGGTACAAGAGTGAATACACTAGAGCCCCGAACTACGTCATCCCGATTTACTATGTTTTCATTTGCAATTTTTAGTTGTGTTGGTCCAGTTTGTATAATTTTTAGCTCGATTAGCGACTTTTGTTGCTAGAAACGAACGATTTTTAGCATTATTGTTAAAGTAAAAGAAAGTGTTAAGTTTCAAATTAAAATTAGAAGCAATAAAACGATTTAAATAGGGAGAAAAGAGATATAGCAAGAACTCTTTGACTAGCACCTACAACAGTAAGAACAATTTGCCACAGATACGATAAAGAGATAAAATAAATCAATGAGCTGAAATTGTCACACAACTTAAATCTGAACAAGATACTACAGCAAAAGATCTCTTATTGGTTAAGAAATAAATAAGTAACTAATTTTGTTTGCCTTGTTTTAAATATTTTCCCCAATAAATTAAATAATTAATTAAATTAAAATAAATTTCATTTTGAGTCACGTTTCTCCGGTGCCCAATAACAACGCAAGTCGGGGCTCTAGTGTATTTATATTTTTCTGATTTAAGTACAAGTAATTAATTTTCAGAAAATTTTAATAAATTTATATGATTTTGTTTTATTTTTACAAAATGTACTTATTTAAGTTTCTGCCAATAAACCGCAACATTTTTTCATTAATTCGTTTCTTTTTTTTTTAATTGTGGAAAAAAAATCATTGAACAAAATATATTTCGTATTCATAAAAATGTAAAGAAATCTCTATAAAATAAAGTCATTGAAAAACAATTAATGCTTTTTTGTTTGTTTTTCTTCTTCTTTTCTAAAGGTCTTTCTATAAAGTTTGAAGTTAAATGAAATTGAAGAATTAAAGCGAAATTTAAATCACACAAAATTTTATTATTCTTGAAAATTAAAAAAAAAATATTTTTTATATAAAAAATTTGTGGTAACAATAAAAATTGAAAATACTTCAATAATCATCTCAAAAAAAACTTATAAAAAATACATTTAATGTCAGGGACTTAAATCGTTCATAATTTATAATTAATTCAAGTTTTATTTAATTACCTTTCTAAAGTAGGAGGAATGATTCAAATGATGTTTCTAACACAAAAAGAAAAAAAAGAAAGCATATTTAAAAGAGCCCTTAATACATACGGTAGTAAAACAGTTCTGTTAGGTTAGGCTGCTTCGATTCATTCACTTCATAATGTGTCCATTTATTTTTGGTCTGTCTTGGCATCTTGTTAGTGTGGTAAGCAAGCCCTTAAGTAGTAAAAGAACAATAGTGTGGTATTTGTACCATGAATGGTAAATTCTCCAAACTTCTCGGAGCTAAGATATTGATATATTGAGCTCTTGTGAAAAGGGAATTGAAGAGCCCAGAAAAGATGTCCAAAATTTTAAATTTTTAGTGAAAAAAATTTAATTTTAAGTGACAAAATTTTAACTCTTAGTGAAAAATTAAAATTTTTAATGAAACTGAATTTAGTTTAGAATTTATTTTGCAAATTCAAATTAAAATTTTCTTTGATGAAATTTTCTTAAAAAAATTGTTGATTTGAAAAAAAAAAAAAATAAAATAAAATAAAATAAAATTTGAAAGTTAAATTAAAAAATATATTTTTTGGAACAATTTGATCTCCAGATTTTTCTCAAGAATCCCCCAATATTCTTTCAATAATTTGAGCTTCCTCAAAGACCCAAAATAACACATCAAAAAATCTGAGGAAGTCTGAAGATTATAAGCAATTTTTCTCTAGAATTATCCAGGACTCTTTCATCCGCAGATATCCAAAACTTACGTTATTCATTTGGGAAATTTCCTGAACATCTCAAAATAATGTGTCCTTGTTCAGATCCTATATTTTTATAGTTCCTTTTTATATTCATAGAATTTTTCATCAATTATTAATTTCAGTTGTTACTACAGTTCAAACTTAAATTTATTAAAATGGATTTTTTTTAATTCAAATAGAGGGAATCGATATTTCGAATATGACAATTGAAAATTTTCGCTGTTAAAAATCTCAATTCTAAAGTTGATATTATGTAACTATAAAATGTTGCCCAAATATCAGATAACAATACAAATTTGTTAATTGAAATTAGTTTTTGATAACAAAATGTTCAATATTATCGATGGAGGAAATAGAAATAAGTAGAAGTAGAAGAATTAGTAGAATAACAAATCTTAAATTAAAAGAAAATACAAACATTTTCATTTTATTTAATAATAAAACTGACGTTATCAGCAATTTAAGTTAAAATTGCTAATATTTACCTTTGAAACGTTTCTCACGCAATTAGTACTTAATTTTTATATCCTGCTGTTGGTTAATGTGATTGAATGTCATGTAATAGACTGGGCTGGTCTTTCCTTGATCTTAATTACTACAAACAAAAAACTTTTTTACTTTTTTTAAAATAAACAAAGTTTTAGTTCCTCTGACCATAATAATAACTTAATTTTATTTATACAAGAAAAAACCCATAAAATAAACAATTTAATAGATAATTTACTAAAGTTATTTTGTTTAAAATTAATATAATAACAAGTAAGAATGCCATATTCGGCTATAACGAATCTTCAATACCCTCCATCACAAATGCGTATGAAGTAGAGATGTGTGTTACCGTGATTTTTTTAATAACGTCGTTCCCAGTAAAAGTGATTTTTAAATTACTGTTCTTTAAAACAGTGACAATTATCGCAGTTTTTTTTCAAAAGAGAACAAGAATCTTTTTTTATTTTTATTAAAAAATTAAAAATCATGGAAAACAAAAGGGTTTAATAAAAGATGACAGAGGAGTCTCTATAAAGTTCATACAATGCATCGTAGGAAATTAATAGTTTTAATTATAGATGAGTAGTGACTTTATGTTCAGCGCTACCTTTATGTAATATTTTTTGTATCAGAATAAAAACAAATACATTTGACATTAACAAATGAGGAAAGAACGACATTATTAGTGACTGTTATTTCATCATTTCACTATAGTTACCAGTGATTTACCAATCACAGTGATTAAATCACAGTCGTGAAAATATCTCTCATCTCTAGTATGAAGCTAAAACGTTATGTTTTGTATGTACAAACACACACGTACACTCACAAACGTATACAATATATAAAAGTTTTTCTTAAATATAACACAGGACCCATTAATGAGTCATAAAATCGGTTATATTTTTCAGCTATAACTTTTTTCTACTTCTAATGAAACTACATTGCGCTTAACATTATGGAAATATTTGAATCTAATTTGTCGATTTAAAATTGACTATTTTACGAAAGTTCTTCGCTTGAATTTAGAGGTTGCGTAATATCAATCAATATATCTTTTAATATAATGAACCGATTTTACTTGTTTTAAATAGAAAACTTTTCAGGACTATAAAGGGCCAAATTTCATTGAGCTCTGTCAATTATTGTGGATGTGAAAGTGCCAACTCGACTTAGATTTTGAATTATTGCAAGAATATATATAGATTATGGAGTCTGAGATGTTTCCTTCTTAGCGTTACACAGGGAATGACAAAGTCCATTCTACCGCTTGTGGTGGTGGAGGGTATAAAAACTAAAAAACTGAAAGATAAAATGAAACAAATACAATAAAAAAATATCTCTCTTTATTATCATTCACTCGCTATTACTCACTTTCATTACCAGTATATTTGATGTGATTTTTATAAATTTTATATCCTCATTGTGTGTACAAAAATGTATTTTTCTCTGAAATCACTTTCATAATTAAATAAAACCTGTTGCATTCATCTCGTTTAAGATGAAACAATAAACATTTAGCGGTTTTTTTCAATTTATTTTCATTTTATTTTATTTTACACTTATTTTTTTTTATTTTTTTATTTTAATTTGAAATCAAATCATTGAATTTCAAAACTTTAGCTTCTGATAATGAACGAAAAATTGTAAAATAAATGAAATACAGTGATAAATTGAATTGAATGTTGATTTGATAACTGAGTTAAAATAAAAATTGTATATTTGGTTATATGAACATTTAAATACCCTAAATCAGAAGCATAAAGTTTTCATATATTTTTGAACCGATTTAAATTAATTATTTTGAAAGCTTTTTGATATATTAACTATATGTACCACCAAGTAAGAACTGACATTTTCAGAAAACCGAATTCGAAAAAATTCTTTTCAAAAAACTGGTTTCAAATACGGTTTTATGTTAAAGAACCGGTTAGCGATTGATTGTTATAAATTTATAGAAAAAAATTATTTTGTAGACTTTTACCAATAAAAACATACATCGTATAATGACCTTAATATGAAATGAAATAATAATAATGGTTTCTTATTTTCTATAATGTTTGAATATGTCTAAATTATAGGTCTATAAATCTTTACCTAAAAAATGTTTATTGCTAAATAAAAAAACTTGCAGAATCTTATTTAATTATTTTCGTTGACGTGATTATGTCTAAAATAGAGAGACATAGCAAAATCGATTTAGAATATGAAATCTAAGAATGCATTCAATACTTTGCTCGTGTAACGCTCGTAATGAAAAAATTATATATTCAGTCAGCGGAATATATAGAAATGAAGCTGAATATAATAGTGAAAAAATTTAAAAATGACTTCCATTAAAAACCCGTTAAACGACTAAAAAACATGTTGAATAATTCGAAAATAGAAATTATTCAAAACCGATCAGTTTTCTGAAATGCAAAAAAAAAACAGGTTAACCGGTTTCCGGTTTCGGTTTTTGAATACACTAGAGGCCGAATATTCAATGCCCTCCACATTTATACCCTAACACATCCATAAGCACATTAAACATTACACATGTTTTGATAAATATAAATTGTTTCTTATAGCGAACATCCTTATGTTGAAGGTTCATAAAGTGTGTTATATGTATGAATACAACAGTTTTTTTGGCACAGTGAAGAGCATATAAAGTTGCATATAATGACTTTCAATTCAAAAAAAGGTTCCTTGTTTTAATAAGGAGCTTGTTTCAGATATATAATTATTCATGGGACGGACAAATCGAATTAGACGGACAACTTAGACATTTGAAGAAACAAATATCAGAAGTTTGCCTACAAAGAAGGTTCTAATTTGAAATGCAAGACCACAAATCCTGTAGGGCTTAGTAGATATCCTACCGCATTAGATTAAAACTAAATGTTGTCAAATTTCCAAAACTGTATTTCAAAAAATTCAAAATAGAATTTTGTTACGAACTCTATAATCCATGGAAAATATTACATTGCATTTCCGTTTATAGCACCAAGAAGGAATTTCTTAAGATCCCATAAACTATAAAATATTAATAGTGTTTCCAATTTAGCAAGTAAGGAATATAACAAACTAATGGACTGAAACTAATAGTAATCGAAATGGGGAATAAACCAAAACTTTCTATGCACAATTTTTTACTAGTTTTGACTGCTTTGATTATGGAATATAATGAACTTCTGTCTGGCCGAAAACTCTGACTGTTTTTCTCATATTGCCCTCTTCAAAAGTAGTAGTTATCTTTGGTACTGATCCAATGCAATCGCCTTAAACAAGTTAGGTATTATTTTTCTTCCTTTCGACAATTAAAAAAATCCTTTAAGATCCCATAAAGTAAAACTGCTCCAGTTTTGAGGTAAAAGTTAATGATACCAATTTCTTGTAGTCGGAAGTTTTTGGACTTTGTGTCTAGTAGAATATTCCGGCTGATTTTTAGTAGCAATTATCTTTGATACTGGTTTTTGTTATGCACTGACAACACTTCAGTAGCTCCGATCTCACCAACTGCAGAATACGTCAAGAGTCTTCAATATAAAACGCGTCTCTCTGATCGAAATATTATATTGACAGATACTTAACCTCCAGAATACCATATTTGTTATTATTTACGCCAGACATATTCAATAATATAGACTTCAGAAAATTATTTTTAATCTGTAAAAAGAATTCAATTCAGAATCTGATCGGATCCGGAAATATATTCATTCAAAGGTATTAATTAGATGATTATTCTTCACTGTAACACTTTGAATGACTGTTCTCATTCTCCACTTGTAGTGCTGCAGTGTATAATACAATAATAATGTTAATTGAGATTATTTGCACTATTATGACCTGCAGGTTCTGTATTACAAGGTTGTGTTTTATATATTTAATTGAAATTGCGATTAAATATTCATTTAAATGGAAATAATACAAAAAAATATTTAATAATAAATAGAATTAAGATTAAAAAATTTGCACTAAAACCTTTGAAAAATAATAGAAAATAAATTGAAGCAATTTATATAAAAATTTAATTCTTTTGAATAAAATCATTTTCCATTAAGTATTTAAATCACCTTTTTATACCCTTCACCAATACAAGTGGTTAATCATTTCAAACTCTATATATTTTTGCAACAACTCAAAATCTGAGACGATGTAGCTATGTCCGTCTGACAGAGCGCAATGAAATTTTGCCTGAGTATTTGTTATATTCCCAAGAAGTTTCCTATTTAAAACCAGCCATATCAGTTCAGTTTATTAAAATATATATACCGATATCTGGGGCAACCTCTAAGTTCAAGCGAAGAACTTTCATAAAATTATCTTCATTACTTTTCCAAAACAACAGATTTTATGATTAATTATGTTTTAAGAAAAATTTTTACATTTTTATACGTTTGTGAGTGTATGTGTAAGCGTGTCTGTATGAAACATAACGTGTTTACCTCACACGCATTTGTAGTAGAGGGTATTGAAGATTCGATATAAACGAATATTGCATTCTTACTTATTTTTTCAAATCTCTGAACAACTTATGAATATTCTTTTACAACTATTACTTTTATAACTTTTACGCCTTTCAATCATTTAATTGTTATAAAATTTTTTTCAATCAATTTCCATTTCTAAAATCAAAAAATCAATATGTCTGATAACAAGAAAAAGAAAAAAAGTAATTTTTACTTTTTATCTAAAGAACAAAACTGTCTAAATCAATAAATTTCTATTTTATCTAACTGTTTATTATTTATCATCAATTTACCTTGACAATCAAATTTTTATATCTCAAACAAAATGTTTGTTTGGATATTTTCGGTTTTGAGATTTACGTTGTCAATATAATAAATTTTATTTGTTAGAAATTTGCATCTAAATTGTCGATTTCTTAAGAAACAAAAATATATGTGAACTTAAGTAGAAAGTTGTAGTACCAGTTTAGAAATATATAGTACATATATATAAAATGTGGATTTGTATATATAAACAGAAATCAGACATTTGAACTATTTGTTATTAGAAGTAAAAGAATAAAAGTTAAATAAATTTATTTTTATGTAATGAAAAAAAGTGTGCAAAGAATTTTTATGATTAATTGTTTGAAATCACAAACAAATAAGAATGTATAGTAGGTCAAGTCCGACTATCTAATACCCTACACCACGAGAAAAAGAAAGAAATCCTTTGTATAATTTGATGTTCTGATTTATACTTAAGTGTGTAGTACATTATTGTGACACTAAGATTTATGTTAAATTTATGCGTTTTACAAGAATTATGAACTTACCCTCGTATTATATTTATTTTAATCTGACCAATTATTATTACAATACCAAGTATATGTGAGATTTTTGCCCTTAAAAGTGATATTTGTTTGGGTGTTTGTATGACAACTATAAGAAATAATGAACCGACCTTCGCATATTTTGGCAGATCGCGTTAGAATCTTAAAAGACTTACTTGTACCAAATTTTTATTTAAATCGCTTTGTGTTTATGACTTTTATGACCGTAAAACCAATTCCGGAAAGATCATTTGTATGGGAGGTACCTGAAATATTGGACCAAACATGATCAATTTTAATAGGCTTCGTCTTTAGACCAAATTAATGATATGAATCAAATTTCATCGCGATATTTTAAAAAATTAAGACCTGTAAACTGGTTCACAACGTTTACACGGACATCCAGCTAGACAGACAGACAAATGGACGGACATCGTTAAATCGACTAGGGAAGTGATTCTGATTCGAATGGTATACTTAAAGGTGGTTGTAACACCATTTCTTCTGCAAAAAAACGTGTTACAACAATTTAGCACAGCAACATTAGCACAAACGCTTTAAATCTTAACCATCAAAATTCTACACCGGTGCATATTGCCATAAACGTACACAATGTTTTTTAAAGAATTAGAAAACAAATAAACAAATTTCTAGTAATTTTTGATTAAATGAACTCTTCATTTAACATATTCCTAACTAAAAACCTCATTTGTATTTTGATTTTATTAACATAATTTTAGAGTTAAATGGTATTTTCCTATAAACGCACTTAAGTTCTGCATTGATTTCTCTTACTTTTTAAGAAGATCGAAATCAATTTCCTCCCAAATTTACTTTATTTTCTTGTACTAGCGCTGTTCAAGTCATTATGCTTTCGATTTGGGCTTAATTTAAATAAAATTTATGGGTCGTGTATCCCCACAAATTCATTATTGGGTTTAAGTTCGAACTGCAAGAAAGAACAATAGAGGTATGTTGTGTTCGTTAAACCATGATGGAGACATGTACCGCAGCATTATCTAGCTATTTCATCGCAAATCGCCAATAACTTGAGTATGAGTGCCTTTTTTTAGAGAGAAAACAAAATGTTTCCACTCTTCTCCTCGTTTCATGCATTAACGTGGGAATTTTTTTATATTATTATTTAAGCATTTGTTTTCAATTGACTTTTCCTCCATTTTATGTTTTTATCTCTTCGTAAAATGTGAGCAACGTGTAAGGAAGTCTCAGGAGGTTTAATTTTGTTTGTTATTTTTTATAGAATTGTATTTGTAAAGGTTTGAATTTTGTTTCATAAGATTAATTTGTCTCTTTGTTAGTTTTGTATTTCCCTTGAAAGGTTTCCGAACACCATTATTGTGTCCTTTTTAATAAAATTATACATCACACTTTTGGAATGTTTAATTTTATGGTCAATTTCTTTATTGAAACATCCTTGGCCATGAAAAAAAAAAGGTACCGTTAAAAAAACTCCAACTTTATTTTTGGATGAGAACAACAAAGATAAACAGAAATGGAGAAAATTAAATATTTTTATCGGAATATACATCGGTTACAATATAGATGACACTTACAACAAATATATAATAGAGATAAACGACTTAAAAATAATGTCCGCTTTATGCGTAAAGTCCAATAATCCTTTTCCTTTAACAAGTCAAAAATTTGTCAACCTTGATAGAAACCTGTGAACGACGATTTTGTCGATTCGATTAAAACAAATTTAAGAATAATTGGAAGCATTTGACGATTATTGTCAGATGCAGAAATTCCTTACCTCGCTACTGGGAGAACAAGAGGTTCCCCTACTATTTGAAGTATTGGGTTAAAGCTTTTAGTTATCAAATAAATTGTAGTTGAAGGACGTTAAAATACGAAGTTTAAATGCGAATTTTTACATCAAATTGTTACTTGTGAAGAATGGTCAATCGGCCAACTCAGACCAAAAAAAAAAAAAAGAATTTCTTCTTGTTAACTTTTATGTGTCAACATATTTTGGGCCTGACTTGGCATCCTGTCCCTTGAATATTACAAGAATAATGTGGTATTTGTACCAAGACGCAAATCGCACAAAAAAGGTGTACAAAATTTTTTTAGGTTTTCAATGGAGATGGACTAAACATATTTTTGATTTTTGTAAATTGTAATAATTTCAATCGAATAAAATTGAAATTATAAATTTAGTGGTTTCTTTATATTAATATATATGTATGTTAAGAATATTTTGATCTCACTCTTTACATTTGACACAACAACTCTCGACTACATATCATTATCAAGATTGAAAATATACGTTTTGATTTTTTTGGGTCAATCTCCTTATAGACCAGGCTTTGTTCAGATTGCTATTTATTACAATCGTAGCGAAAGCCTTTGCTGGAACAAGCTACACTTCAGAGCAGAGTAGCAGAAATTAAGTTGACACATTGTTAACCTCAAAGGGGAAACGATGGACAATATTTTTAGAATCATTATCAACAAAATCAACTTTACCAACTTGTATACCCAATATTATTCTCAAAATATTTTGCGTTCTATATCGCTTTCTTCAATTTATTGTAGTAAAATTTAATTTTATTTTTTTGCGAATTAAAAATTAAAACTTTTATATTCCAATTTCTGTGTAATTTTAATCAAATTAAACTGACTTTACTTTGTGCATTATTGCCTTTTATATATATTTTTTGTCTGAAAATGAAAACCTATTGACAATGAGTTTCCCTAGAATATTTAGTGCACAATAAAGTTTTGCGGTTAAACAATTTATATATTTTTTTGAAAGTAAAAAAAATGCTCTTTGAAGTGTTAAATGACAAACATTTGTCATTTATCTTTATTATAAAATAATCTTTAATAAATGTTTATTTAATTCGTTTAAGTATTTTTTCCATTCTAAAAAAAGTGTATTATATTCTGTCGCACAGTGGTCCCAAAACGATTGTTTTTTGGAAATAATTCTGTAACTTTGAAGCTATTGAATATTATTTTAATGAAATTTCACATAGATATTCTTGAGATGTTCTCCAATTCTCTAGTGGGTCAAGGTGTGGTGAAGTTTATCGCCAAAGTTGATCATATGGGGTATAACAATTTTTTTAAAAATCAATTTTTCAAATAATTACCTTTCCCACAATTGGGCCCGCTCCCCAGAAATATATGCCATAATCCTTCTCGGGGCTAGAAACACATGTAAGCGTACTTTTGTAGAGAGTTATAAGAGCTTTATGTTTGTAAAATATTTTTTCAATTAAATCATAAATAACATGTACATTTAGCGATTGAAAAAAATCGTCGTATCCGAGATGACCAATTTTGGAGATTCACTTGTCTGAACTGCCTGTAAAAACTATAAACAGGTTATTTTGTAAATTAATTGAAAAACAAATCGTTAAAAATATGCAGTAGTTGCAAAGTAACAGAATTATTTCCAATAAAACCTTTTTGATACCACTGTGCGTCATCACTTTACCTTGTTTACACACTGTCTGTAAATTGTAAAAAAGTTTTTTTACAAAAGTATTTTATTGTTATTTAGTAGATTTATTATTTTTTTATCTTTAATTCATAAGTTTCATTCCCGTAGAAGAGATTTGTGAGAGTGTGTCCGTGTGTCTGTTGTTTGGTTGTTATCATTTTTATTTTATAATTTTTGTCATCTTTTATTACTCTGAACTCTTGAATTTTTCCTTTTCTTTTTTCTTCGTCTTCATAATAAATAAAAACGTAAATAAAAATTCAAATGAATTAAAAAAGAAACGAAGAAATATTATTCAATATATTTCTTGATCCAAGTAAACTGAAATTGAAACTGAAATTATATACATAAATATTTCAATTAAATATTATACTTTTTCATATACCCTACACTAAAGCAAGTGGCGAATAAAGGTCATTCTTTCGAGTTTGACAACAGGAAAAATTATTGAACAGTTTTTTTTAATACGTCCCTTTACCGGACCGACACTCTCAGTTCTTATATAGTTATCCTAAGATCTATTTATATTGCTCAAACAAAGTAAAAATATAGAAAATTATTTTCGAGTGATACCAGTTGCGAACCAAGTAGTAGAATTCAGTTTTGTAATTTATAATGAGTTTGAAGTATTTTTCATTGTTTTGCTAAGAGTCGTATACGTAAATGTCTCCAATAAACCCACGATCCGTGAATTCTCCTAGAACTGAATGGTACTCGCTGTTTGGATTCGTTGTCACCTATATCACGTTACGATATATAAGTTTACAGAATTCAACGCATTTTAATGCATTAAAGATCAAGCTCCAAGAATGGCTGAAATGTTCAAACAAGTAGCTGTTAACAATGGACAGTGTTACTAGAATGTTCGGGTGAGATTAAGAGGGGAAGAAATTCATTAAAATGAATTTATTTTGGACTAATTGAGAATAATATGAGCAGGGCTATAGGGAGAAAATCGAAACAATAGAGCACTTTTTTCAGAATATTTTATTTTTTGCGTAACAAAAAAAGAGCAATTGAAGGGTAGTGCCCTAGAGGTCTTATTTACAAGCCGAGAGGCCAAACTTAAAAAAAGTCTTCAATATTATTTCAAATTCTTCTTCTGGAAATTAGAACAGGATTATGATTAGCAAGATTCCCCCACTAATACACCACAAGCAAAGATTACGTTTTTTTTTTCTAAGAAACGACAGATGGCAGCACCATCATGCTGGAACCTGCAAAGTGAACTATTCATCTGCTTTGTACGAAGAATGAAATAAACTTGAAAGACGCAAAAACAAATCAGAAAATTGTATAAGATGGTGAATGCTTTGTGGAAGCCATATGGTGTAAAAGAAAATTTCCTTCAACTCACTGATCCTTTTCCAGCTGGCTGATCCTTTTCAGCCAATTAAATCGGCTTAAATTAATAAGCACCGGTATCCAGTCAATCAACTTGAACCGTTCAAGTTATATCTCTGAGTGTGTGTATAGCCCAATTTTTGTCCTAACCACCCCTCCACGGCTTATTGTTCATGGTGATAAAACCTAAAATATACGTGGAAGAGCAAGAAGGCTTTGCTACGGATCTTCTAGACTTCTATTGCGGTCTAACTGCTAAATTAGGAGAAGTATAGATAAGGGTTATAGCATGACTCACTCGTTTTTTTTATATTGGACTGTTATTGGTGAGGACCTTCTGAGAGTTTCGTGTTGGCTGTGGTTAGGGTCAAAATTGCTAGAAGGAGGTCAAGTTTCCGATGTGCTGTTGCAGTGTAACAGAAGTCTTCTTTTGATGCGGCTAAAGATTGGATAGATCCAACTTATAAGCAAGAGGGGATTTTATATCCAGACAGTGTAAAATCCGAATTCTTGCGCATTGCACTCACTAGGCTTTAAGATGTTAATCTTGAACTTTCCTAACGGTTCTATAAAAAATATCTATTTAGAGACAGTTTTCGTGATTAAAACAACTAAAGAGTATTTAATATTCGTTGCTGCCGTATAAAGTCTTCATACTTGCAGTATTTTAAATTTATTGTATTCATGTGGATGGATGAATAGATGTATGTTTGGATGCATATACAAATCCAAAATGTATTTGGATATTCTTCTTTAAATTGATAGTGGGTTGTAGAAATTCAATTAACAGACTTTGAGATCTACGTAGAATCAAATCTATAACAATAAATCAAGTTATTTATTATTGTTGTTTATTTGTATCAAATATCACAAAACAAAGAAATATTTATTTATTTATTTATTTATTTATTTTCAATTTGTAAACATTTTTAAATTATTTGCATAAACTTTTAATTTTATTTAATTGATTTTGTGTCATAAAAAATGTACTTTAAAATTCATTTAATTGAACTTGTTTGAAATAATAAATAAATATAACTGAACAGATTTTAATTTGAAACCAGAAAATTTAAACTAACGACTACAGATCATTTCTTTTTTTTTTGATCCACATTAAAGCCTGAAATGTTTATTATTATACCCCCCCACTACAAGTTAAAATCTGAGTTGATTTTGCTATATTCGTCTATCTGTTGTTGGCACGCTCACATCCACAATAATTGAAAGAGCTCAATGAAATTTGGCCTAAGTATTTATTATAGTTCTGATAAGTTTCCTATTCAAAACCAGCAAAATCTGTTCAGTATATTAAAAGATATTAACCGATATCTGAGACAACCTCTAAATTCAAGCAAATAACTTTCGTAAATTGTCAATTATAAATCGACAAATTAAAACGAAATTTTGGCATAATAAGCTAAATGTACTTCATAACCATTCGAAAATCATCAAAATCGATTCAGCAGAAAAAATTATATCCAAAACCATAACTTATTTTATGACTCATTAAGTGTTCCTGCGTTACATTAAGAAAAACTTTTGTATATTGTATACATATATAAGTGTATGTGTGAGTATGTATGTACGAAACATAACGTATTAACTTCACACGCTTTCAAGCTTCGCATAGTCGAATATAACAATCTTACTTTTTTTACATCTTCCACCACTACAAGTGGTGAAAGGAGTATATTAACTTTATCAATCCGCTTGTAACGCTAAAAAGGAATCATCTCAGACCTCATAATGTAAATATATTCTTGCATCAAATCATAATAAAAAATGAGCTCAATAAAATTTTTCCTGAGTATTTTTCATTGTCCTGTTTCCTATTTAAAACAAGCATCATCGGTTCGGTATGTAAAGAGATATAGACCGATATCTGAGTAGAATAAAATTTTCCATAATATCAAGAAATACTTACCTCATTACCTTTCAGAAAATTATCAATATCGGTTCAGTAGAAAAAGAGTTATAACCAAAAATATAACTAATTTTATGACTCATTTCTGTGTATATATGAGTGTGTATGTACATAAATACTAAAAAAATATGTCTATTTTTTGTACATGTACGAAACGTATTGTATTTATTTCGCAGACAGTTATGGTGATGGGTATTGAAGATTCGGTATAGCCGAATATTTCATTCTTATTAGTTTCTATATTTGATAACAGCTGATTTCTTTAAATTAATGAATGTGTTTTTGTGATCTCATATTTATTAAAATTTAGTTCACATTAAGTAGACTTTTTCTTAATTAAGTTCTTAAGTTTAATAAAATTATAAATTATGAATTTAAACTCTTAAAATTTAAATTAGAGCATTTGCGTCATGACATTTTAATTGCCTTTAAGCATTTTATCTTATTTTAAACATAAATACTAACTAAATATTTCTATGTCTACTTTTTTTTCCATTTCAAATTTCCTTAATCCATAATAATCGTATTAAATTACTCTAAACAATTATATCTCACATGTATTTTATTACAAACAAGATAAATTCAAATGTCTCATCATTTAAATGGTAAATTTTATATAAGATGTTGATACTTTCGCATGTTCATGTACAGTCGTGATAAAGTAAATAGCATAGAATGAAAACAGAGATATGAAACTGAAACAAGTTCAAGTGATATCTAATCGATACTAAAGTATTAGTTTGTTATACTTTTAAAACCGAATACCGAAAAAAAATCAATAAAGCTCAAATATTATTGCCGAAGACCTAAGAATTCTCAAAATATTTAAAAAATCTAGGGTAGTGCGTTTGGTTAAGCAGTTAAACAAATGTTGTGTATCGTGTGCGAGACCTGAGGAGTTGGTCCTATTGTATATGCGATAGGAGATGACAGTATCCAAGTCCATTTTTTATACAGTAACTTGAAACCTTTGTTAGACTTTGTGAAAGCTGCTATATACAAATCACGATTAAAAGAATCTTGCACATACCTTAGGGAAGACTCAAATTTTATTAGGACGATGACTGCGATGGCAATCCAACAAATGTCTATTGAGCATTTCATTATATTCGAGATATCTCCATTGCATAGTTCTTAGTGAAGAAGACTACACTGGAGCAGCACTGATAATTATATAATTATGTCATAGCATTTTTAATTCTCTTGATGTGTTATAAATTATATTTGGGATTCAAGACAATTCTTCATATTAGGAGCCAAAAGATGACAACTCTCTTCGGAGATGAACCATAAATTATTTCTGATTTGTTTGAATAAATATTTATCTTCTTAATACCTTAAATTGCTTAAAATGCTCTTTTATACCACAATGGAACCTCCAAGACCAAAATGCTTTTTTAAATATGCCTGTCAATATGACCCTACCTTTGTGGGTTTGAGTTTGCATGACCAATTGCCCTGTCTAAAATACATGTATTAAGCAAAACACTGCCAGCTCTAGGATGTAGTCGCTTTTACTTTGTTCTTCTTAATTGACATAGATTGATCTAATACGATTTGCCTTAATCTCATTTTAAACTCGCTTATTAAACTGATAACCATAATCGAGTGTCAACATATTATGATTGTGACATTACAACAGTATGATTGTTTCACAACCATATAATTTTCAATAACATAAATGTGTCAAGTTCATTATCGTAATATGAAATGTCATACTTTTGCGTTAAGTATTTATTCCATACAATTATACTTAATACTTAGCGACAAGTTAATAATATATTTTAAATTCATAACCATAATATGATTGTGACAAAATCGCGCTTTTGTAAACGCATAGTGATTATATACTCCAAAGGCATAATTCCATAGAAGCATTTATGGTTATCAACTTTTTACTGTAATTCCAAAACAAAATTATGCTTTTAGCTAATATGAATTTCAAAAAGGAAAAATATCTTCATCATTATAAATATTTTCAGGGTCATTTACAGCCATTTTGACATATGTACATCACACCACATCAAAAGTAATAAGTTTTGTAATTAATTGTAATGAATTCCCAGTAAAGAGTCTTCATTATTGATTAAATGCATTAAAATTGATTATTAATGATTTCCAATAAATAATAAAATGCATTAGAAATATTAACTACCTAATTTGATGACTTATGTACAAATACACAATAAATATAATAAAAATGTAAGTGTGCTATTTATACTATCAAGGCTATTTTAAATAATTAAATTCGCCTAAAGTTGTATTCATAAAAACTAAGAAAGGAAGAGAGAAAAAAAATATAACATTAAAAAATTAACTTTCAAACTATGGTGTGAGATCGAAAAATTCCTAACACACGTATTTCTTAAAACTTTAAAATCAACTATTATTTGACTTTTTTTTAATATTTTCAACGAAACCCAACTTAGTCCTACAAAAAGTTGGCCAAGAATTCAAAGTTCTACCGTCAAACTGTTATTAGAAAACCCAAATGAGGTTTCTAGAGCCAAAAAAGTAGAAATCATTTTCAGCAAGCAAGTTTAAAAAAAATTTGGAGACCAAAAACAGAGAACGAAAATTGAGGTTAAGTTTTCTAAAAAATATTCTTGTTGTATAACGAATGGCGAAACGTATGTTTTGGCAGATTTTTCGCAACTTTCTGGTCAAAAATTGTATGTCGAGGGAATATTGAAAAAAGTTTAGGAACCAAAACTGTCAAAATTTACAAAAAAGTTCTTGGAATGGCAAACAATATGCAGTTGCGAAGAAAGAAGCCAATCATTTGTTACAATGAGCTTTATAAATACCAAAATTTACGTCAAAAAATGTATGCATTCATAAGACTTTATAATGTGTTCACTCATTTATGACAAGCCCTTGAGTGGTACGAAAACATTAATGTGGTATTTGTGCTAAGGGATGCAAATCCTAGAAATTGGGATCTTTTTAAAAAATGTTTGAAGACCACAAAAAAGGAGTCCAAAAATGTGTTAGATACCTGTTCGATCAAAGTGACAAAAGGCACTATAAAAACCTTAATGGAAGGGTTTCCGAAAAAGGTTCAAAATTTTATCACTAGTGATTAAAACAACAAAAAATAATATATTTTTTTAATTGTAATAATAATTTCAATCGAATAAAAAAGTATTAGTTTAGTTTGTTAAGAATTTTTCAATCTCATTACTTAATTAAATTAAAAATATGTTTTAAAACGACAACAACAATACAAATTTTACGACAAACAAATAAAAATTATGAATTATCATAATTCAGTCATACAAATTGTGACGAACAGTCAGTCAACGCATATGAAATTTAATTTATTAACAAATTCGTTACAAATGTTGGCAAGATGAGTTGTTGCAGTTGTTTTTGGCTAAAACGTAAACAAATTAATTTTCAAACTGTCGCTGCTTTTGTATGAAGTAACACTAAAGCCAAAAACAAAAATCAAAAATATAAATTATGCAGCCAACGGCAACAGTCGTCGTTAGACCCAACCAAAAATGAGGTAACAATTTTGACAATAAAATTATTATAATATTTTATTTCCATAAATTTCAAGAAACAAAACAAAAACGGCAAAAACCATATAAATGAAAGTTTAACTGTGACGAACTTAAAAGACTTTAACTAAACTTAAGTTAAATGAATTTAACCCAAACAAAATAAACATAATAACGGCAGCAGCAGCAGTCGCAGTCAGTCACAACAGCATTGTTAACAATAAAAGCTAAAATTAGGCGGTGTTGAACTTGTGCTCTAAACAATAAAATTGAAACCTAAACATTTTAAAACAAAAATTATATAGAAAACAAATCCATCCATTCCGCTGCCATATCAATCCACACCGCAACACTTCGTTTACTCCATAAAATATGAAACGCAAAATACAAAATCAGCTGACGGTATTTCAAGTTTTTCAACTTGTATCAGCTAATATTACTATGATTACTATAACGATATTTTGTTATATTTATTTGTAATTTGTAGATACAGTATCTTTTCTTCATTGTAGTCTGTTATTATTAACTATTGATGACGTTAGCGGCAACAGCAGCCGAGTAACTGCAAGCGTTAACAACAACATCAAACAAAATTTAGCAGCATTTGTTTTTCAAGCAGCCAACGGAATTGTTGCCATTAAAATTGTGAATATAAAATTATCGAATCGAACATAAATGAAAACGAAAGTGAAAGCATTGTTGTTTGTTCATCGATTATTGGTCAAATGTTTTAAGGAATTAATTCTTTTATCTGATTAAAAATTTTGAAGTTAATTTCTAGTTAAAAGTTTAATTAAAAAAAATTAAATAATTATTAAAAATAATTAAGTTCCCTTAAATTATTATATTTTCTGAACAGTTCAAAATCTGATTTATCCACGGCCTTTTGTTCGTTTGTATTGCTCAAAACCTAAACAACTTCTTCCCAGTAAATACGAATTGTTTTATGTCTTCTCCTTCATGATTAATAAAAATGACAACAAAAATTAATTTCAGTTTCCTTGGGAATTAAGAAATGAGATCGAAAAATACTTAACATACATATATGTTAATAAAAATGATATCAAGATATCAAGTTTTAATTTTGTTTTATTATTTGATTGAAATTATTATTACAATTTACAAAATTTGAATTTTTAAACGTTTTTCGGAAACCCTTACATTAACGTTTTTGGTTTATGTAGTTCGTTCAGTCACTTTGCTTGTACACCTTTTGTGATCTTAAATTCTATTTTAACAAGAGCACAATATCTCCATTGTCCTTAGCTCCGTAAAATTCGTATTTATGAACCCATTGTTACAAATAATTGGCTTCGTATGTCGCAACCACAAATTGCTTGTGTCTCGTACAGATTATTTCTGAAGCTTTGTATTCAAGCTCTTCTTTCTAACATTCCGAAAAGGTCCTCTTTGGGTTTATGGTTTTAACAAGGTTAAACCACTACCACCCCTTGTCTTTCTCGGTTCATTATTGGTTATAAACCGATATCTAAGACAATCTTATTACAAATAATAGATTTCTATAATTTTATTATTGAAAATTACAAAATTCACATTAAATTTAAATATTTATTAAATAAATATTTTTTCGAAAATATAAAAAGTAATTTCTCACAAAAACTTAAATTTTTCACTTATTTTGTATAGAAACTTTAATTTTTTTATTTGAAAATTTCACCTAAAATTAAATTTTTCTTCAAAAATTAAATTTTTACTAAAATTTCAATTTTCACTAAAATTTCAATTTTTCACTAAAATTCAATTTTCACTAAATTTCAATTTTCACTAAAATTTAAATTTTTCACTAAAATTTCAATTTTTCACTAAAATTTCAATTTTTCACTAAAAATTAGAATTTTCCACTTAAAATTATTTTTTTCTTTAAAAATTTAAATATAACACTAAAATTAATTCAAATTTTTAATAAAAATTCTAATTTTCAGTAAGATAATTTTTATTAAAATTAATTTTTAAATTTATTTTATTAAAAATTTAAATTTTTTACTAAAAATTTAATTCTTTGCCAAAAATTCAAAATTCCAATAAATCATATTTTTATAAAAATTTAAATTTCACTAAAATTTCCCCAAAATTTCAATTATGTATAATATAAAACCGATACTCATAAAATTTGGATCTGTATTATTTTCTAATAAAATTCTAATGGAATAAAAATATAACAATATTTGTTTTTGTGTTTTGAGATTTATGTACTTTCTAGTGATTTGCGGTTTGTTGAGTCCATTATGACCATATCACCAATCATTTAAATAGAATAAAAATTGGCGGTCTTAGAGTGTGTACAAAATTGCTCAGTCAGTTGGACAGAAATCACCTCAGAAACTAATTCGGAGTTGATTAATATTCTTAAAGGTTGGTGTAGCACCATTCTATATGTACAACACAAGTTTTCGTTTGCACCGAAAATGAAATGTGGACTCTAATGGATTCAAATATGCTGCCTACGAATCATCAGAAAGTATTGAATAATCATACTGGATCACTTCGAAATCTGTATAACTTGTTTTGAAACATTTCATTTTTGTTAGATATTTTTAATTGTTGAAATCATTTGTGGTCCTCCGCTTTTATATTTTCCTAATCCAACTCTTACTATACGTTCCAATCACTTAACACTTTGACTATTTACATTTTTAAAGTTAATGGATCTTAAAGTTGTCATTGTGATATAATTTTTAAACAAATATTCATTTAACGAAATCGGATTTATATTGTCCGGTTTGTAGACTTCCTAAAATACATTTTTATATCAGAACCAATTTCTTAAAGTGGAATCTTTGATAGATTTA
Organism: Cochliomyia hominivorax; assembly: GCA_004302925.2. Lineage (NCBI taxonomy): Eukaryota > Metazoa > Arthropoda > Insecta > Diptera > Calliphoridae > Cochliomyia > Cochliomyia hominivorax. The sequence continues at coordinate 115,665,219 of PYHX02000467.1, read as the reverse complement.
AATTAAAAATTAAATATTTCTATTATTTTGATAATTTATAATTTCATTACTTTAAACCTCTGCACATTTGATATTTAATTTTGTTGTAAAGTTCGTTCTTCATCATTTTTGTATTTATTTGGCTCTGTTCACTAATAAACAATTGTAACACCGAAAAAATATGGTTTAACTGTAAAAAGAGTAAAAACTCAAAAACAGTTAGTTCGTTGGAAATTTATATTAAAATTAAAATAAAAATTTATTAAAACGCAATCAAACAAATAAACATGCAACATGGAAATTCCATTCATACATTCGATTTTGTTTTTTATTTTTTTCTAAATTTCAATTTTATTCATAGTTTTTTAAGTTTTTATTGTTGTTGTTGCTGCTGCTACTTTCATGTTAAATGTCTTTTACACACATTTTTAACTTACTGACTGACTGACTGGCAAAATATGACTCATTAACTAAATCGTGTATGAAAGCAAAAGAAGTTTGTTTGTGTGTGTGTGTATATATACATCACTTGCACTTTTTTTACTCTTTTTCACATTGAAAAATTGGAACGTGATGACTTATAAGTCAAAACCAGTGTTTCAATGTAATAGTGTGTGTATGTGTGTGAATATTAGAGTAAATTGTGGTCTAAAAATCCTTATTAGGTGAGAGAGAAATGAATTTAATCCTTTAAGCTTTCCAGGTTGACAATAGAAACAAAGTGGTTGGATTTAAAATAAATGAAATTTAATTTTTTAGTTATAAAACAAATAGATAAAGTTGAATTTAGTTTGAATATATTTATTAGATGACCTTGGCGTTGTCGTTCGTTTTGAAGTTTCAAAAAGGGAGGTAAAATCGAAAATGGAAATAACTCTCGTAGCTTGATATGTTATTTTTAGGAATTCATGAATTTTTAGAGCGTTTGAGATATTTTAATGAAACGTCGCATGGTTAGTGGTGAGTTATTTAGAAGTTGATTTAGAGTTCAAATACCTTTGTGATCACGGGCAGAGCCGGTGACCCTTAAGATCGTCGGTTATAGCTTTCTTCTGATTTTTTCTATTTTTTGTTCACGAACATTATAATACTTTTATGAGGATCTTTACAAAGTAAATCCGACGGAGTTTGGGTCAAAGGTTTCCCTACAAGCCCTATCCAAATTTGGTCAATTATAAAAAAATTTTATTTTTGTTGTTAAGTTTACATCATCTATAAATTGTTCTTAATAATATGTATAAACAAGGGTCAACGACTACGCCCTGACCAGATAAGGACCTCAATTAAATCAAAAAATTCAAAAAATTCAATAAGGTTCAAACGATACAGTAATAATAATTCCGAAAAACGATTTGGAAACACTTTGTGCCATAAATAAGATCAGTAAATAAAGTTAATAATTTTTATCTTAATCACCAACTTGCTTTTTCTTTACTCCACTTTATTTTTCTTTTGAAATTCATTACTTTAATTATTTTCACACCTTTTAACAAACTCTGCATCTGCTTTCTCACACAAAGCTTTGCCGGGAATTTGATATATCAATAGTAAACAAAATATTACACAATTAATTAAACATTAAACAACAATAATAACAAAAATAAAAATAATAAAATAAATTTCATATGAATAACATTTTTGCATATTTAATTGCTAATTTACGTAGCAAAATTGTTGGAAAAAAAGTGAATTTAACAATCGGATAATAACGTAAATTAAATAATTGTAACAACGTAAAACACCTGTATTGTAAGTCATAAATCTATTTTTTTATCTAAATTAATTTTCAAATAACCTACTTTATTACTCATCTAAATTGTTTGATCAATTAAAAATGATTATAATTAGATTTGACATTTGTGTGTTACAATAACAATGTTTTATACATTGTTAACATAAATACATACAAACATATATACAAGTGAAATTATGCAAGTACTTTAGGAGGGAAGGCCTTTTGAAATTATAACAATCGTCTTCAAACAGAGATGGCAAATTTTTAATTTTTTTCTTTCGCCTATTTTAGACAAGAAAATAGGTTCAGTAAAAAAGTTGTGGACCGAAATAGAAGAAAATTTACAAAGAATTTAAGCTGCATTATAAATCGATAGATGCAAGGAAAGTGGTTTAGATATTGATAAAAATAATAATAATACTTATGAACTCAATTGTAAGTTACACCCCCTTCCATTTTTGGTAATTTATTAGCTTGAAAGTTCCACAATCAGCAGATTCGTCCAAAAATGAACAGGAACAAATAAAATCATTTTGAAAGATTTCTACTGCACAGAGTGTCCAAATCGATTTTTGGGAAATAATGCTGTAACGTGGATTAGATGGGTAAAAGCGCTTATATGGACTCACTCTGTGCAGATCATTTACTAAACACCAAGTTCTTAAAATTATCAAACTTGTATTTAATTAAACATGTTCTTTCTACGAATAGTTAATAACTCAAAAGGGTTGAAAATATATCGGTTGGGAAGGTATATCATGATTTTTATTTCATGATTAGATTTTTTATTTTATTACTTCTGTAGGACCAGTTAAGAATCTTTGTCGGTAATTTTGATCAAACTCACATTAAATAAATGTCTTTAATGATAATTGCTTACATTTTTAAAAAATATAAAAAATTAGAAGCTAAACGTGTATTAAAGTTTTTCCGGATCCTATTCCTTGTACAGCAATTATCACCATCATGTTTGATGGTTGTACATGCTGTACAACGAAGGATGGTTCTTGTGAGTAAGACTTTAGTGGCATCTTGGAATTATTTTTATTTTATTTTCACAATTGATCAGAGCATTAACAATGTTCGAAATTCGAAATTACATTCGAATAGTCAACATAATCGATCAAATACGACCATAAATAGTTGAGGTAGCAAAACCGGATTTACACCGCAAAAAACATTAATGTTATTCGGGATAGCGTTACTGAATATTAATCAACCTTATATAGTCGTCGCTCAGAACAACTGATGGCGTCACGAATACCACTAACAAGATTCAATTGACTCAAGAACTGAATCCCATTTCAAATGTTGTTATCAAACGTTGCGCATTTTTATTGAAGCAATTTAGAAAAATATATATCAGAAATAAGGCCCGAAAATTAAAATCATATTTATATAAATATTTATAATCGAAATATTTTAGTCCTAATTTCTATCCAAGATTTTAATCCATGTTCCTACGGTAAGAAAAATATACAAGAATTTTCAAAAAATGTTCACAAATCCGTGAAGTGTGTTTAGAACTAAAAGGGTTTTGTTCACATATAAAATCCTTTTTGTTCTATGCGCAGAAATGAAGAATTATGTACCGACCCTCGTAGAATTTTATTATATGATTTGTGTTCGCCTTATTGTAATACTCAAATTAATTATTATAATACTCAGCTTTTTGACATTATTCTCGGAGGTGGAGGTTATATGAAGGCTATAAAAAATTATTAACCGATTCTCGTTATTTTCTGGTTATATAATCTTAAATGGGTGGAATATTAACACAATACTAAATTCTTTAAGATGTATGGCCCTTTAAGAGATTCAGAAACTCCAATCTATAACAAATCGAAAGTTTTGAGTTTAATGAGCTTAAAACCTTATTCCGGGAGGATATTTTTTATGAAAGTCTAAATATAACTGTTTTCAATAGGCCTCATCCTGAACCCAATAGAAATTAGTTATAGAAATATTTTCTCAAAATTTTCTATTTATTTTTAAATTTATCGCGTTTTTATCAAAATGGATCCTCCATTTAAAGTTTAAAAATTCTAAGATTAAATATTTTTAATTGTTCTCACTCCTTAAAACGTAAAATATGTTTTCAATTATTGCAGGACTTTTTTTGCACTAAAATATTTTCCTCTTTTTAGGCATTTTTGCATACCACGTTAGAACTTTAATTTCACTTGTATGAATTAAGTTTAAAGTGTAAACAATTTATTTCGTTATCAATTGTTTACACTCATGGAGAGTAAAATTTAACTTTAAATATTTATTTGGTTGGAAAGACATTAAAATGTCATGTTAAATTATTATATTTTTTTCTATAATTTTTATTATTTTATTCATTCATTAACTCACTCACTGACAAGACAATTTAAAGAAATTAGCACCCACTTTTTATAGCAAATAATCATGTCATACATCTACAAATTTTATGATATACGTATATGTCATACATGATTAATATGTCATGGTGTGTGTGTATTACAATGGAAAAATACAATTTTGTCGTTTTTGGCTCGTATTCAAAAATTGTAGAGAAATGTCTACAACAACAACATCATCATCTACTGTTGTTAACAATTTCATATTAATTCACTTTTTTATTTGGATTTTGTTAATTTCTTGTTGTTGTATTATGAAATATTTACATTTGTATCGCTGGTAGAGCATAACTAAACATAATTTAACTTTAGATATTTTTCGTTACTTTTTTTTTTGATAAAAATGTAAATTTTTTATTAAATTATTTGAATATTTTTTGTTTGAAAAAAAAAATCACAAATTCATAAAATAATTTGACCCATTATGCGGCTTGTTGCTCATGTAATAATGATATTTTATTATTATTTTTTTGTCGGTTATTTTTTTTTACCATAAATTATTTTGTAAGAAATTTGATTAAAAAAATATATTTTTTTGTGCAAATACAAAATTTCAATTATTTATTATTATTTTATTATTATTTTCCTCTATAATGAAATTATTTCCTCTATAATGAAATATATGTGATACACATAATGCCCTGGGGTATTATGTGTTTATGCTGAGGTATGTAACACACTGAGAAAAAATGGTGTAACAGTCACTTTTAAGTGTACCGTTTGACTCAGAATCACCTTCTGAGTCGATTTAACGATGTCCGTTCTTTCACCAGTCTGTACGGCTTGCCGTCCATGTAAACATTGTGAACACTCTACAGGCTTAAGGACGAAGCCTTTGAAATTGATCATATTTCAGAGAGTTCCCATACAAATGTCCCCCAGAATGGTCTTTTAAGGTTATAACAATACTAAATATAAAGCGTTTTCAACTAAATTCCACAAATAGTCTAATCGATAGATCAAATTATGCGAGGATCAGTCTATTACTTCTCATAAGTCCCGTACACATCACTTTGAAGGGCAATAAATTCACATATACGTTGATATTGTAATAACTGATCACATTAAGATAAATACAATATAAAATTACAGTTCGAAATTCTGTCGGTCCATCTTTTCTTCTATCTCCAATAAAACTTCCAAAAAATCCCTTTTAAACGCATAAATTTCACATAAATGTTGGCATCATGTTAATGTTCTTCACTTTAATTAATAATTTATTTTATATAATTAATGTACTTTACACTTTATCATAAATCAGAAAGACAAACTAAACGTGGGTTTCATTTACAACCAACAATGTGTTGTAGGCTATTACATAGTCGGGCTTGACCAATTATATTATTTTTATTTGTTTTTATTATTAATTTGTTATGAATACTTTTGCAAAAAAATTTCAAAATTATAAATATTTATAAATTATTTGTTAATCAAATTATTAATTAATGTTAATAAAATTTTCATTAAATATTTAACTTCAAAATTTTTAACTTTACAAATAAAAAATCATACCTAAATTTTTTTATGAACAAGGAGTGAGATCGAAAAATTCTTAACACACGCTTTTAATTGAAACTTTTAATCCAAGTATTATTTGATTTTTTATCTTCATTAAATATGTCAGCTATTGGGTTTAGTGTGCAAACAAATTAATATATTGTTGATCTGGTTAAAATGAGTGATCAGAAAAAAATTTTGTACTAAAATTATTAAATATTTTTAATAAAACCCAACTTGATCCTACAATGAGGCATTGAAAGGTCTATTGTCAAACTGTTTTCAATATTATTAAACAGTATCGAAAGAACTTGTCAGGCAAAAGAAATGGTCAACATGATTTCTTAAAAGCTTAAAAATAGAAAGCATTTTCAAAAGGGCTCCCAACACATCAGGTAGGAAAGTAGACCGAATATTTGGTAGGAAAAGTTAAAGCTAATTCAGGTTTATAAACATAAAAGACTTAAACACTTGACAGGAACGTTGCTAAACATGTAATGTATTTAAATATGTATGTTAATAATTTTTCGATATCACTCCTTACAAAAACACATTTGTTTAGGAAGTGATTTTGCAAAAATATTATCCGGCATTTTAACGATCAAAAAATATTTACATTAAAAAAAGCGAAATGTGCTTTAAATACGTAAATGTCAGTTACATTTAAAATGCACTTAACGTTTATTTTAAATTATTTAAACGAAATATAAACAAATTTTTTAAATTTGAAATTAGATTTTATGTTTAAAAAATAATTTTTTAATACTTAATTGCATGAAAATATAAAATTTAAAAACATGTAGGAGTAAGATCGAAAAATTCTTATCATACATATGTGGTAATAAAAACGAAACCACTAAACTTACAGTTTTCATTTTTTATTTGCTTGAAATTATTATTATAATTTACAAAAAAATATTTTTAATGTTTAAGTCACTAATGATGAACTTCTGAACTTTTTTCGGAAACTCTTCCATTACAGTTTTTATAGTTCTTTCTGTCACTTTGTTCGAACATCTCCGTTTAAAATCTACTACAATTTTGGACAAATTTTTTGTGCACTTCAATTCTCTTTTCAAAATAGCCCAATATCTCTCCAATGGCTTTAGGTCCGGGCAGTTTGGAGGATTTGCCTCTCTTGGTATTATTACCACATTACTGTTATTGTACCGCTCAAACCGGTTCGTTCATTCAACAAACATGTTCTCTAGTCACTGTTTAATAACATTGAAAACATTTTTACAGCAGACTTTTGAATGTTTGACCTTTTGTAGGACCAAATTGGGTTTTGTTAAAAATATTTAATAATTTAAGTTCAAAATTTTTCTGATTACTCATTTTAATTAGATTCTCAGATTTATGTTTTACTATGGTACCTCGACCAAAACAGGATCAAATAATTTTGTAGTTAAAAGTTTTAATGATAAAACGTGTGGGTTTTCGAACTCAGTTCTTATCTCATTAAATTAAAATGTAGTATTTAATTGTTTTTCTAAATTTATTAAATAATTTTGCGATTTTTGAAGTTTGAAGATTTCGCATTTCGTCAATATTTTCACATTGATAAAATAAAATAATTAAAAAAAAATGGAAAAACATTTAATTTAGCAAAATTTTTAAATGTACTTCAAACTGCCATCAAAATTTTCCCAAAACAGCGAAAGTTCATATTTTTCCACAAAAAAACCTTAAACGATTTTATGGTTACTAAAAATAATTATAATCTTTAAGACATTTTTATATTAAATCATCATTTTTTGATTTTCATAATTTAAAAAAAAATATTATAAAAATAAATCTTATTACAGGGTATCGTGCTGTTTGCTATTAACTATTTCATATTAACTATTTTCATTATTATCATCAAATAACTATAATTTAATTTCCGTATACAATTTTTTTCTATAAAAAAGTTTAAATTAAAACCAGACAAAATTTTAAATAACTCCCGACCAGAAATTCAATAAAAATAACAAAAATAAATAAAAAAACAAATTAGAATGCTACATATTCGGCTATGCCGAATCTGCAATACCCTCCACCACATATGTGTGTTAAGCAAATATCATATGTTTCGTACACACACACTCACCCATACACTCTAGATCTGTAAGTTAAAATTTTTTTTTAATATAACACGGAAAACCTAATGAGTTAAACAATTGATTTGCTACAACTTTTTTCTACTGAACCGATACTGATAATTTTTGGAATGATATCGGTTTACATCTTTTTATATACTACACCGATTTTTGTGGTTTTAGGTAGATAACTTTTTTGAATTTAAGAAATACTATGGTGAACGTGAGCGTGCCAGCAAATTGACTCATATTTTGATTTGATGCAGGAATATAAATACATTATGGAGTCTATGATGATTCCTTCTGAGCGTTACACACACACGCAAAGAAAAAATATGTTTGCGGTAATCATAAACGAGAAACAACATACTATTTTTATCAGATATTACGACCGTAACTGAAAATTTTGTTCATTCGCATCGTGGTTTTGAATTGAAACAAATGTTATCAAAATAAGAAAAATTCAATAATTAACATGTTGATGATAACAATAAATGTTTGCCGCGAAAATATCAATGTTTGCGAGGAACATATAGCGAAACGACATTTCTCTGCGTGAAGAATGACAAAGTTATTCATCACTTGTGGTGTAGGATATTACAAGTAAGAATGTTATATTCGGCTATGCCAAATCTTTAATACCCTCCATCACAAATGCGTGTGAAGTAAATACAGTATGTTTTGAACATACATACTCACAAACGTATATATTATATAAAAGTTTTTCTTACATATAACACAGGAACACATTATGCGTCATAAAATTAGTTATATTTTTAGCTATAACTTTTTTATCTACTAAACCGATTTTTATAATTTTTGGAATGAAAATGGAAAATTTCGATTTATAATTTGTCAATTTATAATTGTCTGTTGTACGAAAATTCTTCGCTTGAAATAAGAGTTTCCCTCAGATATCGGTCTATATCTTTAAAATACTGGTTTTAAATGGGAAACTTCTCAGGAGGATTACAAATACTCAGGCCAAATATCATTGAACTCTATCAGATATTATGGATGTGAGCTTGCCAACGCTTGACGGACGAACAGACGATTTTGTGCAAGAATATAGCGTTACACGCGCATTGACAATATTCATCACCACTTGTGGTAGTTTAGGGTATAAAAATAACAAAATGAAGTCAAGAAAAAAAATCACAAATATTCATTATATTAATGTTTAGCAAGTTTTGGATATTAAATTTATGTGATTTTTTTGTTTAATATTTTACTTTTTTATTTGTTTATAACTTTTATTTGATACAAAGTTATTTTTATTGTTATTATTTTTATATATATTTCTAGGTTATACACGGTGTACGTATCGAAACAGTTGAGACAACAACAAATTCACTAGAAAATGCGCCGGATTCAAATAACAATGAAGATTTTGAGACGCTGACGCATCATCAACATCAGCACCATCATTCGAGACGGAAAAAACGCAGTACGGTTGAGAGACCTTTACGAATTTCTTTAGTCTATGATGATTCCGTTCTGGGGTGAGTATTACAGTTCGTTACAAAGAAAAAATGCGTTAGTTTATGATTTTGCATTGCGAAATTATTTATATTTAATAAGTGAATTGTAAAATGCAAAAATGTAGATTATTTCACATGGAAAAAAAACCTTGATATGATTTTTTTTAGTTAAACAAGATAAAAGTTAATTTTCATTATTTTTGAAATTAAATAAATCGTAATTTTGATTTGAGATTTTATGATTTTTTAATATTTAATCATTAGTTCATTATGTTCATTTTTATCATTATTTTCGTTAATTTGTACGCGTTTCGCTTAAAAATTGTGAATTATAAAAAATAAGTTTTAAGTTTTTTTTATTTTTACTAAAAAAAACGTTAATGTAACTACTGTTTTTATCAAGAGATATTAAGCTTAAATTTAATATCTCAGCCATTTTTATATCCAATTCATTTCGCTTAAAAGTTTTAAGATTTAAAATAAAATTTAATTTCCTAATTTTCACCAACTTGAGTTTATAGTTATTTTTTTAATGTAAAAACTAAGAACTTTCTAGTGGTTATTTTCAGCTTTGTAACTAAGTAAATTATTTTATATTAATACGTAGATGTCTTTTACTTTGTGGACAGCCCACAGTCAGCAATTAAGCAAGAATTTATTAAGACTGAATACAATCGAAATATTGGGTCAAAGAGAAAAAATCGTACGGTTTTTTTCTCAAGTTGTAGTAATTCCCATAAATGAACCATGTCGTTCAAACAATTCGGAATGGTATATTCGAAACTTTTAATAACCTCCATCACGATCAGTTAAGAAATAATTTCATGAACATATTGGAAAGTCCCCTCCCAAAACGATTACTTCCTCCATGCTCCAAAACTCACTAAATATCATGTAATAGTTTCGACAATATGCGATAATAAAAATATCGTTTGTAAAGGGTATCATACCTAGTGTATTCAAAAACCGTAACGGGAAACCGGTTAACCGGTTTTTTGCATTGTAGAAACCGACCGATTTCGAATAATCTCTATTTTCGAATTATTTGTCATGCCAGTTTTGTTCAGTGGGTTAATCGGTTAACTTAACTCGGAAAACTTTAAACTTTTCACTATTAAATTTAACTTCATTATTCCGCCATTACTGAGTCAATACATAAAATTTTTCATACCGTGTGCTACACGAGCAATGTATTGTATGCATTCTTAGACATCATATCCTGGATCGATTTTGCTATGTGTTTGCTTTTGAGACATCACGAAATAAATCTCGTAAATCATATCAGCACGGTTAATACGAGACCTGTAGATCAGTAAGTGTCATTTAAAACTGCCATACATGAATCCCAAAATCAAAAGGATCTGGCACATACAAAAGGGAACTGTTTACTGAGCATTTCATTATATTCCTTAAGTAGCAAGATCTTCCTTCCCTCATGTTGAAGTTGTGTTGAGGTCATTTATATGCAGCCTGTTAGGTTCTTAAGTCTTCATTTTGTCAAGTTTGAATATTTGTCATTTGCGTATAACTTAGAGAAGGATTAAACACTCTCTAATCTCTAAGCGGGCACTAATTTTATATGCAGCCAATACCCTTAGTACCAATAGTGCCGTCTAGTTCATTAAGAATCTTATTTAGCTTTGCCCAGTGGCTATATCGTAACCAATAAGCATCTGCCGAAGTGCGATTTTAATATTAAACTCCTGTGGAGAAAAATATATAATTTCTCAAAATTTATAGTTGACGAATATACTGCTACACTATCACAATACCAGTGTTTTTGAAGTTTTCACATCTTTATAGTTTGGACAAAGCGAAGTAATCCTCCCGATGAATATTGACAATGTTCAAATCTCTTTACTCTATTTGAACTTTGTAAATTAAAATTTTATTCAAAATTGTCGTCAGTTTTTTGACTGAAATATTTAATTGTAGGAGAAAAGGAAGAACCGGGGAAACAAGAACCCAAAGTTTCGTGAAAGGATTAAACTTCCCTGTAACCCAGACTTTTGAATTTGTTAAGGACTAAAATAAAGGTGTGGCTCCTCAGTACTATGGAATTAATAAATTTCTCCAAAATCCAAAAACACTCTTAATATGATCCAATATTAATATCGAAGTACAAAAAAATTAGTAAAAGAACAAAAAAAACATGACTACTTAGTTTTTGTTTTACTTTGCTGAATGATCATTGTATCCATTGACTGGCTACTTGTCTCCAAGGTCATCTAATCAAATGCAACTTGTTTTTCTTTATCGTCGTTATTTGTTATTATACCCTTCATCATCACAAATGGTAAAGAAGTTATATTAACTTTGTCATTCCGTATGTAACGCTAAGAATATTCTTGCATGTTGGCACGCTCACAACCACAATAATTGACAGAGCTGAAATTAAATTTTGTCTAAGTATTTGTTATAGTCCTTAGAAGTTTCCTATTTAGTACCAGCAAAATCTGTATAGTAAATTAAAAGATGCAGACCAAGTACTTCAAAGCTTTAAGTTCAAATAAGAATAAGAATGAAGCTCTATGTACTTCATTACCATTCCAAGTTACCCAAATCGGTTCAGTAGAAAAAAGTTATAGCCAAAAATATAACCAATTTTGTGATACACTAAATGTTTCGTATTATTTTTAAGAAAAACTTTTCTATACGTCTGTGTGTGTATGTGTGAGTGTGTTCACACGCTTTTGTGATGGAGGGTATTGAAGATTCGGCTTAGCCGAATTAAGCTTATTTTAGTTTAGTTACAACGTCGTTTACAATAAAAATCATATAAATATTTATACAATTTTATTATTTTTTACTAATATTTATTCTAACAAAAACAGCAGCAACAACAACAACTACCAGAACATGGTTGCATGGTTGCATGCTTTAATAAAAATTAATTTTTTTAAATAAATTATTTCATAAAAAAATACTGTACAACAACAAAAACTCAATTGTTAAACTAAGAAAATTTATTCTAAAATAAAAAAACAACAACAAAACAAGTAATAAATGAATAAAATTAAATTAAAAAATGTTCACCTAAAGTTGTTGTTTTTTTTATAATGAACACGATACAACTAATTATCGCTTTAAAGTCTGACTTCCTACATAAAGCGTAATTCGCTTTATTCCAGATCTTATTATTTTAAATTATTCTGTGAAGAATTATTAAATAATTTTTCTCATTTTTTAATTTCTTTACCGTTAAGTCTTTTTAATTAAAGCGCTTTTTTTGATTAATTAAATAATAATTATTCTATTTTCTTTTATTACAGTCTGGACACTGATAAATTTATTCTTATAAATGTAAGTAAATTGTTGGATCCATAATTATTATTTTATTAAGACGCATAAGAGAAAAATATCACATTTCGACCGAAGATGCAGGTGTAACTTTAAGGTGGTTAATTTTTCAACAAAAAAATATCTGATTTTGTTAATAATTTATTGCAAAAAAAGGAATGTTTTAATAAAGGATATTTCAAGGTTTTGGTAATAATTAACCGACAGTTTTCACTAGTTCTATTTCATCTCATTAAAAGTTCCATAGCAAATAGGAATGAAGTCCAGCCGTATGAAGTGAACAAGCAGATTGATAAAAATATTAGAATTGTTAACAAAGTATTTACAAACGACCTGTTATATAAACCAGTTTATCATGTCTTATCTGAGAAGCTTTGCCGTAAAGATCGATTGACAAATTAATGGGGATTGAATCCAGCTTATTTCTGTCGTAAATTCAGTGTTATTCTTTAGATATTCTTATGACAAATATCTGCATTATTAGTTATAGTTGTGTTATCGCGTGTCAGTTGTTAGGACAAAGGGATGATCCTTTTTAAGTAACTTTATGTAAGACTTCAATTAGCTTACGGTTCATAAGTTCAATCTTCCAGCATTGTCGGGTGATCGACCCTATTATTCTAGCACTCGTTTGCGGTTTTCAGGAGCTCTTTAGAGATGCCCTCAACTCCAGGATATTTATAACACCTCAGACTTTAATAATCGGAGAGAATTTTTATCCGCTTTGACGTTTTCTTTATTTCTCACTATACTCGATGGTTCTATTATTATAAGAGGTGGAAGCATTGGTCCTATTAACAGACATTTTATTACATTCAGATAATGAAAAAGTTTGTTTCCTACATTCACTGATAAGGGAAGAGATCGAACATATTTGCTTAACTACGTTTGTACAGAAAACTGATTAATAGAATGGACATCTTCTCGTAAACTCACCAATTGAATGGATAGATAGATTGGTACACTGAGATACCTTTTCTCAGTGTACCAATAATTGAGAGGTTTTAAAAACATCGTCCTGCAAAATGTAATAGACCAAATTGAATCGGTGAAAATCTTTATCATTAAAACAATTCAACTGTATTCCCAAAAGACAATATTCTGGTGAAAAACAATTTCGAATCAATCGCTTTGTTTAGAACAAACCAACGTTGGAAAGCTGGATCGGACACTGACTTAGTTGGTGGTCTAAAATTTTAAAAGAATGTTACCCATAAAGGAAGAGAAGAAGGAGACACCCAGCACATTTAAAACGAAGGCAAACAGTTTGCAAAAGACGAGCTTAAAATAGACCATATGTCAAAAATTCGATTCCTCATCGCTAAGCGCCATTTTCTCTGAGCTCATCATTTGGATCATAGACCAAAAAAATTTAATTAACTAACGTATAATAGTTTGGTCCTCCATTGATATGATACGTATTTATGCAGCGGAGTAATAATATCAAAAATTGGGCCATCGCAGTCCCTTATAACAGTTATAGGTTTCGCTCTACTACCTTTAAAAATATCATCTTTTATCACCTTATAGATTTAAGGAAAATGGTGTTTACCCAGTCATAGCAACGGGATATTAATCAGCAAGAGTTTTTCCTGAGTTCAATATAAAGCCATTGAAGCCTCTGCCGAGTCATGTTAGAATGGATCTTCGAATATACGATCAAATATACGAGCAAAGACTAACAAAGACAAGCCAGCGCTGTCGGTATCGTAACTTAATCAAGCCGTGATGAAGGCAATCGCATCAAATGCTTGTCATTCCATATTAATGCGTACTGGTCCCAAGTTTATTAAGGCGTTACGAACCATAATGGGGTTCAACAAACCTGTGACATTTTATCCATGTAAGCACAACCTTCCGATTTGAATTGTAAAGCGCTACGCAGCATCATATCGCCAGGGTATTACACATATATCATCATCTCAATCAAAAAAACATGGTGTTATTGGTTTCTCCACCAGTTATCAATCAAATTATTAGTTATGTATAACCAAAGCAACCAGCCCCAGATGTTGACTTTCGGTATAGTTTAATAGAGGTCTACCACTTCGGCAATGCGGGGGTGAGACATTATCCTATTTGAAGAAAGTAAAAGTTTATCGGTCTAACCGACCTGGAGAATGGTCTCATGCTAGAATCTAAATATTTCTCCTTATTTCCGCAATATTCTTCGTTATTAAAAAGCAGAAGTTCAAACTTCAATAATAGATTAGATTATTGTGATCGATAATACTAATTTACAAGCATTTTCAAAAATAAACCTTTCGATATAAAACATTTTCATGATATATAATATATCAAGTTGGTATTCTTTAAACCCACAGGCTTAAAGAAAATTTTACGAAGTTAAGTCTTAAATAAATATATAAACCCAATTTGCTATTAATTTTCAACAAAGTCCAACCATCAATAACAAATCAGTTATTTCCACCAAAACAACATCTTGAATAATTCCCATCTTATCCTACAATAACTAATTTATATCTCTTCAAATACATTCTCATTAGACTCTTGAATAAAATATTTGTAATTGTTCTTATGTATTTTTCATACACCCCCCGCCTTCCAACAAAAGGATACAGTACTACCAGAGGCAATACAATTTTGGGAACAAGCATTAATGGTGCGGCAAACAAAAGGTCCTATAAGACTTAACAGGTAAATTTATCAAGAAGGAAACTATTACATTTTTTCCTCTAAGACATTTTCCTTTTGTTGTTATTGTAAACGACCATTAGTATTTTAAATAATTTATTAAGATTAATTATTTCATAGGAAATGCAACAGTACGAAAGTTTTTGTTAAGAATGGTCTCACACATTGTATAGATAATTGCAAATCAATAACCATGTGTGGTGAAGTACAAGTGCCTGAAGGACATTTAGATGTAAGTTAATTTGTCATATTGTTGTTATCTAATCAATATAAATAGAGCTTAATTATATTCTCTTCTTCTTTGTTCCGATTGTCTAAGGTTTGTCGTATTTGCAATGCCACTGGACAAAATTGTCGTGTGGAAGAATCTACACAGGCTGGTGAGGGTATTGAAGATGCTGATTTTGTTTTTTATGTTTCGGCCAGACAAACAGAACGTTGTCATAAGGGTTTAACGGTGGCTTATGCTGCCCATTGCCAACAAGAGGCTACTTTAGATCGTCCCATAGCGGGTCATGCGAATTTATGTCCCAATAGTATAAGCACAAAACCTCAGGAACTACAAACTCTTATATCGACGGTTAAACATGAGATTTTACATGCTTTGGGTTTCTCAGTAAGTTTATTTGCTTTCTTTCGTGATGATGAAGGTAATCCCGAGAACGCCCAGAATACCTGATACCGGTAAACCGCAATTGAATGAAATGTCAGTAAATATTTCCATTTACTATGAAAAAAGCTATAAAAATAATTTCTCACTTCATAGATTACAAATTCACCAGTGGAGTAATGAGACCATACGTAAAGTGGTTAGAGAAAATTGGTCGGTTCGTAATGGTCATGTGCGCAAAGAAATTGATATGATGGTAACACCGCGTGTGGTAGAAGAAGTTCGCAAACATTTTAATTGTAAACTATTAGAAGGTGCCGAACTAGAGGATCAAGGAGGTGAGGGTACGGCCTTGACTCACTGGGAGAAACGTATATTAGAGGTATTTTGTATATAATTAAAAGAAAACTACTTTAATTTGTTATTAATTGATATTATTTTTAGAATGAAGCTATGACTGGTACTCATACCCAGTCTCCTGTTTTCTCTCGCATAACTTTAGCTTTAATGGAAGATTCAGGTTGGTATCGTGCCAACTATAGTATGGCAAGTCCTTTGTCTTGGGGTCGTAGTTTGGGTTGTAATTTCGTTATGCGCAGCTGTAAAGATTGGATTCAACTAAATAATGCCAAGTATGTTATTTTTGAAGTTATTATTCGTTTTGGCTTAATATTAATCTAAAATTGGTGCTCTTTTTTAGGGGTCGTTCCATACATCCGTTTTGTTCGAAGGTGAAACAAGATCCCTTACAAACCGAATGTACAGATGATCGTAATTCGGTGGCGTTGTGCAATTTAATACGACATAATTATAGATTACCAGAACAGTATCAAGTAAGTGAATTAAAACGGAGAGTTTGGAAAACTGAGAGCGTGAATAACGCTCGATAATTCGATTGAAATAAAAAGTAACAAATGCAAGGATTTGTAGCAAAACGAATTTTAAAACTCAGATTTAAAAATAAGATTTTAGAGCAGTCAAAATACAGTGAATACAAATTTTAAATTTTAGTAAAAATTTAAATTTTCACTAAAAATTTAAACTTTTACCTAAAAATTCAAAATTGTACCAAAAATAAGATTTTACTTAAAATTCCAATTTTCAGATTTTATAAAATTCTGATTTTCATTAAATAAAAGTTCCGATTTTCACTAAAAAAAGGAGTGAGTTAACACTCCCAACTCACCCGATACAAAAGCAGTCAAGTTAGCTCAGTGCTCGAACTATTTGGTACGAAATGTTAAAGCTAATGCAGTTGTAAAACCCAAAAAAAATTCAAAA
This sequence comes from Cochliomyia hominivorax, assembly GCA_004302925.2. Taxonomy (NCBI): domain Eukaryota; kingdom Metazoa; phylum Arthropoda; class Insecta; order Diptera; family Calliphoridae; genus Cochliomyia; species Cochliomyia hominivorax. The sequence goes on along the minus strand of PYHX02000467.1, from coordinate 115,648,216 downwards.
CGCTGCTTAAAATTTAGAGGCCAAAATCTTAGCATTAAAATTATGTTTTATAAAAAATTACGTTGCGCAACTTATATTTTTCGCAAATTTCTTTTCACAAATTTTAATTTTCATAAAATTTAAAATTTTTACCAAATTTTCCAATTTAAAAATTACAATAAATTTTAAAAAAGTTTTAGTTTGACTCTAAAATTTTTATTAAATTCAAATGTTTGATCTTTCAATAAAAAAAATTTTCACTTTTTCTAAAATCTGAGATTTTCACAAAAAAATACAATAATAATTTTAATTTCAATAATTTAATTTGAAAATGTAAAAGTATTTTTTTAAAAGTATTTATTAAAATCCTGGATTTTAATAAAAACTGGAACTATAAATATCTAAAGTTTTTTCAAAAATAATCATGTTTCATATTTCAATAAAAAATACAAAATTTTCACAAAAAATTAATTTTAAAAGCACTTTAACTTTCATTAGAGACTCAGATATTCCGATTTTCACTGAAAATATTTCCATTAAAAATTTAAAAGCAGACACTTCAAAATCTGAGATTTTCCTTAAATTCAAGATTTCAATCTCTAATAAAACTTAAAAACTTTAACTATTTTAAGGTCTAAACTAACATTTTTGATATTTTATACTAAAAAGTAATTTGACTAGAAGCATTTAATCTTCCATTTTCCATAAAATCTGAGATTTCCTCAAAAATTTCGATGACGGAACGCTGCTAGGCAATTAGAGGCCAATCTGAATAAATATCGAAATTTACATCAAGGAATGTTACCATGTTTTTTTTAAACAAGCCGCTTCCATTCATACGACTTCAAAATGTGTCCACTTATTTTTGGCCTGATTTGGCATCCTGTCACAATGGTAACAAACCCTTAAGTGGTAGAAAAACAACATTGTGGTATTTGTACCAAGAGAGACAAATCCTCTAAACTGCTCGCAGAGATTTTTCGGAGCTCTCATTTAGAACAAATTCAATTTAGTGTGGTAGATTTTAGACGGAGGAAAGACCTATTTGAGCCAAGTGACAGAAAGCACTTCAAAACCATTAATGGAAAGGTTTCCGAAAAAGGTTAAAAATTCCATCATTTGTAAATAAAAACAGTTATACATTAATGTGTGTTAAACATTTTTCGATCTCACTTCTTAAAATAGATATTTTTATTAAAATCTCATTTCTTTGAAATTCAATAAAATCAAAGATTCACTAAATTTCTCTTTTTAGTAAAATTTCTAAATTTAAAATTTTGTAAAAATTTAATTTTTGTTAAAATATTTAAAAAACCCCAACATTTGGAAAGGAACAAGATATATTTTAAACAAAAGTCATATAAAAAATATATCATTAAAATTAATTTTCAAGCCGAACTTTCACTAACATTTTTAACTCCACAGAATTTCGATAGTATAAACAACATAAAAGAAGGCGATGAGGTTTTTTACGGAGGCTCTGTCTCGTTAGCGGATCATTGTCCATATATACAAGAGTTCACTTGGCGTAATAACAATATAACAATACGAGGGTCCCACTGTCATTTTGTGGAAAATAATCCCAGTAAGTTAAAACCTTTATCATAGAAATAATAAACAAGAACTTAATCCTGCTTTCTTTTCCTTCACAGAACCAGCTAAAAACTATGCCCTTGAAAGTTATGGACAAGGATCAAAATGTTTCGATCATGGCGATTCCATGTGGGAGGAACGCACTTGCCATCATACACGAGAATGGCAACATTGGGGTTCTGGCTGTTATAAATACAATTGCAGCGATGGACGCTTACATATACAAGTAGCAAATTATACTTATACTTGCTATTTTCCAGGACAAAGACTTTCCATAAGTATTTCAGCCAATGGTTGGCTACATAGAGGTGCTCTTATTTGTCCCTCTTGTGAGGAATTGTGTGGTGAATATTTTGGAGCCCGCGACGAGCAATGTCGTTTAAGGGAGGAAGCACCACCATTAAATAAATATCCACAAGATCATTTACGTTGTGGAGCTTGGAGTGTACAGGTTACATTCCTGCAATATTTGCCATTAACTCTTGCTGTGTTAAGTCTGCTCATACAACAAAGAATTGTAAATGCAACACGACAACGATAGATTTAGATACAATGAATGAATTAAAACAAGTATACAAAATGGTATATAATATATCTTTGTAGGAATAGGAAATGTATATATAAATTTTAGTCTAGACTCTCTAGTTAAATATTGTTATTATATTTTTTGACTAAACTTTAACATTTATTTTTTTGGAGAATATGAAAACCAATCAACCAAACAACATTTTAAACTGTGCTGTGGTTCTCAAACTATATATTGCAGGCAACTGCTTGACTGTTGCATGTGCATTAAAATTATTTTTGAGATATTTTTTTGTGTAGAACAACTCCCTCCCAGATAAAAATTAAATACCTAACAAAAAAGGCAGCTGCTTTTAAGCGTAATACATTCTTCTATGAAGTTATGAATTTGAACAAAATGACATAAGAGAATAGTATTCATATTTTGTAGGCGCATTTTTAAATAAACTCAATATTTTTGTAAATTTATTTTAAGAAAAATCTATAAAAAAAGTTTCTTTATTACACCCTCCATCACCACAAATGGTGACGCTAAGTATTCGTGTGTAACGCCAAGAAGGAATCATTTCAGACCCCATAATGTATATATATTTATGAATCAAATCTAACCTGAGTCGATTTAGTTATGTCCGAAAAATCGGTTCAGAATATTAAAACATAAAGACCGTTAACTGAAACAAACTCTACATTTAAGCGAAGAACTTTCGTTAAATTGTTTACTATAAATCGACAAATTAGAATGAAATAATTGCCATAATATTAAGTTAGATACAATTCATTACCATTCCAAAAATTATCAAAATCGGTTCAGTAGAAAAATATAATTTATTTTATGTCTCATTAAATGTTCTGTGTTTTATTTAGGAAAATATTTTATTATATTATATACGTTTGTGAGTGTATGTGTGACTTTGTATGTACGAAACACAACGTATTTACTTAACACACATTTGTGCTGAAGGGTATTGAAGATTCGGCATAGCCGAATGTTACTTTCTAACTTGTTTTTTCTCTCATTTTCTAATAATTTTTTATACTTTTGTGTATGTGTTTTAAAATGTTAATAAAACTATTTTAATTTAAGTTATTTAAATAATTTTACTATGCAAATTGAAATAATAGAAAATGGAATCTGCCAATTTTATTCCTTAAATATTTAAACTTATTAAAGCAACAAAACACTCTCTTTACATTCCTTTTGTTATTATTTGCATAAAAAGCATTTTAATTAATAATTTCGTCCTCTTTATAAGTGATTTAATAAATAAATTATATTTAAATTTATATGAATTTTATTTTATAAATCCAAAAACAAATAAATATTTATGTGTATTTTTATGATGTATTTAATAGAAAATGTGTATGTATCTTTATATACAATTATTATTATTATTATTATTATTGTATTTTATAATAATTATTAAATTGAAAACAAACAAATTATAGTTAAAAAAAGAACAAAATATAATAAAAAGAAGAAATAAACAAATAATTGAAAATGTATTTTAATTTAATACTTTCTTCTACCCGTTTCGCTTTGCTGCACAGCAGTTCACCACATTAAAAGACAAATCCTCCTGACAAATTCCGTTTCAAAATTTCCAATAAAACCGTTTCATAGAAAAGTGACCAAAATTTGGACCAATATTTACTAATTGTTATATATAGGAACGACTCTCCTTATTTTCATTGTATGACCACATCTTTAATACACTTTCTCGCATAAAACTAATTTACAAGAAAATTATTGTGTCTAAATTTACGAATTTTATCTGCAAAAGTTGTATGAACAGTACCATTGACTTATCTGTCCTAAATTTTTTCTTTAAGAAAGTGATTGGAACTAAAATTGTTTATCTTTAGCTACAATAATTTCACTGATAATAGATTTGCGATCCCTTCCTTTGATCCTTGCCGTCCTACATGTTCAGTATAACTGTTTTTACTACTTGATAATGCTTTACTTTCTCTTCGATATAAGTTAAGATATAAGATAATATTTTATCGGAACTACCTCTCCCCCTGATCCTATTCCTTCTACCTTTTTTCCTGTAAGAGTGTTTATTGAGAAAGTAATAGGGATGCAATTTTAATACTCTCACTTCAATAGTTCTTTATATAAAATCCGATAATCAGTTTGCTTTATATGGGGCAATACCTCCCCCTGGACCTATCCGTTCTACATTTTGTCCAGTAAAGCAGTTCTTTCAAAATTCTAGCTGTAGTAGCTTGTAGAGACAGATGACCCATAAAGTTTATTCAAATAGTATCCAAAACGAAAGCAAGTTTGGAAGGAAATTGATTCCGATCTAAAAAAATTTCCGAAATCAATGGCAGACCCTATTTTTGAGGTAGTTCTCATTATGAATAATACTATAGAGACTGATACATGCGTTTATAGGAAAATACCATTAAAAATGACTGTTAAAATTAAGTTATGCAAGTGAGAAATCTAAACCATCTGCCACAAATGCATGTGAAGTAAATACATTATATTTCGCACATACACAGTGTATATACCCGATTTTCATAATATGAAATCATAATAAAGTACACAGACTTTAATATTATGACAAAATTTTATACTAAAATGTCGATTTAAAATTGATAATTTTACGAAAGTTCTTTGCTTGAATTTAATGGTTGCCTTAAATATCGGTCTATATCTTTTAAAATACTGAACCGATTTTGCTGGTTTAAACACTATGAGAGCATGGCAACAACAGACAGATTCAGATAATGATTTGATTATGTGGTCTAAGATGGATTTCTTCTTAGCGTTACAAACGGAATGATCAAGTTAAAATACCTTCCTAAACACTATTGGTGGTGGAGGGTATAAAAATCAGATTTCAAAAGATTCGGTCGTACTCTAGCAATGGCTTTTAATAAGACATTCCAATTTATTATACTGTTGTAGTACATAAGGTTTGTGTCTTCGCTTCAAGAAGATATTAGTACTGCCAAATTGTTTAATGTGAATCTTTTACAATAATTATATTCATCCATTACAATATTTGATTTATATTCTATTGCCTTTTTTATGATTTATTTCGCAAATATGTATAATTTAAGAATTCTAACCGATTTTTAAAATCATTGCTGCTCACAAAGAATCGTTTTGATATTTTCACAAAATTTTCTATTGATTTAAAGAAGCATCACTTTAACGATTTCATTTCCGTTTCCTTAAGTATTTTCCATTTTTGTTTACTGTTATCTTTAGTAAGTTCTTGAACCAATCAGTGTATTTTTTATATTTTTTTATCTGTAAATATATATTTATCTACGATTCTTTATCAATTTATTATAATTTATTGTTATTCATTATGCATTCGGCATAGCCGAATACAGCATTCTTACTTTGTTAATAACTCTTGATTGGTCGAGTTACGTGATTCGAGCGGATAACATACATTATAACTATGGAATGATATTAAACGATATGCCAAATTATGAAAGAATCGGTCTAATACTTTTCCTAGGTACCATACAACTTCCTTTCATAATATCACTTTGAAGAGCTTTAGTCTTATAAATGGGTTGGTATTCTAATAAAATTTGATCAAATTAGGACATAAAAATCAATGTATGAAATTTTACAACGTTCATAACTCCATAACTCCTACATAATCTCCTCCAGAATTTTCAAAAGAACATCCGATAGAAAAGCAGCTCGATTAGTTTAAATTAAAATTTTGAAACCATCAAATCTGGAAATCAAAGTCGAGATTTCTAAAAAAATATATTCTTCCTAAATAATGAATGGAGAAACGTTTGTTCTGACAGAAATTTTTGTGTTGCTGATGTTGGGCCTAAGTTGAAGGAAAGTTTAGGGCCCAAAAGCAGTAAATTTTTCCACAAAATTCTTGGTGTGGCAAGCAATATGCAGTTGCGGCAAAAGAAGCCAATCATTTGTTACAACGAGCTCTATAAATACCGACATTTATGAATTTCTATTCATAAGACTTCATAATGCTTATTTTTAGCCTGACTTGTCATGCTGGCACTATAGTAAGCAAGGTCTTGAGTGGTACAATAATGTATGTTTCAAAATGCCCGTTGAGAGATATTGGGCTCTTGTTGAAAGAGAATTGAAGAACATAGAAATTGTGTGGTAGAATTTAAATGGAGATTGACTACCTGTTCGAGCAAAGTGATTAGGATTTTCGAAAAAGCTTCAACAATATTTCTTTTGTAAGTTGGAATAATAATTTCAATCAAATAAAACAAAATTAAAGTTTTTTTGTTTTACTTCTATTAACAAATATGTGTGTTAAGAATTATTTGAACTCACTTCTTATGAGTGTCTCAAAAACATACAGATGGAAGAAAAATTTTAGAGCCAAAACCGTATGGATGGGTATAAATATTCCTTCAGGTTTTTTAAATCCCAAAGACCCCGAAACAATAATAAAACTCCTTTTGGATACAGACAGATAACTCAGATGCAGGTGTATTGTATATTGACGGTAACAATGTTGTCCTTTTTAAGACTGTTGTATAACTGGCTCAGTTCACCAAAAACTGCTGAGAGGTGATGTATTGTGATATCATTTATAACCAACAGTGTGGTGTAGGGTATTACATTGTCGGGCTTAACCAACTATAATATTCCTGCATGAATATATTTTAACTTTAAAATTTCCGCATTTGAAAAAAAAATGTTTCAATGTCAATTACAAAACTTCCATTAAGTTTTGCCGCAAAAATTACGTAAATAACAAGAACGAAATTAATCACAACTTTTAATAAAAAAATTAATAATTTATCATTTTTCCTATGAAATCTATCACTTTCTGTTTAAGTATTTAAATTAATTATTTTATTTTATTTATTTTTTTCACCATTAAATATTATAAATGAATTTGCGATTTCTTTTTTAAAAATATGAACACTTTTTATTATTAATGTTTACATTTAAATTATTTACATAACTCTTACTCACTCGCCTCTCTCTCTCCTTCTCTCCTTCTCTCTCTCTCTCTCTCACTGCTATTTAACATACGACCATGCACTAAAGCCCCAACTTACGCCGTCCCGATTTCCATTTCATTTTATGAATTGAAAAAAATCGATTTATATCGTTGCAATTTCAAGACCATACACTAGAGCCCCAACTTACGCCGTCTCGATTTGCGTTTCTTTTTAAGAATTAAAAAAATTCGATTGTACGTGAAATAAGGGGAATTTTCTCCTCTTTGTTATACAAAGGAAGCAAAGAACCAGTGACCGATTATGTTAAAAATATAAGTGTGTGATTCGCCAAAGTACATTAGGGACGTTAAAGAAAAGTATTAAGTTTGGAATTAAAAAAAAGACGTAATAAAACGTTTGAAATAACGAGAAAAGATTGTTAATACAGGATGACAATTATAAAATTAATTCATTAGCTGAATTTGTCACACAACTCCAATCTAAACAGGATACTATAGGAATAAATCTCTTATTATTTGGGATGAAGTTCATACTTTCAATTTGGATACATGATCAAATTAAGCGAAGAATATCGCTAAGCAAGGACGTCATAAAAAAATAAAGATTTCTCTATTTTATTCCACATTAAGTAATTAGTGCATCAAGTAGTAATGAAAATTCTTCGAATTCGAAGTCACAAAATACAACATTTTTTGCTTTGTATTCAGTATTTTCTCTAATAAATTACATTTCAGTGAATTTATATAGAAACACTTGATTCGACTTGCGTTGCGTTTCTCTGGTCCCCATTAACTACCAATTTGACGCAACATTTGTATAATTTTTATACCCTACACCACCACAAGTATTGAAGGGGGTATATTAACTTTGTCATTCCCTGTCTAACGCTGACAAGATATGATAATGTATATATATTCTTGCATCAAATCAAAATCTGAGTCGATTAGGTATGTCTGTTTGTTGTTGGCACGCTCACATTCACATAATGGTCAGAGTTTTATTTTTAAAAAGGATATAGTCCGATATCTGAGGCAACTTCTAAATTCAAGCGAAGAACCTTCATTACCATTCTAAAATCAAAAAAAAAAAATATTTAAATCGGTTCAGTAGAAAAACAGTTATAGTCCAAATATATAACTAATTTTATGACTCATCAAGTGATCTTGTGTAATATTTAAGAAAAACTTTTGTATATAGAATACGTTTGTGCGTGTGCATATACGAAACATAATGTATTTTAACTTCACATGCATTTGCGTTGGAGGGTATTAAAGATTCGCCGTAGCCGAATATTGTAGCATTCTTAATTGTTTAACTTTAACTTGCACTTTAAATTTAATTTTATTATTTTTCATAGAATTTCAACACTTTTTTTATTAATTTATTAATAGATTTTATTATTTATTTAACAGAATTTATTAATAAATTTATTTATTGATTAACAACTTCATGATTTAGCGATGTTTTTGCTAAATTTATTTTGTCATCTTAATTTGTCATCTTTAATTGTTTGAATTGTTGTTATTATTATTGTTATTGTGACTGCATTTCTTTCACAAGAGAATAAGTGTGAGCATGCAAATTGTACATGAGTGGGAGAGTGAGTGAGAAAGAGAGAGTAATAAAACTCATAATATGATTATGTTTATGTTTTGTTAGTGTTTTATTGTAATCAAATAATAAAAAAACATGTTTTTCAATAAAAGGAATCTTTAATTATGTTTGTCTTGTTGTTTTTCTATGATAATAAAAGTAAAGAAAAACAAATAATTTATTGTTTTTAAAGTGGGAGTTAATTGAGTGATAATTAATAATTTAATAAAATAATTTTTATTGAAATACAATTAATGGAAATTAATAGAAATTGATTTATCAATTTGTTTATTGTTGGAAATTATTTTAAATTTTTATTTATCGTTAATTAAAAATAATAAAAATAATAAATTTTTACATGCTTATGGTGTTAGCTCTCGAGCTACTGAATATTTTTTAATGAAATTTAACAAGGGTCATCTTGATTTACAGGAGCATAAGTTCTTAGTGAGATCACGAGAAGGATTGATAAACTTCCAAAGTCATCTTGTGTAATTTTTTTTATGTCCAGAGAACATTTTCAGTCATTTTGCAATATGTTTACGGCAAACATTCTTTGTTGTTACCAACATGTTAATTGTTAAATTCATTTTATTTTAGTAAAAATTTTGTAATAAAATTATTTTTATTAAATTGAAAAAAAGTATTGTGGTCGCAATATGTTTGACTGATCACAATTTTATTGTTATTAAAGAGCTCGTTATAAAAAAACTATTGTTATCAGGACAAAATATTATTTTCAGTTTACCGACAACTGAATATGAACAAATATTTGTTTTTATAATTTATTGTTATTAATGCAAAATCATAATGCTAATAAACCAATTTTGTAGTTACGTTAACAATATTGTATAACAGTAGTATGTTGTTTGGTTACCGCAAACATATTTTTTCTCTTCGAGTAACAAGAAACTTTCTCAAGTCACGAATTGGAATGAAATATATATTTAACAGTTCAAAAGTTTTACAAACTTATTTAAAAACAAGTAAAAATGTTATGGTCGGTCAAGCCGGAACCTACACCACAATGTTGGTTATAAATGATAGTGACGGAAAATTATTAAACGACTCTCGTATAAATTTATTTTCTAATTTGTTTATAAATCTGCGGTACATTATTTTGAAACTGACATTTATGTGATATTTAAAAACGTTTTTGTATGGGGTTAAATGGTAGCAACGTGAAATTATGGAACGACCCTCATATAGTTTTCACATCGAATTTTTCTTTTCTTTATTCGACCAATTACTATACAATTACAACATAAATGTGAGATTTATGCCCTTCAAAGCGATATTAGGAAGTGGGCTTGTATGGGTCCTATGAAAAGTAATTTAATGACGTTTGCATAATTTGACACATCGATTTATGGACCTTTCACGGCACATTTCAATAAGTTTCGTATCGGGACCATCAAAAATTGCGACCTATAGAGTTTTCAGAACGTTTACGTAGACAGCCAGCCGGACGGACTCAAAAAGTCATTCAGAATTGTTCGATATCAATTTTTAGATAAGATTTTATTAACTTGATATCAACCGACGACACACAGGCGATCATAGTTAAATAAATTTTTCTTTTCACACCGAACTCCTTCTTCCTTCTAAACGCAGTGTGCGTTTTGATTGATCCGCCCATTATTTCCCCTCCTTTTTATAAAATTACACTTATTAAATTTTATTATTATTTTTTTTTTTCGGTTATAAATTTTTATATTTAATTTAAATTCATTATTTATATTTTTTTGTTATTGTAATTACAATACAATACAAACTGTTTACAATAAAAAAAAAAAACAAATTACTATCAATATATCAATAATATAAGAAGTTTTGCCTAAATTGATAAAAAGCAAAAAGTTTTTATATTAAAAAAAATAATAAAATTATTTAAACAAACATTTTTAAATTACATAAAACACACGATTTTTTTTTAAACATACAAAAAATTTTATAAATTATTATTCGATTTCGATTTAATTTAAATTTAAATATTAAAAATAAAATAAAAAATATATAAATAATTTATATACAAAATTTAAATTTTACAAAAAAAGAAAATATTTAAAGATTTTTATTTTTAAATATTAAGATTATAAAAATAAATTAAATTAACATTTTTAATAATAATTATATATATATACACACATACAAATGTTATAGAAAATTATACAGTTTTATAAAAAAATATTATTAAAACTAGATTTTTATGTACATTTTTTTTAAAAACAGGGAATTTTTTAATTTATTTTTTTATAATTTTTATTGTTTATTTAATTGTTGTTATTGGTATTTTTTAATAAAACAAAAGTAATGATTTTGATTTTTTAGAAAATATTTTTGGGTTTTAAGGTAAAAGAAATTTTAAGAAAATTTTGTCAAAATTATTTGCGATTTTTTTTTTTGCCAAATTTTTTAATTACGAAATTTTTATTTATTATTAAATATTTTTTTTCAATTTTCTGTATTATTTTTCAATCTTTTTGTTGTATTTTTTAGATTATGTTTTTCATTCATTAGTTTTTATTGATTCAAATTTTTTTTGTTCAAAATTTCTTAAAATTCACTTTCCATTTTTATAAATTATAATTTTTATAAATATTTCATTCTTTTTAAATAAACTTAAGCTAAATAATTTGCGCATGCGCAGATATTTTATTTATTAAATTATTTTTCGTTAAATACATATAACAGGTAATTTTCTTAATTTTTATATAAAATTTTTTTATTAATAAGTTAAAATAAAATTTCATAAGATTTCCTACTTAAGAACTAAAAAAAAAGAGACAAAGAGTTTGTCTTGCAAATATCAAGAAAATATAAGCCAGCTTCCTTATCAAGATTAACTCTCTTCCCCTTAACCGCTTCCTCACTTTTCAGAAACCAACTAATATCTACTAGTGTCTCCAGGATTTAGGTAATATATAATTCTTAATCGCATACAAAGATCTAGCATACCAGTGGACACCATTTTGTTGATTAGCGGTAGCCGATCCCTGACTTTTGCCCGATGATGTAGCTAAGGAAAATCTCTCTTTAAGAGCTGACCAAACACGCATGGGAGCCAAACTCCAATGGGCCAAGGATTGACTATTAACTATGGCATAGCAGGAGGCAGCCACAGAATTTACCACTATGGTGCCCTCACGGGTCAAAGGAGCCACTACTCCTTTGCGCAGAACAGCTTTAAGATCAACAACTTTTTGTGGTCTCAATAAACCAGTATGATCATGAACAAATACTTGATCTCCCTCCTCCACTCGATCAGCAAAAACATAATCAGCCAATTGTTTGTCTGAATTCCAAACCATTACCAAATGGGCGGGGGTAACAGTAAGCTGGGCACCCGAATCCGTTGTCAATTGCACAAATTCTTGGGGTAAATCTAAATTACGATCCATAAATAAAATGATCTCACTGTAGATGGCTTCTCCTTTGTCATTCATGCTAAGCACGCGATCTCCTATAACAAGATCACTCATAGCTTTACGTTCACCATTTTCCAATAAAACCGAACTGTCTTTGGTAAAGCAACCACTATCATGAGGGGTATGAGAAGAATCTGCAAAAAGAGATTAAAAAGAAAGAAATAAAGAGAAAATTAATTTTTATGTAAAATTTTGGTTTAAGATCAGTTTTTTTTTTTTGATTTTTTGCAATAACAAGTCAAGTCAATCCAGTTAAGAAAAAAGTTTTTAAGCCTTCAAATCCTTTAAAAAGTTATAAAGGTAAAAATACCTGTGTTTTAGGTTGTTTTTTTTTTCTCTTCTTCTCTTCTTAATCTAATTTGGCGTTAATAATACCACAAAAATTGTTTCGTCTCTTTATGGTTTTTGTTGGGGGATTAAAAATAAGCCGGACTGCTTATTTTTATTAGAGAGTCAAAAAGGTGTTCACAGTTGTGTTCATCTTGTTTTCAGCCTCTTTTTCTCTTTTGCTTTTAAAGGGTGTTTACCTAAATGGCATCTGCCAAACAGAGTATCAATATCAGCATTTTCTCTTTCTCAGTTTCAACAAAAGATCTTGTTGTTTTTTTTTTTTTTTTTTTTTTTTTTTTGTAAAATTGATCTTGTTTTTTCAAGAGATTAGTTTTTTATTATAGAAATTGCAAAAGACTCGAGCCAAAAATAGATTAATATAATTTTTATCCCCTTAAATAAACAAAAGAGCTAAAATATAATCCTTAGCCCAACAAAAAGAAGGGAACAGTGAGAATAAGCAAAAATTTACCTGTTTCGGAGAAAATGTTATAGAGAAAATGTTTTTTGTTTATGGGAGAGCAAATCCAAAAAAAAAAGATAATATTTCGTAATATTACAAAAAAGGGCGTTTTTTATTTAGACTCTACTGAAACAAGCGCTAATTAAAATTATATTAAGAGGGCAATTTTTTTCCCAAGACCACCCAGATTTTAGATGTTTTGTAAAAAGTAATAAATGAATTATTAAAGGAAATTTGATTACTTCTCTTTTTCTATAAATAAGAAAAACAAAATAATTCAGAAAAATAATTAGAAATTTCAAAATTGAATTTCTCTTAATGAAAATTTAAATTTGTCATTATCACACTTTCCGATATTTTTAAATTAATTTAAGCGCCTTTTTTTCTATAACGAAAATTCTTGAATTTTTTTTGGGATCAAAAAAAAAGAAGTTTTCTTTTTGACCACCAATTGTGTTTTTTATTATAATTAGTGTCATAAAGCTATAATAACAAGCCCCTAAACTCCATAAACGATTCCTAAGAAAATTTTTCATTTTGAGGTTAGAATGAATAAAAAATCTATTAATATAAATTGACTACCTTAACGTGTTTTAAATGTTTTTTTTGTGATCTTTAAAGGTATAATGACATGATAATGCTTTTATTTTGATTTTACACTTATATAAGAAATATTTCTGGCTTTAACCCCTTGTTGAGATTTTTATTGAAAAAGATTGAATTTTTGTTGTTGTTGGTGTTGTAAATCCATTTAGCTTTTTTTTTGAAATTTGTTAATAAACCATTTAAAAAAGACTGGTTCTTTATGAGTTTAGAGGAAACAAAACAGATTGTAATTTTCTCTAATCGGTTAAGATACATGATACCAAATTGGTGTGAAATACATGTCGGTTAAAAAACAAAAACAACTACTATTACAGAAACAAAAAAAAAAAACAATAACAAAATACCTAACCTAACAAGCTGGTATTTTATATATCAGCACATAACCTTAAAAAACCAAAAAACTGAATAAAAAAATCAGAGAAGGAGAGAAAGAGTTTTTGTTTTTTTTTTTTTTTTTTTTTTTTAAGGAAAATGTACACTTAGGCCTTTAATGAGTAGATATTGGTAAAAATAAGGAAATGAAACAAAAAATGAGGTTAATTTTTATTTATTTCTGAATTTTAAAAAAACTTAACCTCAATATTTGCCATTTAAGAAACCACATTTTAATGAAATCTGTAAGAAAACACCTTTTCTAGAACTTATAATTTTCAAAAATCCCTTCAAATTTACAAAAGTTGCATACTTCCGAACTTAACTCTTTAAAAAAATAAAACTGCCGTAATACTTAACCTCAATATTTCCCATTTTTTTAAATGCGGCTTAAGTTTAATATGTATAGATAAATATTTATATATGTTTACATGTTATTGTTGTTATTATTATTGGTATTGTTGTTGTTGTTATCTCGGTGACGCATAAAACTGGATTAATTATTACAAAAACAGAGACAACAAACTAACCATTCAGCCAAGACAGACCATCTACCAAAATAACATTTAACCATTTTCAAACACACACACACATAAATGCATACATAACACATATAAACATATATCGATAGTAGTGTTTTTAACAGACTGAAAACGGGCTTTCATTCATTTTCAAAACAAATGTGTGTGATCCGTTTTATTTTTTCTTGGGTTTTTGTGGAAAGTGTGACTTGGATCAAAACACAAGTGAAGTAAATGACGTACTGATAGGTTTGAATGAACATGAACATGGTATTTATTAATGTGGTGGCTTGGACAACATTTCAAAAAATTTAAATTAAAAAAAAAAGAAACATAATTTTTTCCTGATAAAATTTAAAAAGTAATTTGTTATTTTCATCAGTTAACAGAAAAAAGAGAAATATTAGGAATTTTATTGTGTTTTTTCATATATTTTAAAAAAAGGGTTTAAATTGCTGCTTAAGAATTTTTGATTTCTGCCTTTTGTTTTCACAAATTTTCTCTCAGTGTAGGAAATTTTATTATAAATTTGATAAATTGTTTTTAAATAAACATTTAATATGATTTTCTTTTCCTTGTAATATCTGTCATTAAAGACTATAAAATATGCTTTAAAAATAATTTCAATTTATAAGAGTTTTAATAAATACCAAAAGAGCAAGAGGAGAGTGAGAGAGAGAGGAAGCGAAATCAAAAACAAAGTTTCATATTTCACACATTCCTGTTTTGAAATATTTAAATCTGGGCTTCATATTACAAGATCTTCTTCATCTTCTACTTATTGTCCACAAAACCAAAGGAGGAGAGCCAAAAATAGCGGGCATCTTTTTAATCTAGATTTTTTTGTTGTCATTTTTATTTATGCTATTCTTCTCACCACCACTACCACTTTCGAAACCACTCTCCCAGCACTTGAGATACAGAACACACACTCTTCAAAAAGCCAAAAAAAAAAATCACAAAAAAGCCGCAAAAATGAAACTGAAACAAATATTTTGACTTTAATGTGACATCAGAAACCACCGACAATGACAATTTGTAAATTATTGATCCTTTACTAGAGCATAAAAAGCAATAAAAATTAAAAGGACAAATCTTAACCACATGGTTTTAAAGGAGAAAAACCAACAAACAACAAAAGATATTTACAAAAAAATATATGAGATATTTTTTTTCTTATGGGTAAAAAAAGTGTTTTTGTAATCTTATTTCTTTTGTTTTGTTTGTGTATTTGTTTTGATGTCTAATGTGTGGTCCTGAACAAGATCCTCCTGCTGTGTTATAGGCCACAATTATTTAATTGAAAATCCTGTAAACATTTATTATAGTTTCCCTTTTTTAAGGTTAGAGTTTTGTTAACCAAAAGTAGCCGCCTTTTTAATTTATCATTGAAAAAAGATCTTTTTTTTAAAAAAAGGTTAACTGCTCTTTTTTTTGTAAATGAATTTCTCACTGGTTAACAAAACAGTTATTAAACAAAATGGTTGCCAGATGATTATGTTTTTTGTGTATGAAGTTTTTAAAACAGTTATAAAAGAGATGCCAGATGTTTAATTTCGAAATCTCTTTTTTAAGTTCTCTATTTTATTTGGATTTTCAATTCATAAAAACCTTAAAAATGTTTTCATTTTTAATAAAAAAAGAGATTAAATTAACCTAAAATTTTCTCTTTATTATTTTAAGCTTTAATTAAAGTGGTTTTTTTAACAAAAAATTAGCAATAATGATTTCAAGTGGAATTGAGTGCAATTATTTTCGATCTCTTTATTAATTTAAGTTTTAATTAAAATAATTTTTCTTGTTATTACAAAATTGAGAGTAAATTGTTCGTTATTACTTTAAACTTAAAATAAAGTGATTTTTTAATTAAAATTAGAAAAAACGGTGCTAAATCTCTTTCTGTTATTAAAAGTTGAATAATCACTTTAATTAAAGTGATATTTCAAACACCTTTTCTTTCAATATTTTCAATTTTTCTAGAAACAAATTTCTCCTTAATCTGGCATCTTTATTTTTATATCATAATTTTTTGGTAGAAATTTGATTGATGATTTGTTGTTGTTTTAAATCCCATAAAAAATTTATTTATTTTGATATACGATCGGTATGTGGTTGTTATAATTTTTTCCTCATATTTTTTCAAATTAATTTTCTGATCAGTTGCTGATAGAAAACTATTAAATTTGTTATAAATTTTGTTATGCCCGAAAAATGCTAAAATTTAAGAGATTGAAATCTTTAAAAAAATTCATAAATAAAGTGGAAAAAATACTTTTATGGCTTAAAATTTGTAAAACCAATGAATAGTAAATTTTATTAATAAAGAGAATTAAATAAATATTTTGATCGGTTACAAGTAATCAAAGAGAGTTTGGGGTTTTCAGCTCTTTAAGGGTAAAAATAAATACTTAAATACTGATCTTTATTATCGTTCACAAGTGAACTTAATAAGATTAAAATGTGCTGAGATTTTTAGCTTAGTCTGCTAAAGCTCTAAAAATAGTTCTTTGGGAAAAGAGTTATGGAAAAATATCTGAAATAACTTTATAATCTATTTGAATCTTATACAATAAGGAATTGAAAGAAGTGCTGATCTTCATTACCACTCATAAGAGAGATTTACAAGTTGGAAATTAGCTCTGAATTAAGTTCACCATTTGAAAGAGCTAAAAACCTTTCTTAAGGAAAAGAGTTGGGGAACTATAAATTTGATAAGTTTTAAATCTTTTGAATCTGACTGATCTTCACTATTACTCACAAGAGAGTTAAAAACTTAAACAGATTCTCGTATTTTGAGTTATTTTTCATAAATATTTGAAAGCATTAAAATCACTTAATTTGGAGAAGAGTAAAACTAAAATAAGTCCATTTTATTGAATATTAAATGAAAAAGAGTTGAAGTATGTTGAAATACTGATCTTCACAAGAGAATTTTAAAAGTTTAAAAAAAATTGATCTTCTTTTAAAATTATAAACAAAAATCTAAAGTTTAGCCTTTAAGGTTTATATGTAGACAACCTTCAGTCTTTTTAAAAAAGTTTTAATTTTTATTATAATTATTGTTTTTGCTCGTTTTCTTTTGTTGTTGTGGTTTTTAAAAAACTGCCATTTCTTGTTTGAATTTAAAATTTTTATAAAAAATTAATATTTAATATATATATTTTTATTTAAATAGTTAATGTTGTTGTTTTTGAAGTTGGTAGAGCTACAAGAAATGTTCTTGTTTTTATTATTTTCCAGAAAAGAGTAGAAAGGAAGCTTTTAATAAAAATTTAAAAAATATCAATTTTATAAAAAAATACAAATTTGTATCTAAAAATAAGTAAAATTTTTAAGAAATTTAAATCATAACATTTCCTTTAACAGCTTTCCTTCCCTTTCCGCTTGTTTTAAAGCTTCCAATTAGCCCAGCAGCCTTATTTATTTAAAAAAAGTTAACTCTAAGAGTAAAATAAAAGCTTAAGATGCTCTAGGTTTTTTGTATATATAAAAAGGCAGTTAAGAGAAACAGGTATTTATTTCTTTTTCTTTTTTTTATTCTATATATTTTACTATATACCATAAATTGTTTATATACTTCTTTAATGAAACATGTTGCTACAAACATACATTTAAGTTGGTGAACTCTAAAAAAGTAAATGAAATAATAAAAAGAAAAGAAAGAAACATGGTGGCTGCTGTTAGGTTAAGGTGGGATTTTTTATATATGTTTATATGTATGTATATAATATTATATATAAAAAAAGATTCTTCTTCTTATTTTTCTTGTTGTTGCTGTTGTTTTTAAAGGTTCCGGTTTTTTGCCATTTTTGCTACGGTTTAAAGATTTGTTTTTTTTTCTTCTTCTTGTTGGACCAAAAACAACCTTTTGGTCTTTTAGATGATTCGTGAGTTTGAAGGAGAATCATGTTTATTATATTGGGAGTAGATATGTGAGTGTGTATATGTTATTTTGTTAATACTATTAACATTAACTACCATTTGCTGCTGTTCAATATTTAAGCTTAACAAAAATTTCTGAAATGCTGCTGAAGACTTGTTTTTTTTTTTGTTGTTGTTGTTGTATTTTGGTTAATTTGAAAGAAACAAAACAAAAATATAAAATGACTTTGGAATTTGTGTCGTATTATGGCTTGTTGTTGTCATTGTTATATTTCGGGCTTTTTCCAGTTGCTTCTTTAATTTGAAGACAAAAAACAGAAACAACTACACTTTAAAATATAAATTAAACTTTAATTTCAAAATGAGATTTTTAAAATAAAAATATTAATAAAAGAAAATTAAAAAAAGAATCATAATTAATTTTTTACTAAAATTTTAGTTTTGAAAAAATTTATTAAAAACAAAAGACTGAAAACACAAACTCGCAGCTTTTTATATTAAAAATCAAAAGACTTAAGCAACAAGCAGCGAAACTTGCTCTTTTCGAAACAAGAAAATAAGAGTTTTTTAAATCTACAAAAAAATATGAAATTTATAAAAATTAAAAAACATTAATTTTGTAAATTTTTTACGAAATTTTTCTTTTTTTCTAATTTTTTATTTTTTTTAATGTTCATGATTTTTCCATTTTTTCTTTAAGTATAAAAATACTGGTTATTTATTTTTTATTTTTAAATATTTTTTTATTATGTTTTATGAGAGTCATGAGAAACTCATTGGGTGTCGTATCATCAATTCGTTTAATTTGACAGGCGCAAAACCTAAACATGTCAAAACAACATACCCACAAAATATTATAACAGCCAGTCAGCCAGACATACAAACACATACATACGTATGTATATACACATATATAAACATTTAAACTGGACAACACAACATATTTGTGGTTGGATTTTGTTGCATTTTATAAGGAACTTGTTTCATACTCAAAACTCTTCCAACTATAAATTTTTACAAAAAGCACTAAATGACGAGCTGTCTGTTGTTGTTTTTTTTTTTGCAAAAAAAAAAATGAAAAATTGGAAAAAATAGTATGGAATCAGAAAGATATATTTTCCTTTAACTATGAATATCCGTCAGATCTTTTTAACCAAGTTAATAGCAACAGCAGCCGCTTCAGTAGTGCGTGTTTAAAAACTGATTTTTTTTTGTGACCATTTCTAATTCGATTTGATTTGGGTAAACACACTCACACTTACTTGCGTGCACACAAATCTAATTTTATTATAAAAAACAAAAACAAAAATTTTTCAAATACAAAGAAAGTTTTGAAATAAATTGCCTACGCTTGTCATGTCTATTTTCTGTTGTTTTTTGCTCTTTCTCTCTCGCTCTCTTTTTAAGCAGCTAACAGACATTTGGTTAAAATATGTATTCAAAATAATACCAAGAATCACAAGCTATTTCTGGCCAAAGTCATAATTGACGTTAAACATGCAAAATTAAAACTCGTTAGTGTCAATTCCTATGAAAATTCACAAGTTTTCTTTTTTATTGTTGTTGTCTGTCTACATTTTCCTAAAGCTGTCAATATTTCTAAAAAAAAATTTGAAACCAGTCATTGTTATCTGTTTTATTTGTTTGTTGTTATTTGCAAAAATTATTAAAAAAAAAAAACCTTAAAACTTACCCGATTTGACAGAACAATGAATATGAGCTCTAGTTTCATAATAGACCCAATCGAAACCAGCCTCCACAGCCAAACGTGCCAACATGCCATATTTACTACGATCACGATCTGAGGTGGTTATATCAACAGCTCTCCCCTCATAATGTAAGGAATTGGCATCATGTAAATATTCCTCATCCCAACTTTCGGTAACACGTAATCTAACACCAGGCCATTGATTCATAACCGAAATGGCTAAAGTATTTAATTTTTCTTTGCAGCGCTAGAAAACAAATAAAAGAAAGAGAAAATTAGAATTAATTTAATTAAAAAATTTAATCAAAAATAATTTTAAAGAAAAAATTTCTTTAAAATCAAACTCCAATTAAGTGTTAAAGAAAAAGAAAATCTTGTTCTCTTTTTTTTTGAAGAGTTTGAGTTATATTTAGGTGTATGTGTGTGTGTGTGTGTCTCATAGTAGTGGTTAATATTAAAAGAGGGTTCATCTTCTTTTTATGGCTGCTTTTGTAGTTGTTGTGTTTATTATTATTATGTTGTTGTTTGTGTGTTTTATATATTTAACTCCCTCACTCTTCTTTAAAGTAAAATATAAATTAATGTTATTTTCTTTTTTTATAGTTGTTTTTGTTGTTGCAGGAAATAGGCGTGGTAAATATGAGAAAAAAATTGGACTGATTAGAGTTTATTTTCAAAAAATTCATTTTTTAAGATTCATTTTGAAAATGAATTTACAATTTTAAGATTTTAGGGAAAATGAATTGAAAAAAAAAAATATCTAAAAAAATATTTTTTTGACAAATTGAAAAATTTGAAATTTCAAAAAAAAAAAAAAAATTAAATTTTAAATCATAAAAATTTGAAATTTAAAAAATTTAAAATTTGAAAATTTTTATTTTTATAAAAATATTAAATCATATGATCCTGTTTTAATAAAAATAATTTAATATATAATAAATTTTTTAAATATATTTTTTTAATTTTTAATAAGTTTTTTTTTCTAAATTAATTCATTAATTTTAATTAAATCTTTAAAAAAACTATTTATGATTTTTATTTGATTTTTTTTTTTAATTATTCAACATTTTTATAAAATTTAGAATATTGGAAATTTTAAACAATTTACAAAAATTTAAAATAAATATATTTTAAACAAAATTCATTGATTTGGTTTGTTATTTTTTAAATAAAATTTAAAAATAAACAATTTTTATTATTTATAAATTATTCATAGTTTTATTCTTTAGTTAGCGGAAGGACGAATAGACAGACGTTCAAACTCAATTTAATTGACTTCGATTTTCTTAAAATCGAAGGATATTTACTTGTCAAGGGGTTCTACCAATTTTAAAGTATTTAAATTTTTTCATATTTAATATTTTATTGAATTTATTTAAGTTTTTATGAATAAAACAAAAAACTTGATTTATAAGAATTATCTTTACTTTGATTTATATAGCGTAAAGGCAGACAGGCTAACAATACGAAATGGTCCTTGGTTGGTTTTAAAGGAATTGTAATTTATGTTAAATAAAAAAATATATAAAATTGCTTTATATATCATTTTTGAAAAAAAATAATTAAAATAATTTTTTATTGAAAATTGAAAATAAAATTGTTTAAGAAATCCTGATTTAATTTTTAAATAATTTCCTATATTTTTGTTTTTGTAAAATGACTAATAAACTCTTTTTTTTCTTAAACAACCTTTGAGATTTTTTTTCAAATTTCTGCCGACACAGGAAAATATTAATTAAGAACTTTTTTGTTAAATAAACAAAAAATTTATTTAATTTCATTACAAATATTATTGTGTGCTCAGAAAGAAAAAAATCTTGAAAAATAAAGATTTTTTTGTTATTTTTGTTGGCATACAGACACACTCACACAAACAATATTTACTTTAGCCCAAAAACGAAACGAAAGACTTAAACAAGAAACCTGCAACTCTTTGAACCTGTTGCGCTTATTTAAATAAACAAATAAAACCTTTAAATAAAACAACAAACTAAAAAATCCTTTTTTCACCAGACAAATATAAAAACAAAAAATAAATAAAATCCCTTTTTTCGAAACACAAATTTCCTATACTTAATCAAATATTATGATAAATATAGGAAAATTAAAAGAAGAAAAATCTTTTGGTTGGAACAAGAAAGAAATCAATAAATAAATATTTAATATTTAAAGAAAAAGAAGAAAGAAATTTATTAAAATAAATAAAATTTATGAAAAAAGGATAACTTTTCTTGGTGGAAAAAATTTCTAGGAAATTTTAAAAATGAATTTTTCTATAAAATTTTCCAACCACAGAAGCGCAATTGTTAACCACAAAAATCAATTATTAACGGCCTTGATATTTTTTTCTTTTCTTAAATGTTAAATTGCTTAAAAACATCCTGCTGGTGCAACGAATTGCTTTCAAAAATTATGTTAGTTTTGCTTACAAATTTGTGTACAAACATTACAACCTATTTGTTGCCAAACAGGCAAATTTGTTTGAAATTTCTTTAAAATGCCAAAAAATATGACACATAGTTAGAGATTCCAAAAGTTAGGCGTAAAATTGATTTTTATCAGTCACAACCAAAGAAACAAAAATATCTAACTGATGGTTTTATTTTGGTTTATTTGTGTTTTATTCTCTTGAGTTTAAGACAAAATTTGTCACACTTGCCATAATGAATTTTTGACCAAAATAGAAGAAATTGTTAAAGGAATAAATAGAAAAAAATATTTTATGTTACAAATAAGCGCTTTAATAGCCATAAGAAATTGTTTGTTAACGATAAAATTAAAGCTGTTTTTATTTATAGTTGTTGTTGTTTTTTTGAAAGGCTGCTTGTTGCTTAAGTCTTTTGTTTTGTTGGTTAAATAATTTTTGATGTGTTTCTTTCAAAAAACCACCGGCCTATACATTACATTATTTACTTGAAATGTTTTTGTTATTGTTGTTGTTGTTTTTTTAAATTTTTTTGTTGTAATATGCTAATTTTGTTGTAAATATATATATACACTTTTTGTATATGTAAAAGTTTACTTTATTAAAAGGCTTAAAACTTCAAGTATTTATTTGTTGTGAAGAACAAAAAAAAAGAAATAGAGACTTTATTGATTTTTCGTTAAATGCATGAATTCCAACAATGTTAAATAAACATTTTAAAATGTTGTTAAGAGAACATTATGTCCTGGTCGTTTTTCAATTGATTATTTCATCACTTAAAACTTAAGATCTTCGCTTTTTCTTTTTTCTTAACAACTTCTTCACACTTTTTTGGATTTTATTTAAACTAAATATTTAACACTCATAATTAAGGGGCTTTTATCCTCTTTATTTTCTCTGTTACTCTTTGCTGGTTAAATAAATATTTATTATAAAATTTACCTCTTTTTTGTTTCTTCATACTGTTGTTGTTGTTGTTGAGCAAATGTTGGTAATTTAACTCTAGTAAAATGCTATGAAGCGTTGTAGTTGTTTGTTCCCTAAGATTCCCTAATACAAATCAGAGCCTCAAATGAAAAAAAAAAACTTAACAGGTTTTAATGTTTAAATATTATTTAAATTATTCATTGTTGTTTTAATCTCCTCCGCGTTTTTTGGTATCTGAGTTATCAAAAGAATATTAACTGAGAAGAAGAAATGAAAAAAAAAAACACTAAATGCCGACGGGTGCGTAAAATAAACATTTATTTCTTCTCATTACCTTATGTATACTGTTGTTGTTATTATTATTATTATTGTTGTTATTGAATCTTGTTGATTAAATATAGAAAAGTATTGAAATGCCTGAGTGTAGAGTGTATAGATACCGCCACCACCAAAGACGTTAAATGCAAAATAATGTATTTGTACAGAAAATCATTGAAGCAAAAATATGGATGGAAAGATGCACAAAGATGTTTGTTAACTAATGATCACTTAGCTAACAAAATGTAATCATGATATTTATTAAATAAATAAAAGTTTTATGTAAATAAATTTTAAATGTCTTAGTTACTCATCAAAAGAAGAAAAAATAAGTAAATAACCCCCTTGGAGAAGGGAAGGGAGGGGTTTCCAAACTATTGGAATATCCAATCTTTAGGCCAAATATCTTCCAAATGCAAGATTTATAAGTTATAAAATTTTCCAAATTTCAAAAATTCATTTACAGGAAGAACAGACGGACAGACAGGTTCTCGTGGAGTTTTGAATAATTCAGAATATATTTTAAATTTTTAAATTAAAATTAGTTACTAAAAAAATTGTCACAAATTGCTGCTTTGTTTTTTCAAATTTTTCATAATTATTTCGATCAAGGAAGGTTGGAAGGGCAGACATCCCAAATAAGCGAAAAATGACTGTAAATGGATTAAAAAGAATTGAAATTTTAAGGATTCTAAAAACTTTCGAAATTATTTAAAATTTTTAATTTCAAATGAATTTAAAAAAATCTTTAAATTTTTAATTTAAATAAAAATTTTGAATCTCAAAATAAAGTCTGAATAAATAATTTGTGGAAGATTAATGGGATTTTTTTATTTTTTTATTTTTTTTTGCTATTAATTTTAATTGTGTAAAAAATCTTGAATTTTAGTTACTTTTCAGCTTTAATGATTTACTAGCTTAATTATACAAAAACAATTTAGAAAAATAATAATAATAATGAAATTAAATGAAACTATTTTACGCTTTTTAATAATTATTCTCTTGTTTTTTCTCTTGTAATTTTAATTTTAGTTGTTTTCTTAGTTACTGACCATGTGTTCAATTAAAATGTTTGTTTTATGGCAAAAAAAGTCATCACTTTTAAAATTATTCTTATTTTTCTGTTGATTTTTTTTCACTCCATTATTAAAGTCATCATCATTAAAAAATGGTTTTGTAAAGAAAAGAGTTAAAAAAAATTTAAATAATTTTTTTAAAAAAGAGAAAAGAAACTGAAATTATAGGTATTTAAATTAAAATGTTGTTTGTTTTAATAAAACGACAAACATTTATAAGATAAATAATAAAAATCGTTCTCTAGAGAAAAAAGCAAAAGACAAAAGAAACACTTCTTTAGTAATAAAAACCACTTGAAGTGCAATTCAAAACATTACAGTCCATAAGCCAGAAAAAGACTTTAAACTCCTTTAACATTTAATATCCATTTCATTTATTTTAATCATTCACAATAAGGCAGGAAACTCACAAAAAAAAATACATTTATTTTGGTAAAGAAAAAAACTTAAATTGAAATTTGTTGTTCATAAGACACTTGTACTTGTAATATTAACACACGCCAAAGATGTAATGTATACACACACATTCACTCATTTACAAGTATTTTAATATTTACAAACTCTTTCATTTTTACATGATTCTGTGTGGATGCCACACACATACTAAGCGGCATTTTTACAAAGCCATAGTGCTGACTGATCGCTTAAAATCTAACAAATTGATGATGCCCCGGGTGCAAGCTATAGCACAAGCAGTAGAAGAACATACCGAATATTTAATTTGTCTAATAAGTGTTTTGTTAAAAAACACAAAACATTAACAAAAAAATCTTCATTAAACAGCCAGAACACCCAGATTCTTCTTTTGGGTCTTAGATAGCAAAAGAAACAACTATAATTAAGGCAAACAAAGAGGGAGGGGGGAATATCAATTATTTTATGTTAAGTATGTGTAATCAAAAACTTTGATGACACATTTACGTTCATTAAACAATATTTATATGTTTTAACTGTTAAAGATCTTTTTTTTAAAGATTAAAAAAACAACCTTAATATGACCAGTTTTTTCTTTGTGGCATAATAAACAGGGAGTTAAAATTATCGATTTCCGTAATTGTAAGTTTTCGCTTCCGTTATCAGTTAAAAGAAAAAAATCACTACCAAAAAGGATATTAAGTATCTGATTACTAACTTTTTGTCAATTTTCAAAAAAAAAGACCATAAAATCCTAATTAAATGTTTTAATAAAGTTTAAAAAGCATTTACCCCTTTCATTATCAGTAAAAAGAACAAAAACCAACTTTAAAACCAAAAAATACACAAAAACACTTGATTTAATTTTTGAAAAAAATAATAAATCACCCCTTTTTAAAAAAACTGTGATTTAAAGTCTGTTTTAGTGGTGCATGAAATTCTATACTCCAGTCTTAAGTTATAACTTCCACAAAAAAAAAAAAAAAAAAATTGTGTCATTTTTTCTGTGTTGAAGAATTAAGGGCGCTAAATAAAGTTCTTTTACCACAACTTTAAAGCTTTTTGTGGTTTGAAATTTAAATAAACAATATTTTTTTAAAATTCATCACTTTTTTTTAATTATTTTTTCATTTTTTATTTTCTATTAGGTCAAGTGTAAATAAACAAAAAAAAATATTAATAATCAACCATTAATTATTATTATTTTTTCTTATAACTCATAAACTCTTGGCAAATTATGGAAAATGTTTATTTTTGTAAGAAAAACTTCATTAGAATTCTTTGTTTTTTGTTTATAAACAAATTTGATGACAAAATTCAAATAAAGAAGGAAAAAAACTAAACAAAAGAATTAAAAAAAAAACATAAATAAATTGATGAATTGATGAAATTATTTACAATTCAAAAAAAAAATAATAATAATAAAAGCTCTCTTCCATTACTAATCAAAAAAGTTGTAAAATGTTTAAAAAATCTATAAATAAGACAATTACGGGATTTAGAACAAATTCAGTAATTTTTTTGTAAACAAAAATTTCAAACTTTTAAGCATGAAAGCTCTAGAAAAGCTTTAAATTTATATATTCTTAAAAAAACAAAATTTATATTAAAAGTTTTTTTGTCAAACAAATAAACAAAAAAGATTTTTAAAAAAATTTGAAAGTTTTGTAAATGAACATTCATTTTAAAGCTTTAAATCTGAACTTTAAGACTCAAATAAATTTAAATAAAAAAGCTGTAAATCAAAAGCAAAATAAATATGTTTTTGAACCTAAACAAATTTAATATTTTTTTTAAATAACAAAGTTCATTTATAAAATTTTATAGAAAAACTAGTTTAAAACCTTAATTTGTTTAAACTTTTCATTCGAAAAGAAAATTAATAAAAAGCTTTTTAAAATTCCAAAGTAAAAATATAAGATTTTTTTATACATCTTAAACCAAAAAGCTTTCTTAGGGGAACATTTATATAATAATAAATAAAAAATAATATAAATTTAATAAAAAAGCTTTTTTAATTCAAAAGTAAAAAATATTTCTTAACATTAGATGCTTATAAGCTTTTGATTTAAAACCAAAATATAAATAAATAAAAAACAAACTTACAAAAAGCTTATTTAATTTAATTTTCCAAAGCACTATTAAAATAATAATAAGCATTTTTAAAGCTTTTTAAAAATATATATATAAAAATTATGGCATATAAATTATCCCGTTATGAATTTGATAATTAAAGCTTAGAGTCTTAGAAAAATAAACATTAATTTGGTTCGGATCTTGCAGTTTTTTTAATTTTTTTTTGGAAATCTGATTTGACTTAGACTTTTCTGATAATACAGTTTTACTCATGGAAGACTATAATTTTAAAATTCAGTTAAAATTGTTTTTTGACTTAAATTTATCATTCAATATTTTTGGGAATTTAAAATATTTTTTTTTAAATTTAATTAATGATCAGAAATTAAAACAATGACAATTGAAATTTGTTAAACTTAAAACAAAATTTATAATAAATGATGTTTTGCATAACAAAACTGAGAAATTTTATTCCTCCCAAATACAAAAAAAACGATACAATATCTGCATAAAACGTTTAAGGATCAAAATCTTGAAAATAAGCAATAAAATAATGATCAACACCATAATGACAACGATTTATGATCTGGTCATAAAACGGAGAATTTTTTTTCTGCATTTTTGCTTAAAACATAAATTTTACACTTCTAGAGAATTTTTTTTTGAATTTTACAATCTTTAAGATATTTTGAGAAGGAAAGAAGAAGAAGAAGAGAAATAATAATAATGATGAGACTGAGCATAAGAATGCAGGTAATATTTATTTATAACCCAAACAATTTGTTAATGAATATTTGTATAATAAATCATGAATGAAGAAATGCAGACCAGAACCAGTAACAGTCAGAACAAATGAATGAAGAATTACGGGATTAAACTACAAAATAATGCTGCTTATAAAACATAAAGCTGATCTTAAGAATGTATGTGTGTGTGTTTTTTGGTGGGGGAACAAAGAAAAGTTTTAAATTTCAGAAATTACATTGAACAAGATAAATTTAATGTAATACGATATTTAAACTGTTATAAAACTGAAAAATCTCTTTGTGAAGTTCAATATCGAGAGAATTTTCCAAATCATAAACGAAATATTTCAAATCATAATTTTTTTTCTCTTAGAAATCTTTTTCTATCAAAAAAATGAATCATTTAAGAAAAAGGGAGATAATTAAATGATGATAAGCTTAAATGATTTGATGATGTCACTCTTAATTTGTCTACATAACATTTGACATCCTTTGCCCTTAAATCTAACCTCAAAAATCATAAGAAAACAAAAAAAAAAGATTTTAAAGCCCCAAAATAAATCACTTAACGTGGGAACTGGGAAGTTTATTCAACAATTTTTTTTTAATTTCCTTCATTCAACAAACAAATATCTGATTATAAACTTTATTTTTCAAAAAAAATAAACACAAATTCTTAAAAATAAATAAACATCAACACTGGAAACTTTAAAGCTTTAGCTCAACTAATAAAAATCCATAAAAATCAACAACAATAACAAATTCAATTAAAAAGAAGAAAAAAAAGTTATAAAAATATACAATTTATCATCACTAGTCCATCAACCATCAATATCAATTTATTTATAAGAAAATAAATTAAGCGCAAAAAAGCGTAAAAATGCGAAATGACAAAAAAAAAAAATCATAAAAAATCTAAACAAATTGCTCAGATTTGCATAAATATCATTTCAAACCGAATTGGTTTGGTTCCTTATCATCATTAAAGATCAGATTTTATATGAAATATTTTCTAACACTCATTCTGATTCTCAATATGAATTTGATGGATTTATTTGAATTCTTCAAAATTAAAGTTTTATTACAAATTTGATACTTTTTTTGGCGCTACAAAAAAAGCTATATTTTTCAAAAGCGTCTAATTTAAAAATTACCGACAAGCGGCTCTTAAATAAATTTAAAACTTTTACGATCAATTTTTTTTATATATTTTTACTAGTTGTATAATAAAAATTAATACAAATATAATAAAACAACAACAACAATCATAATAAACAGAGTATTAAAAAATATAAGAGACTAAACCATAAGTGTATCATATTGCATATCTACACATTTAATAACCCTTTGAGGGGGCGGGGAAGAGGACTTGATAATAAAGAAAAAACTTAAAGAAAGTTTTTAAAACTCTGAAAAATAGTGAAGTTTTAAATTTAAGTTAAATATAAAAGCTTTTCCTAAAGCTTTATAATTAAAGCTTTAAAGCTTTTTAGGAAAGTTAAGAATGAACTTTAAAATTTTTAATAATTAATTATTTTTAATAAAATTACAATATTTGTAAAGTTTTATTATTAAATTCGAAAAAAAGCTTTAAAGCTTATCACAAGCTTTAAATATGGTTTACAGTCAAATTCAGAAAAAAAACTTTTAAATTATTAAGAATTTTAAATATATAAGATATTTTTAAGAAATTTAAACTTTTCTGTTAAATATCTTTAAGACACTTTTAAAGCTTTTTAAAAAAAGAGTTACCAAAGAAAAATAACCTTAAATTTAAGCTTCAAAAATCTCTAGATTAAATTAATTAAAATTTTTATGACAAAGCAAATATTTTTAAGCCAATTTAAAGCTTTAAAGCTCTTAAGGAAGTAGTAGAGATTTTCAAGCTTAAAAAGCTTGTTTACATTTTGAATATTTTTTTAAACGAAATTTTAAAACTTTTTTATTTAATAATTTTTAATTTAATTAAAATTTGTTAGAAAAGTTTTAACTTCCTTTTAAAGTTTATTTGTTTGGAAAAAATTTATATTTTAATAAAAGCAAACTTAAAAGCTTTTGTAAGTGTTTAATATTCAATATAAAAGCTTTAGATTTCAAAAAATATAATCTAAAACTTTTAAGGTTTAAAATAGATTTTACAAACTTTAAACTTTCTGCCTGCTTTAAGGGGTTAATTGGTTAACCAAAAACTAGGTAGACATATGTCTGACAAAATAAAACGCCAAAAAATCTGTTGTGTTCTGTTAAAGCTTTCCAGCACATACCAACAAATCAGTGTAGCAAATTTAATTTGCAGCAACAAACAATCGCGCCTTAAACAACAACAACAACAAGAATAAAAAGAAAAATAATAAACAAAATTTTTTAATCACACATCAGGGATTATGGCGCTTATCGTTTCAATTTCAAATGAAAGACCACAATGAGCAAAAAAAGAATGAAATGATATGAGGATTTTGAATTAAAAAAATCCACAATGAAAAGTAAATACACAAAAAAAGTTAATAGATCTTTATTAATGTCATTAAAATGACGCCTTCTGGCAGTTGAGGATCACTCACACAAATACGAGAGAAGAGATGAGTAATAAATTATTAAAAAAAAAGATAATTGAATTTTTTTTAAACAATTAATTAAATTAAATAAAAACTGAGATAAACTAAGAAAACATGATCTGGCAACTTTTACAAAAGATCCCTTTTCAGAGAAGGTGCAATATAGGGTTTTTTTCCAGATTGTGTGTTTATGTTTTGTTGGTTGTTTATAATTAATAATAATCAAGAAGCTGCCTTAACAATCTGGACACACAGAAATCTCCGAAAAAAGCGCCAACAAGCGTTAAAAAAATATAATTTAAAATGATGGCCACTGGGTAAATATTATGATGGACTAAGTGCTGCCCATTAAGGTAGAGATTAAAAATTATAACAAAAAACTCAACCAAAAATAAAAAACACAAATCTCATGGTTATTGTGTGATTTTTAATAACCCACCAACAACAAGAACAACAACAACATGTTCCAGGTCCAAACATCCGTCAACACAAGACAACAAACAGTAACAAAACCATAACAATTTGAACATGTTCAAATAAAAACCAGTGAATACAAGTCAAAGAAAAATAAATTAAATAAGATTAAAATTGTTGTATCTCCCCAAAACTAAGAATAAAAGAGAGAAAAAAAGAAAAATGACAACATGCAATCTAAAGCAGATAATACCTAACAAAAACAACAACAACAGCTACAACAAAAACAACATTAAGATACAAAACACAAGCTGGGAATGTTGAAACTGAACTTTGAAAGGCAACAAGCTTAAAATGCATACAACAAAAAGCTAAATTTAAAGCTAAACAGTTGATATTGAAAATGATTTCTTTTTTTCTTCTGTTTTTTTGGTGAATTTTGTTGTCTTTAATCTGTTAAATCAAATAAAATTCTTAAGAACTTGAAAAAAAATAAAAGACTTTATGTCAAGAAAAAAAAGCTAATAAATAGTCTGTCTATTAATTTGTTTTATATGAAAAAAAGGCATCACTCATCATTTTTAAGCGTTATTGGCAACAAATATGACAAATTTCAATTAGGAACTTGCCGCAAAAAAAAGAAGGAACTTTGATCTACTTTAGATTTGCTAATTAAAAAAGCTTGTTTGAAATAAAAGCTTTTTATTTGAGTTTATTAAAAATTTAATAAGATTTAATATAAATTTGATTGAAAACATCTTAAAATGTAAATCTCTAATATCTGAACTTCATTAGATGTGATAAAAGCTGCTTTTAAAATAAAAGCTTTCCTTTAATGTATCTTTTAATTTGAATTAATAAGAAAATAAAAAAGGCATCACTTATCACTTTTTAAATTAATGACCAACTTTGATCAGGACTTAGCAAAAATTAAGTTTGATCTACTTTTGATTGAAAAAGCTTATTTGCAATAAAAGCTTTTGTTTAATATTTGTAAAAAGATTTAAAATTTTAGAATGGAAACAATTTTTTAAATAGAATAGATCTGGCAAAAGAAAAGATCATTGATCTACTTTAGATTTGAAAAATAAAAAAAAGCTTTCTCTTATTATTTTTTTAACTTGAATTTGAACTTATTTTATTAGATAAGAAAAGGCTTCACTCTTCAATTTTAAAAATTTTTGAAAAAAAAAAATAAAAAAATAAAAAAATAAAAAGAAGATCCTTGATCTATTAGATCTAGAATCTAGATAAGATTTGAAAAATAAAAAAGCTTATTAAAAATAAAAGCTTTTTTATTTTAATTTGAATTCGAATTTTGAAAATTTTTGAAAAAAAAAAAAAATCAAAAATTTGTATAAAGAAAAGATCTTTGCTCTATCAGATCTAGATTTACTAATTTAAAAAAGCTTGTCTGAAATAAAAGCTTTTGTTTACAAATATTTAATATTTAATAAAAAAATTAAATAGAAATCCGACAAAAGAAAAGGTCACTGATCTGTTTTTGATTTGTTAATTAAAAAAGCTTGTTAAAAATAAAAGCTTTTCCCCAATATTTTTTGGCTATAAAAGCTTTTTCTAAAATATTTTTTTTATTCTATTTAATAATAATTGACTTAAAATAATTTTTGCTTAATTTAAATTCGTTTAATAAAGCATCGAGAAATATTTGTTAACACTTTTATATTAAAAAAGCTGTTTTAAATAAAAGCTTTTCTTTAAATGTTTCTTTGAAGTTAAATTTAATTTAAACAGATTCGAAAAAACTTTATTAAATAATTTTGTCATAAAAAAGTTTTAGAAATGCGACAAAAAATTTTCCTTAACACTTTTATATGAAGAAAGTTTGTTTTAAAATAAAGCTTTTCTTTGAAAGCTCCTTTGAAATATTTTTTTTTTTTTTCAAATTTGAAACACTTTTCGGTTTAAAATTATTTAATTTAAAAAAAGCAAAAATCAAATTCTTGCTGTGTTTTAATTTGGTAACTAATTAAAAAAAGCTTTTAGGTTATGAAAGCTTTTCTTTATTATTTGAATATTTGTTAAGCTTTGTAGGAAAATATTTTTTTCAAATTCTGTTTTAATTATTTTTGATAACAATTAAAGCTTTTCAAATGAAAAGCTTTCTTCAAAAACGAACTTTTAAGAAATATAATTTTTAATTTCAATTCATTAAAATTATTATTATTTTTTTTTAAATAAATAAGAAATTTTGAGGACATTTTTTTAAATTTTATTTATGTAGCAAATTTTTAAAAGATTTTATTTTGCCTTCAAAATGTTCACATAAAAATTCCGTTTGATGCGCTGTCAAAATGTTGAAAATAAATAGTTGTTTTGAAACAAAAAACCAATGTCAAATAGTAGTTGAGCTGGACAAAGTCAGTAGTCAGCAGTAGTCAAAATAAAGGCAGTTAAAATATTTTAACTACAAAAATCAAAATCTAAGAAAAATATCCTTGACATTAAAGTGTGTGAATGTCCTTGTTGAGATACACACAGCAACTAGAGATAGAGAGACATGCACACTTACACACAAAATATGTTTAATGTTATTTATATTGAGCATAACTGAGTATAAATTTTATGTATTCAGGGTCAAAATTGGCGACCTCGAAATATCGAATTAATGAAATGAAACTAAACGCGATTTGTTACACATTTTGCTACCATTTTTTTTTAAAAAAGTCCTTTTGATGACTTCTGACCTTGGCCTTAGTGTAGTGATAAAGAATAGGAGACAAGGAATTTTTTTTGTTTGAAAACAAATATTTGACATTAAATATTTAGATAACCTTGACTATAGTCCATGTTGAAACTCGTGTTTATAGTTTTGGCGCATTTGAAATAAAATATTTGATTTTTATACAAATTAAAACTGTTAACCGTTTCACACTGATTTCAAGGTTTTTTGGCAACTTGTTTTGTTAAACTACTGTTTTGAACAAAATTCTGATAATTTTTATTTACCAATTTTAAAATGGAGGTCAAGTTAAGAGAGACACGCGTCAGAGGATTATTTAAAATTTTTTTTACTTTATTGGCATTTTTATTATTCAGAATTTTATTTCCAAAAAGGCAAATTGTTTTGTTTATAATTTACAGCTGTTTGTATAAATATTATGGTCGATTAATTTTTTAATTATTATAAACAAATTTATTTCAAAAAGAAAATTTATAGTTCTGCAATTAAAAAAATTAGTCAAAGACAAATGTTTTTCATAAATTTACACAAAACAAATGTTTATTAGACTTAATCAAACAAGGAGTTAAGAGACATTTTTTCAAATTTGAAATTAAAAAAATACAAAATTTTTATATATAAGAATTTTTTGTTGTTTTTTATTAAAAAAGCAGATAAGACCTTTTGCTTTTAAGTTTTAGAACTGTTTGCTATTTTTAAATAGACAATTTAACTTTTAACGCTTTAACTTTCCTACCTGGTTTTGCCAATTGCGATAAGATAAAGTTGTATTTCAAAAGCTCTTTTTTTCTTATTTTCATTTCAACACTTAAAGAAATTTTAAAAGTGAAATTGTTTAAATAAAAAAATATTTAAATTATTTAAAAAAATAGAAATTTTATAAATGTTCTTCAACACTTAAAGAAATTTAAAAATTATAATTTTAATATTTATGTTTTTATTTAAAATTTATGTAAATTCCAATTTTTTAAATTTCTAATCTTTTTCTATACTTTTTAATTTTTAACAAATTTTTTCTCAGTATATTTCAGTTATTTAAAAACTATTTAAATAAAGATTTTTTAATAAAATCCATTACAAAATATTTTGGATTCTTTTTTAGAATTTTTTTTCAATTCTTAACAAAAATTTTTTCCAGTGTATGTCAGTTATTAGTTTGTAATTATTAAGTAGTTCATAAAAAAAGTGTTGTCTGTGCTATTTGTTATTAACTAGTAAATTATATTATTTTATGTTTATATTTTATAGGAAAACAGTTGTAAAACGTTTAATTGTTGTTGTAACATTTATCACACGTCATAAAAAAAATAAAATATGAACTTTTCTGCAGTTTCAGAAAATTAACTCGAACCATTTTTAGACACTAAAGAAAACAGCTTTTTTAATTAAATAAAATAATAAACTTTAAGCAGAAAGTTAAAAGAAAATAAACTAAATCCAGAGAAACTTTATAAAAAGCTTTCAGGAAAAGCTATTTAACTTTTAAATATTAAAAAAGAAGAGTTTAGCTTCCGTTAACCAAAACTTTTTGTTACAAAAAAAAGCTTTTAAATTAAACTAAATTAAAAAAGCAAAAGCAAAAATTCATTTTATACGTTTTACCAAATATTTCATACGATTACAGTTGTTATAAGTTTACTCACTTAATATTAATACATTTTAACTATAAATGTTAAATGTTTTAAACTTTTATTATAAATAAAAAATTGTGACATCTAATTTTATTTAACCGTACAAGATCAATTTTAAGAAAATCTGCCTTTAAACCATGTTTAACTTGTAGTTTGAAAAATCTTTTGATTTAAAATTAAAAAAATTAAATTCCTTTAAAAAGCAAATGAAATTAAGATTTTTTTTTAATTTTTAAAATTCATTAAACTTTGATTAAACCTAGTTTAAATATATGTTTAAACCAAGTTTAGACCAAGTTTAGTATGAAAAAGTTTTTATTTTTTAAAAAATGTTCATATATAATGAAAAGAATATAAATTAAGGATGAATTTAATTTAAACTAAGTTTAACTAAAGCTTTACATTTTGTAATAAAAAGAAAATATCTTAAAAAAAATAAATTCATTAAACAAATTTTTAATTAACCAACTTTTTTAAACATAAAACTAGGTTTAAACTCAATTTAAATAGTTTAAACCAAGTTTAAACTATGGTTATATTTTAAAAATTTATTATAAAAATTGTAAAAATTAAAACAATAAATTAATTAAATTAAAATTTTTGTAGAACAAACTTTCTTAAACTTCAGATAAACTTAGTTTATATATGATTAGTTTTAACTAAGCTTGTGCAAATTTTTATATAATTTTTTGTCTATAAATAAAAATTCTTTTAAAATAAAAAAACTTAAATAAATTTTTAAATAACAAATTTCTTAAACTTGGGTAAACTTAGTTTAAGAATTTTTAAACTTAATTTATTCATTAAAAAATCCTAATATTCTTTGCTTTAAATTCTCTCATTCATTTCTTTTTAAATTTGAAACTTTAGCTAAACTTAGTTCAAATGCTTTTATAATCTCAGTTTAAACTAAAAATATTTTTATATTATAATTTTCTTGGCTTGAAGTATTCTATTTCATTTCCATTTAATTGTAAACTTTAGTTAAACTTAGTTTAATATTTTTTAATCCCAGTTTAAACCAGGTTTATTTTTTTAATTCTAATTTAAAATAATATTTCTTATTCATTTGCTTTTCAATTTGGTTGTTCAAAATAAAATTATTTTTTTTAACTATAAACAAAAGTTTAAGTTAAACAAATACTAAAACACTCTTTGACACACACACACAATCGCATAAACTTATTTCAAAATATAAACTGCAATTGGATCAAAAATGTTTATATTGTTTAGATTAAAAGTTTATTGCTCCGTTTAAATAAAAACAAATTTAATTACACACAGACACACACATACACATACATTCCAATACACCTAATAAATGAATTATGGCGACAAACAATAAATAATTGCAATAAATATAAACAAAAACAATTATAAATAAAATGAATAGAGGAAAAATTGTAAAAAATTGTTTAAAAGAATTTAAACAATTTTTTCTTGAAGTGTATTTAATATAAAACACTTAACTTTTCAAGTGTTTAGGTTTAATCCCTAAATAATGTTTTACACTCATTTTTTCCTCTTTTAACAATTTATTAGATAAGATATTATAACAAGAAATTCCTGAGATAATGTGACTTACCCTGGTCATAACATGATCGGCTCCGGTACCCTCTTCATCCTTAAATATAATATCTTGATTGTTGTTAAATTCCAATTTCTTAAATTTAGCCGAATTACTTTTAATGGCACCTTCGCTTACGCCCGAGGCACCCAATGACTGTTCCGACATATTTGGTACATGCTGTTTAAAAACTAACGGTGTTAATTTACGTTTGGGCCGTGGACCACCAATACCTCGTCCAGGACCACAACCAGCAGCTAAACTAAAGAGATTTAAAACCAGCAGGAAGCAACAAACACGTTTAAGGGTTAAATATGAAGATGATGATGATGGTGATGTTGTGAAAGCAGATGATTTTAGGGTTAAATGTAAATTATTTTCCATATTTGTTGTATTAATGTTTTCATTATTACAATTTGCCGTTAATGAAGAATTAACACTAATTGGAGATTTTTGATTACGGGCAGAATTTAAACAATTATGACAATTTTGACAAGTTATAGAATGAGAGCCTTCTAGGCAGGGTACACGTAAATCAAATTCCATTTTTGTATTATTTTTTTTTTATAAATTAAATATTTTTTTTAATTAATAATTATTCCTCAGGAGGGTGAAAGAAGAAAATTTAGTTTATTTTTTAAATTTGAGAAAAAAAATCACTTATTTTGGCATAATTTTGCTTTTTGGATTACAAAAATTTTATCTTCTTTATTAAAAACTTTTTTCTGTTATTAATTTCTTTTAAACACTTTTTATCTTTATTAAATCTTTTTTTCTGAATTTTTTCCACTTTTTTTCTTATTGAATTTTCTTTTAACGAGATTTACGTTTATTTTGATTTTGAGGGAAAAAAGAAAATAAAATATTTTTTTTTTTTCAAATTTCTAAAAACTGTTACTTTTTTTTTTTTGCTGCTTTAAGACAATTCTTTTTGAACACGCTTAGAACGACCGTTGTGCTCGCTTACTGATTGACAAATGACATTACTAAACGAGGGTGCTTTCAAGAACCCCGTACGCAACGTTAGTTTTTATGAGTCTTACGTATTTTGAATTGTTGCTGGGAAATTTGTATTTGTACGATTTATCCTATTCTGCTTGCTATTACTGTTATCTGCTTATAACACACACACACACACTTACATTTAGTTAAACACTCAAGTGAAATGAACTCTTTAAGTTCACTCATTTAAATATTTACACACACACACATTCACTCTCTTAGGAAAGAAAACAAAAAAACCCATCAAAGTTCATTCAATCCCAATTGCAGATTCATTCATTCAATCATTCATTTTGCTTTCGGTTCAGTTCATTATGTTTAATGCGTAACCAAATAAATAAACTCTCTTTTAGAAATCACTCACTTTTTCACTAACACTCTGACAAGAGTTCATTTACAAAAATGCATAAAAATGAACTCATTTGCAACACTCTTTCAATAAACAAAAAAGAGAGCAAAAACATAAATAAATTATCTTAACAAAAAACCTTAAACTAGAAAGAGACAACTAGATTTCTCTTTATTGCTCACTTATACCACTTAAAACAATTTACTCAATATTTCACCTTTACAACAACAACACAAAAACAATTTAGAAATCAACAGACCAACAGACAATAAATCGATTAAACTCTCTTTTCTATAAACCAGTAATAGTATTAGTGTATCTGTTTATAGGTTTATTGGTATTGGTCAAAAATGATGATGATCACAAAATTAATATCTTTTTTATTTTACACCCTTCACGATCACAAGTGGTAATAGGGGTTATATTAATTTTGTCATGCGGTGTGAAATACTAAGAAGGATTCATTTCAGATTCCATAATGTCAAAATGGCATTAAATCAAAATCTGAGTCGATTTAGCTGTGTCCTTCTATCTGTTCTTTGAGACGCTCACATCCACAATAATTGCCAGAACTCAATGAAAGTATTTGTCAAAAGTCTAAAGTAGTTTCCTATTTTAAACCAGCAAAATCGCTTTAGTTTATTAACAGATATAGGCCGATATTTGAGAAAAGCTCTAAGTTCAATTGACAATTATAAATCGACAAATCAGAACCAAATTTTGCCATAATATTAAGTTATGTATATTTACTTCATTACAATTCCAAAAACTATAAAAATCGGTTCAGTAGTCAAATATATAATCAATTTTATGACTCCTTAAGTGTTGCGTGTCATACTCAAGAAAATCTTTCATATATTTTATATGTTTGCGAGTGCAGGTGTGCGTGTGTAGGTACGATTTGTGGTGAAGGGTATTGTAGATTCGGCATAGCTTCTTTCTTGTTTTGTAATTACAACAACAAAAATTCCTAAATATCTTTAAGATTTCGGTATTTTTGCTTCATCTTCCTTTACAAAAATAATCTCTTTTTTTATTAAATTTTCAATTTGTATACATTTTTTATTGTTTTTCTATTTTCTTGATGTTTTTGCCAAATTTTTTTACTGTTTTTCTCATCATTATCATCATCATTACGATCATCATCATCATCTTGTTATCAATTTCAAATTATTTTCAATATTTCTTAAGTTCCTTTTTTCGTTTAACTCTTTTTTCTTTGATCATGTTAATTATCTTGTTTATTTGTATGTGTTTGTATGTGTGTGCATATATTAAAAAATTAACGGTTTTTTTTATAATTTGACATAATTTTCATTGGTGTTATGTTTTTGTTGTTTTGTTTATATTTGAAATTCTTTTGATTGTTTTAATTTGAAATACACTTGAGAAAATTTGTTAAGTTGTTGAAATTATCATAAATTAACGTTTTGACACTTTTTTTCGTTAGAATATGGAAAAAATACAGAAAATTTGTTTAAGTGTTATTTGTGTTTTGGAATCAAAGAAGAGATTTTACCGATTTTTTTAAGATATTGTGATTTTAATGGAAGCTGTTCCATAAAGGTCCAAAACTGGACACCTGGGATCATAAAAATATTTAAAGTGATCTAGATTCTTTACAACTGAACCGATTTTAAAGATGAAGTCATGCAAAAAACCTCATCTCATTCCACCAAGCATTTCTTTTCTCATGATTAATTCTTTCGACAGGCTTCCTTAAATGCAGGAATTAAGGTTCGTTCTATACTTATTTATTTACTTGAACTGATCATCAAATCTAAATGTCCTTTTTAAAACATTTGTATTGACTAAATCTCTATGCAATTAATTCTTTTCGCATTCCTGTAATAAACTTCCTAATTTTATTTCAATATTAAATTCAATATATTTTGTGATCTGAGAATATAATTTCTTTCGACACCTTTCAGTTCTTAACATGTGGAGGAGTACCAACAGTTTTTTTTCAAGTCCATATAAAGTCTATTAGTTCATTTCTGTATTTCCTCTCCTAGAGAGTGTTATGAGAATTGACATCACATCCAGTAACTAATCCGATTCTCCGTCGTTTACAATGTTTCACCAGATTCTTTACCTCAGTTGGTAGTTGTCCATTGACATCACCATGTGGAAAGTAATCGAAAGCGTTAATTACCTGCAATATCGATTACTCAATGTTTAACACGTTTAAATATCTACTGCAGAATTGATTAAGAATAAAACCAATTAAGATTTTTGAGACATATTTTTGACCGATTTTGCCACATTTTTTATGCTAAAGCGGTTCCAAATTTTATCTTATTTCTTCTTTTAAACAAATTAATGTTAATTTTTCTTCCTAATTAAACTTTATAGGTTTTTGTTTAATGCAAGAAATATTCAAATCCTAAATTCTTAGAAACCCCGAGTATTCAAAATTCGACCTATTTTTTCTTAATTTCAATTTTCAGCTTTATTTCTCAAATCTGAAAGTTGAAATTTTTAAAAAATTATGTTTTTACTTGATGTATTTAAAAATTACACTCCAATGTCGCTTGAAGAGATTTTTGGAAATTTTTTATTGATTTTTAATTAAAAAAATACTGTTTCAAATTTTAACTTTTTATTAAAAAGTTTTTTTCATTAAAAACTTTATTTCCATTAAAATTTCAATTTTTTGTTTAAACCTTTTCCCCCGATAAAAACTCTATTTAAAAAATAAATATAATTTGTATTTCATTCTTTTTGTCTTAAATTCAATAAATATGATTTTTATTTGAAATCGCTTTCACCTAAAAATTTAAATTTTCGTTGATTCATTTACAAAGCGCTAAATTTTTTATTAAATATTTTTAAAAATACTTCATTTTTTCATGAATAAATATTTTATTTCACTTTCGTAAAAAATTTTAATTTGAAACGTTATTTTTAGTTATTTCAGTCTACATCGCAAGGTCCCCAAAACAGTGTTGCCAACTCTTAAGAAGCATAAGTGGCTAAAAAATAAATCTGAAATTTTAACTTTTAAACAAAAAATACTATAATTTTTATATTCATAATAAAATCATAATTTTTAAAAAACAACTCATCTATAAAATCAGTTTGGTCAAATACAATCGGATTTGTTGTTTTCCCTACATTTCCTGAAGAACGGCATTTAAGACATTTTCGTTATTATATACTTAAGTTCGTTTTATTGATCCAAAATTTTGAACGATCAACTTTCCAATTGATAACCATTTTGTTTCTGATTATAAGAAAAACAATTATTTTTAAAAATCTTCCTTTAGACCGCAAAGTACAGAGAATCATTTACACATTTAACCAAAATTTGATGAGGTACTTCCTTTTTAAGTGCTTTATGGACACTTTGATGCGTTTGATACTAAATGAAAATGGCTAAATTTAAACACTAAATCGCTTAATTGGCAACACTGACTACATATAATGAACAAATTGTTGTATAAACTAACAAATATTAATAAAGTCCAAAAATATATTTCTACGAAAACATATATCTTCTGAATACTCTTTTTGAGTTACAACTTTTTTGCAGCAAATGAGCAATAAGAATCACTTTGCCGATTTATATTAATAATAAATTATAGACACAATAAAAGAAATATTGTAGTTTATATATCAAAGGCATCGATATTTCACTCCAAATACTCCCAATTTTCTTCCAATCTATAAAGAATTTTTTCGGAAGAATTGTTAAGAGACTCTACGCTCTTCTGGTGATTTTTTCTATCTCTCTTTTTGTTAAAAAAAAAAAAAAAAAAAATAAAAATTTATTTTGGTACCAAAAGACTATTTTGAAAAGCTACAGTAAGGTTCCTCCACGGGAAAATGTTCTTAGGATTTTCCCGGGAAATTCATTTTTGTTAATCCCGAGAAATTTCCATCGTGAAAGTTGCGGGAAGTTATTTAAATAAAAAGGGTGTAACTCCAGAAGGAAACAAAAATTCACTGAAATTTGGCCAGTTTTTTTGTTATTGTTTTAAGCAGTTTCCTATTTCAAACCTGCTATATCGTTCCAATAGGAAAATAGTCTGAAATAATTTCATCATACTAAAACTCATCTAAATCGTATTAATAGATCACAGTTTGAAAAACAATTTTCTGAATTTTTCCAAATATATTTAATTATGTAGATGGATATAACCTCAAATATTTGTGGGAGTTCATTTAGGTCCAATACGAGGCATAATATATGCATTTAAATTCGGAAAAAATATTTTTCTTACTGTCTTCAATATATGTTATCAATTTAACGAATATTTGCCAATATTTAGTTATAAGTTCCACATTAAGAATAGAATAATTCCCTTCAGAATTCAGCATAATTTTTCTCTAATTTTCTTAAACATAATAATTTTTTGAATATCGGCTCTTATTAGGCTATAGCGCATTTGTAATTCTCAATTTTTAGAAAACATTTAAGTGGATAAAATTCAATTAAATTATTATTTTAATGGAATTTAGCTGAAATAATTTTAGGAACATAAGTTCACAGTCTACTCTAGATTCTACTGAGAAAACAATTCTCGAAGAGCAGCTTCAAATTATTGTTATTGCATAGAAGAGAGTTATTTAATATATTCAACTAAGAATTTCCTAAATATCGAATCGTATTTAACTGTAGGATATTTAAGACTTGGGAGAACCGAAATGTTTTTACTATAATTAAAGCAATTTTCATTAGAAAACTATACGAACATTCATTTAGGAAAAAAGCTAATTTTTCTAATTTTTTTTCTGGGAATTTTTGGGAATGAAGGAATTTTTTCTTAAATTCCCAAAAAAATCGGGAAAAGAGAAACCCTATTTTACAGATAAAAACACTCATTTAAAGTATGAATTTGGAACTTAAAATGACATTTTTAAGACCTCTAATTTCAAATAGAAAATCTGTAAATCTAATAATTTCAAGCACTCTGTAGAAGATTTGTTCTGGCCGCCATTTTGAAAAAATATTTAAAAAATCAAAAATCTTATATTTTTAAAAGCTAAAATGTTTAAAAAATATAAATTCTTATCTCGTAAGAATAGAAATTGCAATAAAAATAAATTCTTAAAAAATCTAATAAATTATTTTAATTTTGAAATTTTTATTTTTAAATACTGAATACTCATTTCCAATTCATTACAACTAAAACCGATTTCATCATAGATTTAAACATTAACAAAATAAGAAGAAGAAACGGTTTTAAATTACCTTAAATAGTTCTATTTTTCTCTTCTAAATTTCGTAAACCACTAATTGATTAAAGTGTCATTAAATTTATCTAAATTTACGCCTTAATAAAATTAATTCCCCTAAAAAAATAACATCACTTTAACCCATTTCAAACCTAAAAATGAAAAGAAAAAAATGGACATGAAAATAAATTTTATAACCGTTTTCGGAATGGCATTTTTTCCATTCATGACTTCTATGAGTAGAGTTTGTCATGCATACAACAGGTGCGTGTTTGACTAACTGACTAGTGGTTTGACTGCTGCTGTATCGATGTTGTTGTTAGATGATGGAAACACTCACTTTTATTTAAATTAATTTTACTTAATTTTTTTTAATACTGAAAATGAATATTTTTTAATGGAAGCTAAAATGAAAAAACTTGTGATGAAAAATGAGGGCATGAATGGCTGAATGGTGCTTAACTATTTAAGGGGTTGTTGTGGGTTAATGTAAATCTATATATAAAAAATAGGATGTGTGTATGTATTTAACGTATAGATTCTAAAATGGCTGGGCCTGTTTTGTTGAAATTTTCATATAATTATCCCAATAAAGTCGAAAGGCTATAAAAAATTCCGATAGGACCTGGGGGAGGGATATCGCCCATACAAAGCAAAAATTGATAATCGAATATCTAAAGAACTATAACAGTAAATTTACTTCCTTAAGGAACTGTTTTACTGGACAAAACGTAGGACCGATAGAACCAGTTCAAAGCAAATACTGATTATCGAATATGTCAAGAACTATAATAGCGTGAGTTCTCCAATTTAGTGCCAGCTACTTTTTAAGGAATTGTTTTACCAGTTTAGGTACCTCTAGAGGTACCCCTAGAACAGGGCTAGAGGTAACCCTCATACAAAGCTAATTTACATTTCTAATATTTTATTTAAATCATATGATAATAAAGCACTAATGTTTCCTTAGGTCCAGCAACGTCCTATTTTTTTTTTTTTGCAAACCGAAGTTTGCCGGGTCTACTAGCAACAAATATTAAAAAAAAACCTGAAATTATTTGTTTATATAATTTTTTAAATTGTTTACAGTGAAAAAAAAGTTTGGGAAAAGGAGATCAATTAAAATTAATTTTTGATACTAAAGATTCAATATTGTGCATTTTTGTTTTAACTGTATCTTCGAGTGCAGAAGTAATAATCTCTCTTTATTTTTCCTTATTAAAAACTGTTTAAATAGGTATTACTATA
The DNA here is from genome assembly GCA_004302925.2 of Cochliomyia hominivorax. Lineage (NCBI taxonomy): Eukaryota > Metazoa > Arthropoda > Insecta > Diptera > Calliphoridae > Cochliomyia > Cochliomyia hominivorax. The sequence goes on along the minus strand of PYHX02000467.1, from coordinate 115,603,648 downwards.
GTAATCTTCCAGTTCGTAGGACCATAAAATACCGTCTGTGGTAAATTTTAATTCTGTATTAAAAATAAAATTTTAAAATCTTTTTATGTTTTTTTACAGTGAAGGAAAAGTTTAGGAAAAGGAAAAAGATTCAATATTGTACATTTTTGTTTTAACTGTATCTTCTGGTTCGTAAGTACAGTCTTTTATTTTTCGTTAAACTAAAATCCTGTATCCTCATTAAAAATTTTTTTATATCGTTATTGCGACAGGACCATAAAATACCGTTTGCGTTAAACTTAAATTCTGTATTAAAAATAAAATTTTAAAATTTTGTTATGTTAGAGTTTTATTAAAATTTATTTTTTCTCAGTGTAGATTTTAGAAAAAATTAAATTTAAAAATATCGAAATTTTTGAATATCTGTTTGTATGTGTCTATATATTTTACAAATTTATACGATTATTAATGTTTGAACTTTTCCATAATGAGCGGAGAGAGTGAGAACAAACATTAAATCAACAACAACAACAACTTAAAACATCAAAAATAAAGACAATCTGAGAAGTTTCTTAAAAATAATTAAGTTTTTAATTTTTTAATTAAAATTTTTATACCTTTTTTTCTCTGTCCTCGAACCTGTGATGACGAAAGAAATTTCACAAATTACAACCTGTATTAAAAAAACTACTAGACCCATATTTTGTTCAGTAAATAGTTAAGGAAGTGATGGGGAACCAAATTAAATTGGCGACCAAATTAAAAAATTTTCAACTGTTATTGTTCTTTAGATTTTTGATTAACCGAATATGTGTATGGGGGATACTTGGGTCTATATACTATATTATTCTACACTATACTATTCAGTACTATACTATACTATTACTATACTATTACTAACATACTAACTATACTACACTATGCTATGCTATGACTATACCTACACCTATACTATACTATCACTATTACTATACCTATACTATACTATACTATACTATACTATACTAATACTACTATACTATTACTATACTTACTAATACTATACTTACTATACTATTATACTATACCTATAACTATTACATACTATACTATACCTATTACTATACTATACTTACTACAACCTGATGCTATGACTATACTATACTGCACTATAACTATACTAATTCTATACATATACTATACTATACTATACTATACTTACTGTACTATTACTATTACCGTCATACATATATATTGCTATGCTATACTACACTATACTATAACTATACTATACTATACTATACTATACTATACTATGAACTATACCTACACTGATACTATACATATACTATACTATATCTATTACTATACTGATCACTATATATCTATGACTTATACTTATACATATACTATACTATACTATACATTAACTTATACTATTACTTACACTATCATAATGCTATGCTTATACCTATACTGCACGTATAGTATTACTATTCTATACTATACATTCTAATAGCGTACACTAACACTATTCATATACTACACTACCTTACGTATACTTCCTATTTCTTATACTATTACTTATACTATATTCTATACTATACTCATACTATAACCTATACTATACTATAACTGTTGAAACTTAGAAAGGAAAGCCAAGAAAATACGCTTTCATCTGTCATATACTAATCTGTTGAGCAATTTGTCCATCTGAATGTTATTCACTTTTTGTGAATCTTTACCAGATTCTGAATTTTAATAAGATTTGAAGTTTAATGAAAATGTACTTAATTGTGTCAGAAATGTTAATGGTGGTGCTCGTTCTAACCGTATATACTTTCGTTTAAATTTGGATCCCCTGTTGGCCCTGTTTTCTTTTTAAATAAATTTGACACAAAACTTGAAGTTTAGAGGAAAGTAACTCAAGAGGTTCAGATGTGATTTACTACAACAGGAAAGCCAAAAGTGTACTCTTAAAATTCATATATACTTTAGGGTCATTTTGGTTCTACATATTGGACACTTTTCTTATTTTTCAGGTTTAAAATTTTAGTCAAATCTATTGCACACTTTTTCCATTTAAATAAAACCAAAAGTATTGAACTTATATTATTTGAGAAGAAAGTAAGAGATTTTTTAACATTAGGTTATTAAGGATTATTAAAATTGGTTATTATCGGTCCATTATTTCATCTCGTTCTCGTCCAATAAGGGCTTTGAATTCATACAAATTTCAAAATTATAGAAGAAATAATTGTTTGTATGAAATCCTATGTAAATAAGTTTCGTACTGTCTAGAATTTAGTTCTTAAATTAATGTTGATCGGCCCATAATTAATTATAGCTTTAAATAAACCTTGAAGATCCAAGATTCACTTCGAAGAACAAGTTAAAAAAAAAACTCAAAATGTTGTCATAATCATGATAATATTTTAAAGTTTAAATTAAATTCTCGAAATAAGAAAATACGATACCGAACGAGAGCCGATTTGCTGCCACTAAAGCCAACTGCTGAAAATAACTTTAAAATAAATAAATCCGATATAAATTTTGATATAAATAATTTTATTTACTCTCTCACTTTATATTAAGAAAATCGGTTCACATTTTTCCATTACAACACCTATTTTTAGGTAACAATGTGATACTGAATATAAAATAGTTGAGCTTGTGAGTTTAGAGTTTTTTATGTTATAAAAAAGTGCGAAAGTTCAAATATCTTTTTGGTCCATAACTTCCAGAGGAGATCGTCTTTTATTTTCATAAAAAAATATTTCAAAAATATTTTTGTTGATTTAAAAGTTACAGACATTTGGATGACTAAAAATGATCTTTAAATACAGTATAATAGATTTTGAATATAACAGTAAATATATAATATATCAGACGATTTTTGCTTCAAAATTTAAGCTTAAAATTGATATGCGGTTTCATTTTTTAAAAACAACTTTTAAGTTCGCCTTTTTTCACTAATGAAATTCAAAAAAAAAAAAAATATTTTCAACATCATGATCATAATGAGAAAATATTTAAATATATAAGAGAGGAAACATAAAAATAAAAAATCAGATACAAAATAAAATGAACAATAAATGAAAAGAAAGAAAGAAATAAAGAATCTCTTATTATCAAATATAAACATACAACTCAAATTACAGACATTCCGATATATCGAAAGAAATTTAACAAAAATCTATTTTGTAAGTATAAAATCATGTATATGATGATCAACATCATCATCATCATTATGATCATCATAATTATAATTATCATTATCATGATGATCGTAGTAAAACATCACATTAATGTTTGGACGCCACTTTAAGTGTTCTCTCACACTTAAAACGAGACTCATTAAACGCCATTGCAAATGTATATGTATTTGTATATAAAACTATAAAACACTAAATAGATACATACACATATGTACACATATGTAAGTATGTATGTGGGGCGGAGCTGCCCAAAGGCACACTTTTGTGAATGAACAATACAATGAATTCTATTATACACATATATGCACACATCTATATTTATATATGTGTAGATGTGTGTATCATACACGCATTAAACATTTTACACTTATGGGGAGATTTTTAATATTATTAGAGGTTTTATAACACAATAATATGAAAAATAAAGTGTATATACAGATTTTTCTCTATATATATATATATATATATATATATATATATATATATATATATATATATATATATATATATATATATATATATATATATATATATATATATATATATATATATATATATATATATATATATATATATATATATATATATACATGATGATGAGTATAAAATATCAGAAGCAGCAGGTCAGCAGCATCTTCATCGCTAACATCTTTTTGGGAAGAAGAATATTTTTTTATTTTCATTTTTTCTTAGTCTTTACCGAAATATAACTTTAGTTTATGTTCGGTATAGACTGCCATGGCCACAAACCAAATTAAACCAAATCAGACCATTAACCATGTGTGTACGTACGATTTATGCGATCAGAAGTCAAAAGGGATGGAATTTTATTAATAAAAGTATACAAAAAAAGAAAACTTACAAAACTTTTGAAAATTCTTACGACTCATATTAAGTAAAACATTTAAAGTGTTTTATCACAGTTCAGACTCTGATATCGGAATCCGAAAACTTAAAAGAAAAAAGATTTAGAAAATGAATTATTCTCTTTTAGTGATTTGAGAGTAAAATTCGCTAAAAAGATCTTACAATTTATAACATTTACGGTGTTTTTTACATTTCAGACACTAATATCGGAATACGGAACATTTAATAGGTTTTCTTACCGAAAAGAGTTTTGGAAAATTAATTATTCCGTTATAATGTTCTCAGAGCAAAGATCTTTCTATATAAATTAATAAAATCTATCAAAAAAAGGAGTTAAAATGACCCCTTTTTTACTCTGATTAAGAACAAATTTAAATGAACTTGAGGTTCTCTTTGAGAACATTATTTTAAGGTTAATCCAAAACTCCTCAGAAATTTGTATTTAACTTGTGATTAACAGTTTTAGATACAGAATAAAAAAGGATCCAAAGTGCCACCGAATTCGGCAGTTAAAGGTATAGAGTTAAGGTACTTTAATGGCAGAAAAATAAACCGTTTTAATTAAACCACTCGAGTCATAATATGTTCTTGAGTCGCAAAAAATTGATTTATGATTTAAGGATTTTCAATCAAAATATATACTCTTTACATAAGTTGTTCGTACCCATGAAGGCGTTATGACGCGTAGATTCACAAAAAGTAAGTCAAAATTCATTTGTTGTCAAAATTTTTGGAAAAAAAACTGAAAATTTATAATTTTTGCTGCTTTTTGAAAATTAATATTAATATTTAAACTTTAATAAAATTTGAATTTATTTTAAATTTCAAAATGGTGTATCTGAACTTGTTTATAATGAATAAACTAGACTCCCACTTCTCCATGCGGAAATACCTAAAATTCCAATCCGCATAAATTATGTTTAAAATTTCTACTTTTTTCCCACAAATGACCACACTTTGTCATTATAAAGATCGTTCGGCAGAAAATACTTTCGGGGTGTTTAACATGCATATGTAACTATATATTAAGGATAATTTAAAGATTATTCCAGATTTTCTTTTTTAATTTTTTTTTAATTGACTAAATTTTGATAGGGCTTATTGGTAGGTCGTTATCCCAAGCTCATCCGGATTTAGTTTCAAGTTTTCAAGATTTCTTTATAAAACGATGGAATAATTAGAAAGTTCAGAACCAAAAATTCTATCATTAGTGATTTTACAGGGTTACCCTTTTGGAAAAAAAAATAAAATATTTTAATCTGAAATATAAAGTTTCAATTTCAGATTAATAGAACTCCTTAAGGGATTCAGATATTTCAATCGTTATTGTAGCAATAATTTTTTAGAATTTTATAGAGAATCTTAAGCCCGCTAATTTTAAAGAAACTAAAAAACAAAGTGCAAAAAAAAAACTTACTTCAATATCTCTAAAACTAAAAGAGATAATTTGCATATGTTATTTTTTATTTTTAAGAGATATGAAAATGTTTTTTGTCCAAACTCAAAAATAAATGTTTGTTGAATTTCAAGAAAATCATAAATAACCGAGCGGGTGAACTTTAGAGGGCCATCGACTGTGCCTCTGACACATAGCACTTGTAATCCTCCTAACAAACTAGAAATGATCTCAGCTCTAATCGTGGCAAATTTTATTAAAATAAAATTACAAAAAGTAAAGAATTATTTCTAAAAAAAATCAAGTTAGACACTCTGTGCATCATTCAAGAGACTTAAGAAGTTATTTGCGGACGATCGGTAATCTGGGCTGATATTATTTTGTGCGTCCAAGGAAAGCATTCTGTATCACTAAAAACTGCGATTTAAATTTAATTTTATTTCAAAATCAGAAAAAATAAATTAATATGTTTTCAGTGTTATTTTAACATTTATAGCAATATTAAATCAACATGTCTGAACATTGGTTTAACATTTTAAAATATTATTTTTTTCTATTGCAAAATAATTTTATGTTTTTTTTCATTCATAAAGAAAAATCAATCCAGTTTTAGTTGATCGTTTCCTTCTTCCGGTGTTTAATTCTTTTAACTCTCTGTTTCTTAATGTACTCATCGTACATTATTTATACTCATATCCAACTAAAAATATATTATATGAACACAACATCATGAACCAAAAAAAAAAATAATGAAAATATATATATGTATATGTATATATATATATGTATATGTATATGTATATGTATATGTATATGTATAAGAAATATATATATTTAAGTTGTATTATAGTTAAGTTCCCATAATAAAACGTGAACAAAAAATCATCATGGATGCTGCAACAGACAACAAATAGCAACAACAAAAAGACATGAAACAAAGCAATCATAACAACAACAGCAACAATAACAACAACAACAACTAAAATGAAAACAATTTTAAAATCCTAAATAAGCATAAATAAATGGCAGCCGATTATAAGTAGAATGAACGAATCGAATGAAAGCTTGTTGTTTTAGCTTTAATACTGATCAGCAATGAGAAAATGAAATATATAGAAAAAAAAACAACTGATCATAATATAAATAATGATGATCAGCAGCAGCAGCATCATCATCGTCATTATCATTAACATTGTTAGCAGCATCTGCATCATTTTAAAATCATTTTTTTTAAGGAACAAAAAAAGCATGAGGTGCGTTTTGTTTTGACTACTTCTGACGCCAGGCTATAAAATAACATTCATTTTTATAAAATCGATATTCTTCATTTTCACAGAGAGAAGGAGAGAGAGATCAGAAATTGGGTTTTGCACCGATTTATTTTATTATTCTTTGATTTTTTTCTCCTGCTGCTCATTTTGTATTCATTATGAGTTTTTGTAGTTTTTTTTCTTTAAATATTTGAAATATGTTCATTATTAAGACTTGGGGAGCAAGAATACCCTACACCAATATAAATGGCTGAGGTTTTAACTGTTGATCTCTTTCTGAGTCGTTTGAACAATGTCTGTCCTTCTGTCTGGCTGTCTTTGCAACATTGTGAACAATTTGTTGGTCGCAATTTTGGAAATATATCAATAAAACTGGACATATTTATATTTATTTTGAACCAATTATACAGTCTAATGCAGTTGATGAAGATCAGTCCTATATTCCCTGTAGCTCCCATGGAAATGCTTTCCCATAATGGGTTTTCAAACTCATAAAAAATAATTTAGTTTTTATAAAATTTTTAAAATATCGGTTCACAAAATATCATAGCTCCCATACAGACCCCTTTCCGAAAATGAATTCAGAGAGTTTATAACTAAAAAACTCCAGTATTGTAATAATATTTCGTTCGTTTAAGAAAAACAATGCGTTACGATGCATAACTGACGATTTTACTTAAGTGATATAACATATCTTTCGTTAATTTTTTTAACGAAATTTTATTCAATTTAACATCTTTTGCTAATTTTTTTAATTAAATTTTTTTAAGTGTATTTAAAGAAAATTCTTCAATTTGAAGAAAAATTATGTTAACAAGAATATGAATATGTTTATTTAACACCTTTTACTGCGTTAAAGTTCTTTGGTTCAGTGCAATTTCCTATAAAACTCATCTAAACTCCAATTTCCAAAAATCGCCTGAAACGCCATAAATCTCCCATAAACAAACTTCTTTAATTCGAGCGCAAATCATAGAAACAAATTGTACGAGGTGCATGGTGTAGGGCATTACATAGTCGGTTAAGATTGTTAAAACTTCGTAGTTTTTTTTTCTTCCTATTTCTTTTCAGAATATATAAATACTTTGTTGTAGTTTTTGAAGAGCATAAATAATTGTTATGAAATAATGTTATTTTTTTATTAAGTATGTATGTGTGTATCTACTAGTTTGTATTAGTGTGTGTAAGATGAAATGTTTTAACATAAATTAAACTTGTTTTAATCGCTCTGTATTTCATTATATTTTGAAATACTTTAAATCAGTCGAGTGTTTTGATTAATGTCAATAAGTATTTCCGTTTACAGTGCAGAGCAAAAGTAAGTGATGAAAAAAAAAATATCAACAAAAACAATGCTCTTAGTGCATAGAATCTTATAAAACCCTATTTTAAGTGTCATCTAGCAAAAAGTTTTATTAGAGGGAACAAAAATTTGACTAGAAGAAAGCTAATTAGGGTTGGATTTTCAGTTTGGATATAAACTTTTTACACAAGTCTTTGGTATCCATGAAAATGTTAGAACTAGAATATTTACTATTCTTTAAGAAAAAGTAACTAAAATGTCTCTTCATATTAAAAATTGATGAAAAACTTAAAATTTTGATTTTTCACTGTTTTTTTTTGTGAAATAAATAAATTAATATTTACACTTTAATTAGCGTTATATTTTTAAAATTTCAATATGACATATAAAAACTTCTCCTTGAATCAGATTATTAAAAAGATCCCCATTTTTCCCATACAAAAATCCCAAAATTCCATTTCATATAAATCATAATGAAAATTTTCACTTTTTAACTGAAATTCTTACTTTCTCAATTTAAGGGTCGTCCGGGAAGAAATATTTATTTGTGTTTACTTATGAAGCTTTATAAAAGTTTATAAAGCTTTACGTTTTGAGAATTCAACAAAAAAATTAAAAGTTTCGTTTAAAATTGACCAAGTTTGTTTAGGGCTTTGTGCAGAACTTTTTTCAAGTTGATCGGAATTAAGTTTAACAATATTTCGGTTAAAATTTTGTTTTAAAACAACAAAAAAGTTTAAAGCTGAAAACAAAAAATAGATGTTATTAATGAATAAATATTGCCACCATTTTGGAAAAAAAATCCCGAAAAATAAAATTTTTCAAAGTTCATATAAAATTTTAAATGGAATTTTATTTAAAGGAATCTAATACATGTTACTAAAAGTTATCAGGACCCATATTAAGTCCTCTAACTCGAAGAAATCTAAAAAACAGGAGAGAAAAATAGGCTAAAAATTTATTTTGACTTGTATACCTCTGCAACTGCTAATGTAGGTTTTTATAGATTTTTACAAGATTTATCTGTCACCTTGTACGGCCCTTGAGCATATAAGCACTTGTACCCCACCTAACTCAACTTAAAAGAAGCTTAGCTCTAATCATGACAAATCACATAAATATATCTGTAAAGATTCCAGAGTTATAAATTTGGTTCTAAACATCAATTTGGCCACATTATGCCAATCCGGTCTATTTTGTCTAAAAAGTGAATCAAACAATGTGTGACAATCAACATTGAAACCCCTTTTAACATTGAATCGCTTTAGATTTGTAAATGATGCTCTTTATCACTTTAAAAGGCAGAATTGTAAAGATGTTGAAAGTTGGTAACAGTTTATAAAAAATTCTTATCAATTTATTTTCACCAAATTATTTAGCTAAAAATACTTTTCAAACACTCTCCTTTTTTAACAAAAAAGTCTTATAAAATTCTGAAAAATTCATTTTTTATTTTTTAAAATATGATCAATAAATTGTATAATTTTATTTCGATCATATTTCTTTAATAAAAAAATCAAAAATAAATCCTTATTCCTTACAAACAACAACTCTGAAACTATTAAATGTATTTTCGAATCTTTACATTCTTACGATTCTTAGAAAAAATCTTTATTAATTACAAGAAACTAAATCTACCAATTTTATATGTTACAGATATTTCTCTCTCTCTCTCTTTTGTTTTGTTTTTGTTTCGTTGGTAACAAGAATTTTTCTCAGCATTTAATTGTAAAGTTAAATTCGTTTTAATCATTGTTATATATATAAGAAAAACAATAACAAAAACAATAAAGAAACCGGAAATACCTACAACTTAAGACAAAAGAATCTGGTCAGGTATAATCCAATCATTTATGATTGGATACTGGTGAATATTAAATATTTTACCAATGAGTTACAGGAATAAACGCCATTTTTGATAAATTTAGAAAGTAAACGAAAAATAATATGAAAAAAGAAGAAAATATTAACATTTGTAAAACATCAATTAAAATAAAAATATAACTGAACAAAATATAACCTTCCTTTTACATAAAAAGTCATGGAATAGGCTCCAAGAATTTTTGAATCATATTAAATGTCGCGCAAATCATACTCACCAGAGTTCATATACCTGCAATTCGATTGTGTCAAACAAAATCTTCTATAAATTTTTCCCATTTTAAAATTTATATCAAAAAGTTACACAATTTGTCGCACATTTGCTGTAAGATAGTCCCAACTCAAAAATCACATTTTTCAGGAGACGATTTTTTATTTTTTGGAAACTTAATTCTTGGAATTCATGAATGAAAACTTAAAATTTGGTTAACTTTCACAAGCCGAAACATCATTTATTATTTATTTATTACACTCTTTTGATGTCAAGTCGAAAATTGCATATCTTGAGTTATGACGATCTTGTAACAAATAAACGATGTGAATTTTTTAAATGATTTTAGACAAAAAAACTCTTCAAAAATTAGCTCATTTTTGTTTAATTTTGTTCCAAATATTCGAATACACTCTAATTAGTTAGCCACCCATAAATTAGATCTAAGGAGTGAGAACAAAAAATTCTTAACACATGTTTTTCATTAAAACTTTTAACCCAAGTCAAACAAATGAATATTTTTTCAAATCTGATTAAAATGATTAAAATTATTAAAATTAATAAATATTTTTAACAAAACCCAATTTGAACCTACAAATAGTTGGCCAAGCATTCAAAGGTTTACCCTCAAACTGTTTCCAATATTATTAACACGGGAAATCTTGTGCGTTGATAGAAAACTTGGTTCAGGTAGAGGGATGGTGATGTTTCTAAAGCCAAAAAATAGAAAGTATTTTCAAAACAGCTCCCAACACATCCGGTAGCACAGCAGCCTGGTTCAGTGTCCGAACAATTTGGCATGAAAAGTTAAAACTAATGTAGTTTTAAAAGTATACAAGGCTCAAGAAGTTTCTGACAGGAACGCTGCTACAAATTTAGATGCCAAACAGAGAGAACAGGAATTGAATTTAGATTTTCCAAAAAAACGTATGTTCGGTCTGATTTTTTGCATCCTGATCAAAAATTTTATGTTGCTGATGTTCGAGGGAATGTTGAAGAAAAGTTTAGAACTCAAATGCAGTCAAAAATTCCATGATTTGGCAATAATGTTGTATTTTTACCAAAAGAGCACAAACAAGGAGTCTGAAAGTGTGGTAGATTTTAAATGGAGATGGCAGAATGCTCTATGAAAACGTTAATGGAAGGGCTTCCGAAAAAAGGTCATGATTTTATCACAAGTGTAAAACTATAATTTTTTTTTTTTTTTGTAAATTATAATAAATTATTTCAATTAAAAAATTTGTTAGTTATTGTCATGCAACAACGAGTTCCCCGGGTGTCTGTAGCAATTTTACATTTTATCGATCTGTTATTATATTATATTTAGCTGTAATTGAACAAAATATTAAAAGAGCAATTGGAGAAAGTATTTTAATCGATTTATAGGAGAATAAATTCTTAGAGAGTCTGAAAGATAAGAAGTGAACCTTTAAAGTCGAAAATTTATTTCAAAATATTTTTTGTTTAATTTACAATTTTTATTTTAAAGAACTTTAACTTGTTATAAATGAAATTTCAACTGAATCCTACTTTCAAGATGATACATAAAGTACGTTCCAGAACTATCAGTGTGAATTGTAAAATTTCATTTCTAGTAAATATTTTAGGTGGTCCAAAGGTAACTAAATTAGTTCAAGAAACTATAAATTTCTATCTACAGTGAATGTTCTTAATGACAAATCACTGAAGCAGCAAGAAAAATTTTTCACAAAATTTTATATTAAAATAAATCTTGTTATTTATTCTCTAACCGAATAACAATCTGTTGAATCTATATTGGATCAGTTGTTTTTTTTTTTTCAAAATCACTTTAAAGTTGCAGTGATATTTTAAATTTTTATAATTCAGGATAAATTGGATGTTTGTATGATTTTTTTCTGATTTTTTTTTAATTCTTAAATTTATAAACATTTAATTAATTAAATTTAATTATATTTGATATTCTTTAAATTTTTATTTCCTTATAAAATTGATTTGAATTAAATAAAATTAATTAAATTAAATGAAAATCTTCAAAAACATGTATGTTTCTTAAGTCTTTTTCTTTTTTACAAAGAAAAAATAAAAACAAAAAATGCGAGAGTGAGAGAGACAAACAAACAGTAAATTGATAATAGTAAACAAACATGTTTGTAACTTAAGTCTTTACAGCAAAAAAAGCCAACATGTAAACAAACAAGCATGTGTCTTAAGTCTTTTGATATATTTCATATAAATTCTTAATAAAATCAAAAAAACAAATAAATTATTAATAAAATATTTGCAAATTTCAATGATTAATGATTTTAACATAAAAATTTGACATTTATTTTATTGTTCTGAAAAAAAAAAACAAAAACAAAACAATGAATAAACAAGAAAAAATATATCCTTCTTTAAGCAAACAAATTTTGACCACAGTTTATTTTATTTTCTTTTGCAAAATCACTGTTTGTGGGAGGATTAATTGGCAAACAAGTAAAACAATAAATAAAAGAATATATGTATATGAGCGTGTGTATGTATATTTACTTGATATGAATATAAAACCATTAAATTTTAAATGCTTTACAATGACTTCTTTTTTTTATAACAACAATTACTAAAGAAACTAAAACTATTAGAAGTAAATTGTATTCATCTGTTAGATTCTTAAGAACTCTGTTTACAACACCACCACCAACAACAACAACAACATAAAGTAGTAAATGAAGACAAAGATGAAAAGGGAATAATTTACTGAACAGAAGGTAGTATGAGTAGCTGATCAATGAACAAATGATTTTTTGCGGTTTAAAAAAGAAACAAAAAAAAGAGAAAAGAAGGCATAAAAGATGTAAAGAAGGGAAAAAGAAATCTTTATGGTTTATTGTTTTGCTGAAGCAACATTTACCGAAGTTATACAGTAGAAGAGGCTGGTAGCGTATACACCAAGCTGTTATGAAGGGCACAACATACACACATACACATACACAACTACTAAAATGTTTATAAATATTTCTTCGTTTTACACTGTGTTTGCCAATAAGCACAACATGAGGTCCGAAAACATTGCACCAGCCATGTTAGGTGGTGGTGGTGATGGTAGTGGTATTAGTAGTGCAAGCAGTTTAGAACATTTTTCAAAACTCGTTGTATTGCTATGATAAATGTGAATGTGTTGGGAAAATATTTCTGTTAAAGACAGAACAATTTTCAAAAAGTGCTAACTAGTATGAACACCGAGAGGGAACAATAGCGATTTGCTGCAGTTTAAATAATTTCCTTACTTAGAACCTTGTAATGGCCTTTACCACATACATCAGTACTAAATTGCTTATATATTTAACCATGTGTCCTTATATGTCTGTCTATGTATTTGTTCTCGTTATGGTACATTATTACTTGCAGTTTTTATTCTTTATTATAGTTTAACATAATTGTTGTTGTTGTTGATGTTGTATTTAGATGTGCATGTTGTAAATTTTAAGACTTGTTTTTCTTTGCCATTTTCCAAGTTACCGACAATTGTTGGATTTTGGAATCAAAAGCCCTTTTTCTTGACAAATATCCAACAATTGTTGTACAATCGAACTGAGAAAACAACTTTTAGTTTTTGCTTTAATTTCATTTTCCCAGTTTGTCTGTTGTTATGTTTCACAGACAGTTTATCGGACATTTAGTTTGTCTATCTGTCCATTTGTCAGTTTGGCTTAAGAGTTACAATCTTAACAGCATATCAGATTTGTTGTTGTTACTCTTTTTTCTTTCTCCCATTTCCATTGTCGTTTGTGCGGTCGCTGTTATTTAAATAGTCTTTTGTGATAATTTGTAAATGTTTATGTTTCGGTATGCCTCTGGTATTATTATTGTTGTTGCTGCGGTGGACAACAAATAAAAACACTTATACATCATTACACATTCACACACATACGGGGTCCCCGTTTTTTTCTTTTTTCGCTCTTAAATAGCCTTTCGCTCTTGTTACTTAAATGTCGTAGTTAGTCAAGAAGTAAATGTTCTTTGACACATTTACTTCTTGTTCATATGTACGTACAGTGATTGTTGTTTCTACTATTAAGCAAATTCCTGTTATTTGTTGTATTTAATGCTCCTCTATACGCCTTATTGTTCCTTAAATTTTTTCCTTCTTCTTAATTTTTTTTATTTTATTTATGTTTCTCTCTCTCTCTTTCTCTGTTTTTCGTTTAGTTGTCATTGTTATTTGGTTTTTTAGTACCGTTTTATTTTTGTGAGCGTTCGTTAGGCAGACATACAAACCGAGGGACAGACTCATCTTTTTGATTTTACGACAAATTCCTTGGAATTCTCCTTTTTGAAGTTGTGCTACTGTGACACTATCGATTCCCCAATGACAATTTAGTAAAATTTATGAGACTTAAATGGCAGAAAGATAATAATTGTTAAACAAGGATACTTATTTTCCAAAAAACTACAACAAAAACTACAACAACAAAACTACAACAACAAAACATTAAATATCTCATCCAACCATAAAACAACAACAATAGTTTTTAAACAAAAGATTTTTTCATGATTCTTGTTTCATAATATTTGGTCCATATTTTATGAGTTCGTTTAAGAGAAAAAAGCAACAAATATTTAATTAAATGTATTAACTAATCGCTGTGAAATAAACACTTTTTAAATAAAAATAAAATGAATGGAATTTTCTTTAATCGGAATTTTGATAAAAAATGGAGTTTTGTTTTTAGGTTCATATTTATATAATTTATTAATTAAGTTACCTGCTGTTTCATAAAAGAAAACCTTGACAGGATTTTTTTATAAAAAAGGATTTTTTTTTAGAAAATATTATTTCTTTTATTTAAGAAAAATCAAATTTTAGCTCAGAACATTTTTATTTAGTCTTTTTAATAAATTGAAAATAAAAAATAAATAAAAAACGGAAATTTACTGAAATTTTTATAAGAAAATTTGCTTACATTTTTCTATAAAATGAAAATTTACTAAAATTAAAAAAAAATTACTGCAATTTTCCTAATAAACTAAATTTTTTAAAATTTTCCTATAAAACGAAAATTTATCAAAAATTTCTACTAAAATAAAAAAAAATGAAGTGAAATTTCCGTGTAAAATTAAAATTTATAAAAAATTTCCTATAAAACGAAAATGTATTGAAATTTTTCTATAAAACGAAAATCTTTTGCAGTTCAGTTCTAGATTAGCTCAATTTCATATTCTGGTTCAGATATTAGCTCAGGTTCTAGTTTTAATTCTGGTTCTAGTTCAGGTTCCATTTCAGGTTATAATTCAGGTTCTAGTTAAGGTTTTAGATCAGGTTATAGTTCTAGTTCAAATACTAATTCAAGTTCTAGTTCAGGGTTTAGTTCAGGTTGCAATTCAGGTTCTAGTTCAGGTTCTATTAGTTTCAGATTCTAGGACAAGATCTAGTTCAATTTTTAGTTCAGGTTATAGTTCAGATTCTTAGTTCAGTTTTCAGTTCAGGTTTTAGTTTCTGTTATTCTTCAGTTTCTATTTCAGGTTCAATTTAAAATTATAGTTTAAATCCTAGTTCTAGTTATGGATCAGTTCAGTTCAGTTTCAAGTTTAGGTTTTACTCAAGTTCTAATTCAAGGTCAAAGTCAATGTCTAATTCTGGATGTAGTTAAACTTCTAGTTCTGTCCTTGTTAATTTTCCAGTTCAAATTCTAGTTCTCTATGGACCAGTTATAAAGTCATGATCGTTACAAACAAATTCACCTTTGATTTTTTGTTGCCTTCGTCAATTGATATTTTTTTTTGCACAGATCATAATTGATGCCATTTTTAAACATCTGGCTGTTTTGTATTCTGAAATACTGAAACTGTTCTTTAAATCATTTGAGTAACTTTTTTCACTTTTTTCTTATAATTAAAAACTTAGTTTTAACAACGATAACAATTCATACTTAAAAACTTCCCATTTAGTTAACAACTACAACAACAGTGTGGCAAATATAATAAATTATAATTTTTTTTTTCCATCAGCAAAAACTTATTATGTTACAATGTATTTTAGTTGCAAATACTTAAAGTATTAAATATTTATATGATAAAAAGATTGTTGTGATATACAACAATATATTGCAAAGTCATTCCCCCAAAAACAACTGAAATTAATGGAACAAAACAACATGTAATACAACATACTTCAACTCCAAGCTACAGCTACAGCACTTCATCATCAGCAGCATCATTAAAATGATCTCGGTTTTTTTTCTCAACAGAGATTTTTTCTCTCTTTTCTGGTTCTGTTTTTATTTTTCAATTTTCAAATTTATAGACATCTTTTGGTTTCGTCACGAATTTAAAATCATTTTCAAGTTGATGTTTGTGATGATACTTTAGCATGACAGGCTTTGACTGACTTCATGTGCCATGCTAAAGTTGAAGTGATTGTGAGTGTGTGAATACAAATGTTTTTTGTTTTTTTTTTTTGTTTATTTGAAGAGACTTGAAGGAGCATTTGCTTGGAAGTTTTTAGCTGAAGTAGTAGTGACCAGTGTCTCATCATCGTCATGATGATCATCATTAATGTTGTTAAGGCCATTGTCTAGTCAGATTATAGAGAGGGTTAATATTTGCTTAATAATATCAAGTTGACAGCAGCCAACAATAAGTGGCGCTTATAACGCATTCATACTCGCACAAACTCACACATCTTTAGGTTTATTCTTCAATCACACAAACATTTATATGGAAAGAGTTACAAATAACACAAATATGGACAGACATTTTGACAAACATACGTTTATCATTAAGTGAATATTATTGTGGTCATGTAAGATGAACAAAAAAAGGCTTAAATACCAAAAAATAACGTAACTGTAGCCATTCACTTGTTTATTTTATTTTTTATTGATTTCTTGAGTTTCTCATCTGAGAACTGATGATGATTTTCAAAAAATATCAAAAAAAAAAAAATATCTCGAACAGAAACCGAAACCGAAACCCAGAAACACTGAAAACTTTTATTCACATATTTGTGGCTCATAAAGTATATTTATACACCACTAAAGGTATCATTTTTATTATTATTTGTTTTTTTTTTTTTTTTTTTTTTTTTTTGTATATGCAACATTTGTGTACAACAACAATAATAATAATAATAACAAGAACAACAAATTAAAATTGATAAAAGAAACAAAGAAATATTAATGTATTGGTTTTTAAATAGTGTGAGAAAATTCATTTGTTGGTTGAAAAACCAACTCGAGAGTCTGGCCAAAAGAATTTTAAAGAGTTTGATAATCGTTAATATCTGTTAATCTAGTTTTTATTCTCTGGTTATTGTTGTTGTTGTTCGAGTTTTTCATTGAATTCATTTTACTTTTTGTTATTGCCCCTCTCTCTGCTTTAGAGATCAGCATACACATATGCCTAACTTGCAACATTCAATAAGAACAACAACAACAACAAAACACAACATAAAAAACATAAATATTTCCAATAATAAATACACTGAGTAAATATTTGGACTTACAATTTTAGATTAATGATCAATGATATTTTCAAAAATGGTAACAGTATCTAACGATCTAATAAGGAGTGACATCGAAAAATTCTTAACCCACGTTTTTCATTGAAACTTTTAGCACAAATATTATTCGATTCCTTTTTTTGATCAAGTTACCTTTATAAAGCATTTCAGTGGAACAAATTAATATATCTGAGAATCTGACTAAAATGAGTGGCTAAAAATGTGCATTAAAAAATAGAAAGCATTTCCAAAATAGCTATTACATAGATCCGTTAGGAAAACCCAGTTTGCTCAGTGCTCGGAATATTTGGTTAAGGCAAGCGCGGTTTTAAAGATATACAAGGCTCAAAAAAGTTCCTGGCAGGAACCTGCTAAAAATTTAGAGGGCAAAAAGGGACCCCGGACGAGAAAACTATTAAAGACTTTTTCTGAACAGATATTTTATAGCACTTTGTGAACATTTTCGGTTTAATTTTGTTTTATAGAAAAAATCAAGAATATTTCGTTTTATAGAAAAATTTTGATAAATTGTCGATTTAAATAACATTTCGATAAGTTTCTATCATAAGAAAAATTTTGGATAAATTTTTTATAGGATTTTTTTTTTTTTGGAAAATTTCAAAAAATTTTGTTTTGGAATGCAAAATTTTCTATAAATTTTCGTTTTATAGGAAAATTTCGGTAATTTTTGTTTTATAGGAAATTTCGGTAAATTTTCGTTTTATAGGGAAATTTCGGTAAATTTTCGTTTTATAGGAAAATTTCGGTAAATTTTCGTTTATAGGAAAATTTCGGTAAATTTTCGTTTTATAGGAAAATTTCGGTAAATTTTCGTTTATAGGAAAATTTTCGGTAAATTTTCGTTTTATAGGAAAATTTTTGTAAATTTCGTTTTATAGGAAAATTTTGGTAAATTTTCGTTATAGGAAAATTTTGGTAAATTTTCGTTTATAGGAAAATTTCGGTAAATTTCGTTTTATAGGAAATTTCGGTAAATTTTCGTTTTATAGGAAAATTTCGGTAAATTTTCGTTTTATAGGAAAATTTCGGTAAATTTTCGTTTAATAGGAAAATTTCGGTAAATTTTCGTTTAATAGGAAAATTTCGGTAAATTTTCGTTTTAATAGGAAAATTTCGGTAAATTTTCGTTTTATAGGAAAATTTCGGTAAATTTTCGTTTATAGGAAAATTTCGGTAAATTTTCGTTTTATAGGAAAATTTCGGTAAATTTTCGTTTATTATGAAAAATTTCGGTAATTTTTCGTTTTATAGGAAAATTTCGGTAAATTTTCGTTTTATAGGAAAATTTTCGGTAAATTTTCGTTTTATAGGAAAATTTCGGTAAATTTTCGTTTTATAGGAAAATTTCGGTAAATTTTCGTTTTATAGAAATTTCGGTAAATTTTCGTTTTATAGGAAAATTTCGGTAAATTTTCGTTTTATAGGAAAATTTCGGTAAATTTTCGTTTTATATGAAAATTTCGGTAAATTTTCGTTTTATAGGAAAATTTCGGTAAATTTTCGTTTTATAGGAAAATTTCGGTAAATTTTCGTTTTATAGGAAAATTTCGGTAAATTTTCGTTTTATAGGAAAATTTCGGTAAATTTTCGTTTTATAGGAAAATTTCGGTAAATTTTCGTTTTATAGGGAAATTTCGGTAAATTTTCGTTTTATAGGAAAATTTCGGTAAATTTTCGTTTTATAGGAAAATTTCGGTAAATTTTCGTTTTATAGGAAAATTTCGGTAAATTTTCGTTTTATAGGAAAATGTCGGTAATTTTTCGTTTTAAATAAAAATTTCGGTAAATTTTCGTTTTATAGGAAAATTTCGGTAAATTTTCGTTTTATAGGAAAATTTCGGTAAATTTTCGTTTTATAGGAAAATTTCGGTAAATTTTCGTTTTATAGGAAAATTTCGGTAAATTTTCGTTTTATAGGAAAATTTCGGTAAATTTTCGATTTATAGGGAAATTTCGGTAAATTTTCGTTTTATAGGAAAATTTCGGTAAATTTTCGTTTTATAGGAAAATTTTCGGTAAATTTCCATTTTATAGGAAAATTTCGGTAAATTTTCTTTTTATAGGAAAATTTCGGTAATTTTCGTTTTATAGGAAAAAATATTTTTTTTTTTATGTGAACAAATTTCAGAATAAAAAAATCGAAAAAATGTTGTCTTATCGTTTTTTTATAGGAGAACTAATTTTTAATCTCTTTATAAAATTTCTCTCAGTGTTATTTTTTTAAATCTTGTTTGCAGCAGCAACCTTTTTGTGTTTTATTTAATTCTTTGACTGTATCTGTCTTGTTAGACATTCATTCGTTTCTTTTGTACTATCTTTTATTGTTATTGTTGTTGTATATTTTTCTTGTACGTTGTGTTGTTCATTTCTGTGTAGGCACCACCACTATCACTATTCAACGTACCAACCAAACAAACAAACAAACATACAAACAACCAAACCATCCATCCATCCAACCATTCCACCACCATTCATTGATTCATTGATGTGTGTTTGTTGTTCACTTTTATATTTTAGTTTATTATTATTTTTTATTGTTATCATTATAGTTGTTGTTATTATTGTTATTGTTGTTGTTGCTGTTGTGTGTGCTATAATATCTCTCCTCGTTCACGCGCGTTAAACGCCAGTTCAACAATTTTTATGCTGTCAGCAAACGCGTGCCTGTATTTGTGTGGTCTTGGATCTCATGAATAACATGGATGGAATGATGATGATGACGATGACGACGACAACGAAGGTATTTTATGCTGCTGCGATCAGCTTGCAATTCTTATTTAATATGATCGCGGTAGGACAGACAGACATGAATGTTCGAGTATGTACGTCCGTCTTTCTGTAAGTCCGTCCATATGTGCAATATGCGGAGCGAAACATTTAGGGAAGTTGAGCTATAAATTAAAAATGAATATGGTATAAAAGCTTAGTATGAGGTTTATATTTGGAGCTTTTGAATGAGAACATTTTTGAAAGCTTTTTTAATTTTTCACTGTATATTTTTTTAAAGCTTAAAATAAAATCCGTTCTCAAGTCCGTTTCTCAAGTTAACACTTAAAAACTATGATTTACTGAAAGTTTTTCAGGTAAAGAAAAAAGCTTTAAAAGCTTTAAGAACGAATGCAACTACTGGTGAAATATTTAAGAATGTTAAGTTATAGAAGTAAAAAAGTTAGAAAAAAAGGTGTAAAAATTAATACGGAGTAAAAGCTTATTATAAACTTTTGAACAAAATACGTTTTAAAAAGCTTTTTTAACTTTTTGCTATGTATTTTGTAAGTAAAACAAAATTTAATCCCTCATTTCATATTTTTCAAGTTAATATTTAAACATTCTGATTTGTTAAGAGCTTTTAAACTAAAAGCTTTTTAAGAAAAAGCTTTAACAGCAGCAAATTCTCAGCAAGTACGGGTGTAAAATTTATATAAAAAACAAAAAGAAGTTAAACTTTTAAATGAAAAAATAATACAAAATTAAAATTTTAAAAAGGCTTAATCTTGACACTAATCATTTGTGAAGCTTTAGCTGAGACTTTGAAATATAAACTTAAAAAAATTAAAATACGCATTAAAAGATTTGAATAATGCTTAATCTTAAAACTTGTAATATAATCCACTATTTTAAGCTTTTAATTGAAAGCATATTTGACCTTTTATTAATGTGGAATCTTTAAACTTTTAAAAAAGCTTAATGCAGCGTTAAAGTTGTTGAGAATTACTATAAGGTCATACAAATTGTAATGTGTAAAAGCTTTGAAAAAAGGTAAAACTATAAAACATAAACTTTGAAATGAAAATAATACTTAATTCACAATAAAAGCTTTGAACTAAGCTTAATGTTAAAAATAAGCTTGAAACTAAGCTTAATCTTGGAAAAAAACTATTAAATTCACAAGTTTCTTTTTAAAGAATTAAATTTGACTTAAACTTACTCTATGAAATTTAAAACTTTTAATAAAAAAAATAAATAAAAGCTTTCAACAAAGCTTAAACTTAAGACTAAAAATAAAATACAAAATGATTACTAAATTTCTTATTTTTAAATATCAACACTTTAAAAGCTTTACCCTTAATTTTAATTCAAGCTAGTAATTGAAAGTTTTCAAGGTTGTAAAGAATAAGCTTTAAGCTCTAAAAAGATATGCATATCCGCCTGTCCGTGAGAATGAGTAAAGTAAATTAATGTAAACTTAACCAGATAATAAATTTGTCATTTAACATTTGAGTATGAAATAAAAGTTTTCTGAAAAGCTTTAGATAAAACTATGATGCTTAAGCTTTTAAATAAAAACTGCTTTGAAACTTTGCAATCCATCAATTGCTTTAAATATTTAATGCGATATTTTTCAGTTAACTAAAAATTACTGTTTTGCTGAAAGATTTTGAGCTTAAAGCTTTTATAATTTCAACGTTTTTTTTTACAGAAATTTGTTAAAATTTTCAAAAGCTTTACAAAATTTATAATACCGATTGTAATAGAACTTTCTTTCACGTACTTTACTTTATTTTTTGCTTGATATCGTTAAAGTTGTTTCCCATGTGTTGGGCTTCCTTGTAATGTGGTTAAGCTTTTTTTTTTGCCTCTACCATTTCATTTTGTTGCCTTTTTTCCTGAAATCGAATTCACACATCTCACGCGTTTGGCCAACAGTCAGACAGACAGAGATTCTTTTTTATTTTTTTATTTTTTTTTTTTAGTACTAAAGAAATCGAAGTTATAGTCAGTTAAGTTTGTCTGATATTGTACATTTTATTATTGTTGTTGATGTTTGTTGTTTTTGTTGTTTCTTTTGCCGGCTCATTTGTAGATGTTAGCCGCTGATTTCTCTTGTGTTCTGCACAGTGTTCAGTCTTGTTCTTTTACATAACTACATACTTTAAACTGACAGACAAACTGAACTGTCCCTCAGTATGGACAGACACACATACTTGTTCGCTTGTTCGCTTGTTCGTTCGTTCGTTCGTTTGTAGGTTCTCGAACGTATTTGTTCATTCTGGTTATTGTGGTTTAGTGCTTAATGCTCTTGTTGCTATTTAATTTTAATTTTTCGTTTCGGTTTTATTGAATTTTTTCTTATAAACTTTTTTCTCATTCTTTTTTGTTTTTGTTTTTGTTTTTTTTTTAAGTTCATATATATTTAGTGTTGCTTTAATGGATTTTAACATGCGACCCAGCCTTGGGAAGAAGCCAAGTGTGTGTGTGACTTTAATTCGGATTTTGACTGTTGTCTGCCGCAGGATCAGCCAGTAAAACAGTGAGTGAGTGAGTGTATCAGTGGTGCAACAATATTTTTTTTATTGCAATATGAGTCAGGAGCATATAAAATTTATAATGTTTGTGAAATTTTCTAAATAATCTGTAATTTAAATACTTGAGAATGAGTTTTATTAATGAATTACACAAATTTAATTTTAATTTGTTGACCACAAAATAACTTTTAACATTAATCGCCAAAGAATTTTTAAATTGATAATTAAAATTTAAACTTTTCAACAGATAGAAGAAGTTCGAGGGACAAATAACCTTTTTCTTAATTCTAAAACTTAATGAATTTTACAAAGAGACATTTTTAAAAAGAGAAAATATCATCTTAAATTTCAGAAAATTTTCTTTAAAGAAAGAAACTGATAATGAAAATTTCCTTCAAAGAGAATATTTCATATACAAAGAAATTTTATAGAAAATTTCCTTTAAAGAGAAATTTTATAGAAAATTTCCTTTAAAGAGAAATTTTATAGAAAATTTCCATTAAAGAGAAATTTTATAGAAAATTTCCTTTAAAGAGAAATTTTATAGAAAATTTCCTTGAAAGAGAAATTTTATAGAAAATTTCCTTGAAAGAGAAATTTTATAGAAAATTTCCTTTAAAGAGAAATTTTATAGAAAATTTCCTTGAAAGAGAAATTTTATAGAAAATTTCCTTGAAAGAGAAATTTTATAGAAAATTTCCTTTAAAGAGAAATTTTATAGAAAATTTCCTTTAAAGAGAAATTTTATAGAAATTTCCTTTAAGAGAAATTTGATGGAAAATTTCCTTTAAATAGAAATTTTATAGAAAATTTCCTTTCAAGAGAAATTTTATAGAAAATTTCCTTTAAAGAGAAATTTTATAGAAAATTTCCTTTAAAGAGAAATTTTATAGAAAATTTCCTTTAAAGAGAAATTTTATAGAAAATTTCCTTTAAAGAGAAATTTTATAGAAAATTTCCTTTAAAGTGAAATTTTATAGAAAATTTCCTTTAAAGTGAAATTTTATAGAAAATTTCCTTTAAAGAGAAATTTTATAGAAAATTTCCTTTAAAGAGAAATTTTATAGAAAATTTCCTTTAAGAGAAATTTGATGGAAAATTTCCTTTAAATAGAAATTTTATAGAAAATTTCCTTTAAAGAGAAATTTTATAGAAAATTTCCTTTAAAGAGAAATTTTATAGAAAATTTCCTTTAAAGAGAAATTTTATAGAAAATTTCCTTTAAAGAGAAATTTTATAGAAAATTTCCTTTAAAGAGAAATTTTATAGAAAATCTCCTCTAAAGAGAAATTTTCTACAAAATGATCTTTAATAAAAATTATCTATAAAACGATCACTAAAGAGAAAATTTCTATAAAACGATTACTAAAGAGAAATTTTCTATAAAACGATCTCTAAATAGAAATTCTCTATAACACGATCTCTAAATAGAAATTATCTCTGAAGAGAAATTTTCTATAAAATTATCTCTGAAGAGAAATTTTCTATAAAATTATCTCTGGAGAGAAATTTTCTATAAAATTATCTCTGGAGAGAAATTTTCTATAAAATTATCTCTGGAGAGAAATTTTCTATAAAATTATCTCTGGAGAGAAATTTTCTATAAAATTATCTCTGGAGAGAAATTTTCTATAAAATTATCTCTGGAGAGAAATTTTCTATAAAATTATCTCTGGAGAGAAATTTTCTATAAAATTATCTCTGGAGAGAAATTTTCTATAAAATTATCTCTGGAGAGAAATTTTCTATAAAATTATCTCTGGAGAGAAATTTTCTATAAAATTATCTCTGGAGAGAAATTTTCTATAAAATTATCTCTGGAGAGAAATTTTCTATAAAATTATCTCTGGAGAGAAATTTTCTATAAATTATCTCTGGAGAGAAATTTTCTATAAAATTATCTCTGGAGAGAAATTTTCTATAAAATTATCTCTGGAGAGAAATTTTCTATAAAATTATCTCTGGAGAGAAATTTTCTATAAAATTATCTCTGGAGAGAAATTTCTATAAAATTATCTCTGGAGAGAAATTTTCTATAAAATTATCTCTGGAGAGAAATTTTCTATAAAATTATCTCTGGAGAGAAATTTTCTATAAAATTATCTCTGGAGAGAAATTTTCTATAAAATTATCTCTGGAGAGAATTAAATTTGGAAATTAAATTTATTAAAAATTTCTTTAAAGGAAAATTTAATAAATCTTTCGCTTGAAAGGAAATTTATAGAATAATTGGAAACTAAAACAAATTTTCTTGAAATTATTCCAAATTATTAAAATTACAAGTGATCAAAAAACAGCAACCACCTTCACTTATTGGTATCAAAACTATTTTTCAATATCAAATGATAATAATGATGATGATCTGATCATATCGTTATGATCATAACGATTGATGTACCATTAACCACTTAAGCTTTTGTGTAAGAACAACATCCTTAACAGCAGCAACATCTTTAAGATATGAAAAATAAGGAATACACCTCAGTTGAGTGGAATTTATTCCCATGTCATTTGTATTTATCCAAATCTGTGCATGCATCACTGGACCCCCGAATGAACGCCTTTTTGTGAGATCACTAAAATGCAGTAACTGACGATGCAGCAGCAAATATCTCTCGTAAAGTAAACAAACGACGTCATGGACAAAACCATAAACAAGGAGTTTTTAAATGTGCAGATGATGGTGTATGGGATCGTAGGGGAATGAGGGACGGAGTGCGAGAAAGAAGAAAAATGTAAATCGAGAAGAAGAGAGTAGAACTTGTTTTACTTTGTATTATAGACATTTACTGATGTTAATGGTTATGAGGATGATGATGACCAAACCCTAACGAATCATCTCCTTTTTCCCAGTCACAATAATATTAATGATGATCATCATCATTATCTTTATAATGATCATCGAGTAGTTAAATTAAATACTAAAAAGCATTAAATATTAAATATTTGGCTTCTTGACTAAATAAACTTAGTATGAGTACAAGTACAAGTATGAAAATATTTTCAAAAGTGTTTGGATACTTGAAAAGCTTATGGTAAAGATGAGTTGCTGCGGCTGCTTGACTCTAAAGAAGAAAACCAAAAAAAGAAGTTCGAATAACAAAAAACGAAAAATAAAATAAGAAAAACAATCGACAACAATTCATTTCATTTGTAAGTAACTCGATATACTTATTGGTTTCTAATGCATTTTTCAGATTGTTTGCTTGCATTTGTGGCAACGCTAGAGTTAAGGGTCTAGATGATCAGGTCTAGATGCTTCGCTGGTTAACTAAATGTTGCTAAGGCAGATTGTTTGTTTGTTTGGTTGTTTGTCTCTCTGTCTCAATGACTAAACGGCTGACTTTTTTCGTCTTAGACTCCAATAAGAGTATATGGTGTGATCAGATCAGATCTGATCTGCAGTAGTGGTATTAATATTATGGCTTTTGTTGTTATTATTGTTGTTGTTGTTGCAGTAATTCCATCCTTTTGTACATAATATTGCTGTCGTTCGTTGTCGTTGTTGTGCTGTTTCCAATGTTTGCCATTTGTTGCTTTGTGTTCTTGTGTCTCAGCATGAATGTTGATGATGCTTTAAGTTTAATATTGGTGGCAGGCAACAACATCTCATTAGACATTTTTAATTTGACAACGCGCACAATTTATGTGGGAATGAGTTGGTTTCTCGATATGTATCCACACGTTGAAATGTTTTCCACTTACTTTTCTCCTCTCCCTCTCTCTCTCTCCCTCTATCACTCCTTTTCACTGCTGGGTAAGTGTGTATGTTTGCTGTTTTTAATGTCAACTGTTTTGCATGTTTAATTCGTATACGATATTTTTTTGTTGTGTTTGATATCAGTTTAGTTCATTTCACTTCATTTCAAGTGTTAGTTTTATGTTCATTTCCATTTGTCTGTTTGTTTTTGTCTTTAGCTTGTTTTATTTTTTCTTCTCGTCTTTTCTGGGTGTGTTGGTGACAACGTAACAAGGCAAATGTTTATTTTTGCTACCTCTCCACCGCTACACAGGAAATTCATTATAATTAAACTTTGAAAAAATATTGATATTTAATGATATTAAAAAAAAACAAAAGACTTAAGAAACAAACACCAAAAATTATGGCCAATAATACATTTTTAGAGGGGAGATAATTAAAAAACACACACACACACATGTTGTGTCTGAATGTGTGGGGAACAAATAATAACGGTAAACATTGATTTTAGACGTATTTGACACGGGATAATTCTGAAACAGAAACTTCAAAAACAAAATGTAGGGGAAAACAGAGAATTTATCAGAAATGTTCTCTAAATAGAAAATTTCTCTTGAATGGAAAATTAAAATTTTTGCTTGATGAAAAATTACAAAAAATGTCATGGAAAATTTTAAAACATTTTCATGGAAAATTAAAAAAAAAATTCTCTTAATAGAAAAAATTTAATTCAAAATTATCTGGAAATATTATCTCTAAATAGAAAATTTAACAAAAATTGTTTCAAAAAGGAAATTATTATCAAAGAAAATTATTTTCATTGAAAATTTTTCCTTTTTTCTCTTATAAAAATGTTTTCTAAAGAAAAAATTTATCGAAGATTTTACATACATTTGTATTGAGAATTTATTTTCATGTTTTTTTCGAAATTTATCGCATTTTTATTAATTAATTGAGATAGAAAACTTATAAAAAAGAAGATAAAAGCAAGATCTCTCTTTAGAGGAAATTTTCAGTAAATTTCTCTCTTTAGAGGAAATTTTCAGTAAATTTCTCTCTTTAGAGGAAATTTTCAGTAAATTTCTCTCTTTAGAGGAAATTTTCAGTAAATTTCTCTCTTTAGAGGAAATTTCTCTCTTTAGAGGAAATTTTCAGTAAATTTCTCTCTTTAGAGAAAATTTTCAGTAAATTTCTTTCTTTAGAGGAAATTTTCAGTAAATTTCTTTCTTTAGAGGAAATTTTCAGTAAATTTCTCTCTTTAGAGGAAATTTTCAGTAAATTTCTCTCTTTAGAGGAAATTTTCAGTAAATTTCTCTCTTTAGAGGAAATTTTCAGTAAATTTCTCTCTTTAGAGGAAATTTTCAGTAAATTTCTCTCTTTAGAGGAAATTTTCAGTAAATTTCTCTCTTTAGAGGAAATTTTCAGTAAGTTTCTTTCTTTAGAGGAAATTTTCAGTAAATTTCCTTTAGAGGAAATTTTCAGGAAATTTCTCTTTTAGAGGAAATTTTCTGTAAATTTCTCTCTTTAGAGGAAATTTTCAGTAAATTTCTCTCTTTGGAGGAATTTTCAGTAAATTTCTTTCTTTAAAGGAAATTTTCAGTAAATTTCTCTCTTTAGAGAAAATTTTCAGTAAATTTCCTTTAGAGGAAATTTTCAGGAAATTTCTCTTTTTAGAGGAAATTTTCTGTAAATTTCTCTTTTTAGAGGAAATTTTCAGTAAATTTCTCTCTTTGGAGGAAATTTTCAGTAAATTTCTTTCTTTAAAGGAAATTTTAGAGGAAATTTTCAGTATTTATTTTCTTTTAGAAGTAAATTTTTCTTTAAAGAAATTTTCTCTTTAGAAAAAATTTTCAATAATTTGTTTTATGGAAATTTTGTGACTGAGTTGCTTTATAGAGAAAATTAATAATAAATTTTGGAATTTATTTTTAAATTTTATTTTCATTAGAGACAATTATTAATAAATTTTCTCTTTGAAGGAAATTCTCTCATTAGAGGAAATTTGCAGTAAATTTCCACCACCATAAATGATATTGGCAGTAAATATTATTTCGTTTGTAGCGCCAAAAAGGAATCATTTATGACATCATAACATACATATATTCTTGCATCAAATCAAAATCTTAATCGATTGAGCTATAACCGTCCTTCTGATGTTGGCACTCTCACATCTATATAATTTTCTTTTCATAACCAGCAAAATTTGCTCATTAAAAACAAGTTATAGACCAACATCTGGATCATTAAATTTTCATGAAATTTGACCCGCTGATATTGCATTTACTGAAGAACTTTGAGCACTAAAAAATTTTTCTAAGGGCCAAACGAATGTTGGTGAAACTACGAGAATTTTTGAGGAATAAAGAAGAGAATGTGAGAATTTATTTCCTGTTTTCATTGATTTCAAAAATTGTGCTTCCAATTTTCAACCCTTAATCCCCGCCCCTTTATCCCCCTGCCCCTTTCGATTAAATAAAACATTTTATAATTTTTTTTATATTTCTTTTTTTATTATATATTTTTTATATATATATATTTTTAACACAATTTAATAATATTCCATAATTTGATAATTCTATAATATAAATAAAGATTTCTTCATTTTATACTCTTTTTTTATTTTTGTGTTTTTCTCTTTGTTTTGGTAACTAATTAATTAGCAGTTTTACATAATAATAATTATAATTATAATTTGTTACATTATTTTCTTTAAACCATCATTTTCATAATATAATTTCTAAATATTTTTTTATTTTATTAATTAATTTTCTTTTTGTAGAATTTAGGGATTTTTTTGTTAAGATTTCATTTAAGACAAATTTTTAAAATACGTTTTATTTTGTTCTCAATTCAATTTGTTTTAAATAAAATTTATTTAATTTTTTTGTTAATTAAATAAATTCTAAAATCATTGTGCTCTCAAGTTTTTCAAAATGTTTAAATACACTAGAGCTCCGACTGGCGTCGTTAATGGGGGAACGGAGAAACGAGACGAAAGATCGAACAATATTTTCTACATGAATTTACTGAAATTTAATTTATTGGGGAAAATGTTCAAAACAAGTCTGGTTATAGTTTCAGATTCAGATCTGATTGGACTGATGTGACAATTTTAGCAAATTGAATTATTTTATCACTGTCTCTGACAAATTGTTCTTACTGTTTTAGCGCACTTCCTAAATAAAAGCCTTTACCCCCGATTTAATGAATTGCATTATTTTAATTCCAAACTTATTTCTTTTCTTTTGCTGTGACTCATTTTATACATCCTAATGTAGTTTGGCGAATCACGCTACATTCCTAACATAACCAGATATTTCTTAGCATCACTTACATAACAAAGATAAGGGAATTCCCCTTATTTCACGCAATTTGAAAACTTAACGTTCAGTAGCGCAATTCCGTAACTTTTTACAGTCCAACAACCTAATGCATCATCACTAAATGTATTCTAAGAAGTTACTGTCGTCGTTCCTAACGAAAATATATAAATCAAGTGATAAGATGCAATCACTTGATTATAGAATGATGTATAGTAGGGAGACTGTTATTGCACAAAAATGACTCTATTGAAGTGATTATAAAAAGAGACAATTGCTTAACTCCTAGAACAAGTCCACTTCAAAGTGACTAGTCAGAAGCGTAACAAACTAAATAGGGGTCTCTCTTTAGACTTTGGGACAGTCACCAAAAAGTAGTATTTGAATTTGAACTTCATGTCGCCAATATGCAGTTTGAATAATTTTATTTTATTTTTTTGGATTAAACCAATTGTAATTTCCATTTCGTATTTCCGTTGAAATCACTTTATCATAATCTGCATTATGAGGATGACTGGTGATCCATATATAACGGGAATAATTATTTCATTTTTATTTTATATGAAAATTTGTTCTTAAAATTCATAACGAAACAAGTAAAAATGTTATAGTCGGTCAAGTCCGACTATGTAATATTCTACACCATATTGTTGGTTGTAAATGCCTGCTATGAAAAATTTATAAACGATCCTCGTATAATTTGCTTTCATTATTTATGCTCATATGTGCAATATATTGCTATGATACTAACATTTATGTGAGATTAAAGCGTTTTAAAGGAAATTTTTTCTAGAGAGTTATATGGGAATTAGAACAAATGATGGATCGATCCTCGTTTAATTTTCCACAGCGGTTTTGGTATATATTATATCTTAAATATATATAATTTAGATTTATGTCTTTGAAAGAAATATTTGGAAGGGTGGTTGTATGGGACCTAAGAGTAAGAATGGACTGATCCTCGTATAATTTGGCACATCGTTTTAGAATATAAGACTTATTTTCGGAATTTTATGAACTAAAAACCCCATTCCAGGGGGGGGGGGACATTTGTATGGGGCCTATATGAAATAATGGACCGATCATAACCAATTTCAATAGGCGTCATTCTTGCGCCAAAATAGTAAGTATGTGCCAAATTTCATTAAGATATGTTCAAAACTGCAACCTGTACTTTACGCACAAGCTTTAAATAGAGAGCCAACCATGCTTAAATCGACTCAGTAAGTGATTCAATCGATATTTTTTATTACTTAACGATAACGGTAGTTAACTTAAAAAAGTTACGGAATTTCGATACTGGAAATGATCAGTGTTATCAATGATACTAAAAATGGTTATACACAATGCTGTAGTAAATATGTAACCGTTTCGGGTGACGCAAATCGAAATCAAAACGACGCAAAACCAACCGAGATAAATCGGGGTCAATGCTAATCGAACTGACGCAACTTGAAATTGCAACGGCTTAAATCGATTTTTTTGTTTCATTTCTTAAAAAGTGACGCATATCGAGGCGAAGCAATTCGGGTCCACGCAAGTCGGGGCTCTGGTGTATATTTTTTGTTTTAATAATTTTTCTTCATCATTTTCATAAACCAATGCAATTTGTTAAGTTTTCTATTTAAGAAGGTATTTTGTTTTAATATTTTAGTATTTATTTTTTTTAATTTATTTTTATTGTATATTTAATTTTATTTTATTTTATTATTTTGATATATTTTTTATTTTTAAATAATTTATTTTCCATTTAAATTTTTTTATGTTTCTCTAGTTTTTTTCTTATATATTTTTTTGTTAATAAACCTATTTTGTAATTGAGTTGTTAGATTTGATTTCTGATTTGTTTTTGTTATTTTTTATATATATTTTTTTAAATATATATATTTTTTAATAATTAATTATTTTTTTTATAATCTATACAAATATAATTAAAATTTTGGAGATCTAGTCTATTTTGGATTTATTTTTAAATTTGTAACTTTTTTAACTAATTTTAGTTCTTTTTTATACTTTAATTTATTAATAATTTGTTTTTGGTTTCTAAAATTTTTAAATTTGTTGTTTTTTTATGTTTTTATTTTTAAGGAAAATGAAACACACAATTTTTATTATTTTTTTTAATCCTTTTTTAACTCAACAATTGTAATCATTTGTTTATTATTTATTTTTTATTACACGATTTATAAAAAATATAAATATAAAATAGATCGGTAGTATAGTTTTGTAAATAGTTAGTTGTTTTTGTTTTTATGTTTTATTTTTTTTTTAATTTTATAAATTTTATAAACTTTTTCATTTGTTCCTTCAATTAGAGATTTGTTTTTGTATTTTTCTTTATTTAAGTAGAAAAGCCTGTATGTAGTACTGTTATGGTCTATGGGTGATTAGATATATGTAGTTTTTCAATAAAATACTCGACTTTTTAGAAAAAAGTCTTCAATAATATCTAAATTTACTAGCTAAGACCCGGTGCGTGAGTGTTACCCCTCTCCATGGCCCTATCCGTCCTACATTTTGGTTAGTAAAAAAATCCTTGAATAATCCCGCTTTTACAGTTCTTTAGATAATCGATAATCAACATTTGCTTTGTATGGAAGTACCTTTCCTCTTGATCCAACCCCTCGAATGGTATCGAATCTGAAAATTCCCAAACAAACCCAGATTCAGTTTTATATACAGATTAAACTTTAATAGAAAAACTTGCACAAGTTCCGTCTCGAATTTTGACCAAGACTCAGATATCGTTACATAATCTTTTATTAACTGAACCGATTTTACCAGTTTTAAGCAGAATACTTCTTAGGACAACGACAAATAATCAGATCAAATTTCATTAAGATCTGGCAATTACTTTGGAATAGAAAGTGTCAACCACACATAAATCGACGGACAGACAAACGGCCATTAGCGATTCAGATTTTAATTTTATACAAGAATCATTCACTACATATGAGAAATTAGTAGCCACTTAACTTCGAATATACAAATTACTTCGAAAAAAATCGATCTTAACTTTGAATTTGGAAAACTTTTGAACCAAATAAAAAAATTAGTTCCTAAATTTTTCCATTTTTTGATCATAATTTTGAATTTCGAAAATTTTCGAACTCAATTTTGAATTTCGAAAATTTTCGAACTCAATTTTTAATTTCAAAAATTTTTGAACTTAAAAATTTAAACATAATTTTTTATCAAAATTTTAAATTTCAAGAATTTTTGTACTTAATTTTTGGTTTTGAAAATTTTCAAACCTATTTTTAAATTTCGAAACTTTTCGATCATAATTTCGAATATCGAAAAAATTCGAAATTAAATTTTTAAACCAGGCCGGAAGTCTGTCATTACGTTTGTGATATTCAAAATTTTCAATTAAGACGTCCAAAATTCTGAATTGGTTTGAGAATTCAAGTTTTTATTTCGAAATTTTTCGAACTTAGCTTGGAATTTCGAAAATTTTTGATATCAAAAAAATTTAAGAGTAAATTATTTACACAATTTTTATTTTATACCGCTAATTCCAAATTCAGATAAGCTATCGAAAACATGTTAATGGAAACGACCAATATACATGATATGATATGTATATCAAACGATAGGAAATGTATTATCAAATCTTGCTATTGAAATCCAAAGAAATTGGTTCATAAATTGCAAAGATATTAGCGGAAAACTGAAGATACCTCAATTTCATTTTCTCACAGTCAGATTTCGAATACCTTGAAGATGTTAAATGCATTAGACCATTAGTTCCTGAGCTATAGACAAAAACGATATTTTGAAGATCCTATGGACTAAGTTACAGCGCCGATTGATTTTTGCGCTGAGTTTTGTCTTTCCATTTTTTTAAATCGGTTCATAAAAACCGAGATATAACCAACTTTTTTTTTTTAAATCAGAAATATTTTTTGTTGATTTTTCATTCAAAGACATAAACACATGAGACCGTCAGCTTCCGAGATATAATCGTTTCATAAAAATCTTGAAATAACCAACTCTTTTTTTAAAATGTGGATTTTTCAATCAAAGACATAAACACATGAGACCGTTAGCTTCCGAGATATAAGCGATATCTTATTCTGAGAACTTAGAAAATACAATTTTTTTTCTTCACAAATCAAAGTCGAGTAATTTATATCATTTATACGCTATGATGTCCTATATTTACTTCTTAATTTGAAAATGGAGTGGAAAAAAGCATTTCAGAAAAAACAGTCTATTCATAATTTCTCTAGTCAAGTCTGTTTAAGTTTTTGTTGTACATCGAA
Source organism: Cochliomyia hominivorax (assembly GCA_004302925.2). Taxonomy (NCBI): domain Eukaryota; kingdom Metazoa; phylum Arthropoda; class Insecta; order Diptera; family Calliphoridae; genus Cochliomyia; species Cochliomyia hominivorax. The sequence goes on along the minus strand of PYHX02000467.1, from coordinate 115,569,526 downwards.
ACTAAAAATACAGTTAATTGGCAAGTTAATGGAAAATAAAGAGATTTTTATAACATTTTCGCTTGTTATTGCTTTTTATACATTTTTCATTTGTTTTTTTTTTTTCAAAATTCTAAAAATCTAACAATTTCATTTTATTTTTCTTTTTTTAAGTTTTGGCCATCTAAATATATTTTGTATTTTTGCCACTATTTTTGTTCTTTTTTTTAATAATAATAATTAATTTCTTTATAATGAAATTAAACATTTTCTATTTTAATTAATTTTTTTCATTTCTTTTTGTTTTAAATATAAATTAAATATTTTATTGTTCTAATATTAACTTTTTAGTGTTTTTTATTTTTTGTTGTTTTTGGTTTTTAAGTTATTTATTAAATATGCTTTATGACTGTTAACTATTTGTATTGTTAAGATTTTAGAACAAATTACGCAAATTATAATTAAAAACAAAAAACATTTCGTTTCGATTGATAAAAATTATAATAAAATTAGAATAATTTAGATTTTATAATGAATTTAAGTTGGCAAAATAATGTTTCAATATATTCCATGACATTTGGTTCATATAAACCCTCTGTAAACTGTGTAGGACGAATTAAAAGTCTACCAAATCGCACAGTGTGTCCAAATCGCTTGTTTTGGGAAATAATTATGTAACTCTTGATCCCTTAGAGATGTCTTAATGAAAAGTTAACATGTTTAGAACTGAAGTGTTTTTGAGTTCAGTTGGGAGGAATACAGACCAAATCTGATCAGGGGTGTAGCCGGTGATTGTCCAATGTTGGCCACCTCTGTAATGTAGATTTTTATAAAAAATTCGCCCAAAACTAATTTATGATTTATGGCAAAGGAAATTTTTTATATAAATGGACCGGGTAGATTAAATCTTATAGTTTCAGAGATAAAAAATACATTTTAATCTTTGTCTCTTATTAGTTTTTTTAAGTTTAGAGTGCTGATGCCCTATAAAATTTAAAAATTTAGTTTTTTTTTTTAAGTGAAATTTTCCGAGACTTTTCCCAAAAAGATGGCAATATTCACAGATTTTTTAAATTAAATGACTTTTTTATTGTGAATCAATGTAAACTAAATTTGGATCCATGTTAACTAATTTTGGATGAAATTTGGGCAAATATCTACCCACAAAGCCTATTTAAAATTGGCGAATTAATAAAGGAAACATTCTTCTCCAAGTTCACAAATCTTAAAGCTGGAATCATCTTTTCATTATTCTTGATATGCAACTACATATGTAAACTAAACAACCAAAAAATATATTCTGCTGACCGTCCCTTTTAATGACGGGGTGATCATTTCGGTAGAAAAAGTAAAAAATTAACACGTGTTTTATTCGGATTGGGATTTTGGGTATTTCCGAATGGAGAAGTAGGAATCTTTTAATTTACTTTATCATGGACATCTTAAGGGCCCTTATAATGACAAGGTGATCATTCCGGGAAAAAAGTCAAATTGTTAAACATGATCCATATGTGCTGAGATTTTGGGTATTTTCGCATAGAAAAATGGGAATATTTTTATTTCTATAATTCGTGGACAAGTTCTTATTATCTTGTTGAAATTAATTATCATTATTCATTTCTATTTAATTAATGTTTAAATATTAAGAAGTTTAAAGTTTTTCCAAAATTTTTGACATCAAATGAAATTCCAATGGAGGTGACATTCCTTTTAAATGGTCACTTACTACGTCCCTGACGTGAAAGAAATACATGTTTGGTACACGCCATCACGGAATCCGGTTCAACTGAACTAGACAAACTGTTCTTCGGGTCCGTGACGCAAAGGTCAAAGGTTTCCGACGTGAAAGAGCCCATTTTAATCAACAAGCATAACGATTAGAGTTATTCAAACCACATTAGGACATAGCGCTGCTGCATGAACCCCGCATAATTATCTCTAAAGAAAAAGAGTTGCCACAACAACATACAAAACGTTATATGCAAAAGATAATGCCCCTGGTCATTTAAGCGCACACGATCTAACCACATAAGCGCTTTTACTCCACTAAATAAACGCAGACTAATCTTTCATTTAGACGTTTCCAATGGTTCAAAATATATTGAATTATTTTCAAAAAATTATTGAAATTCCACTTGAGGTGTCCAACCCCACATAAGCGCTTTTACTCCAACAAATCAACTCAAGAACAACTCAGCTCTAATCATTTTATTAAGATAAAACTAACGGTTCAAAGGTAACTGTATTATTTGCCAGTTACAGAGGCTTCAAATATAAGTTCAACTTGTTATTCTTGACAGTTTGAAATGACATTACTGACAGCTGAATAAGATTTCATATGACAGCTGTCATTCTAGTTGATCTTTATGTATTGAAAATTTAATTTTAGATAATTTTTCATTTAAAATTTTTAAGAGCAAAATTATCTTTTTTCAGAATTAAATTCATATTTTTTAAATTTTAATTTCAAACTTAAATTATTTGTTTTTCAATTAATTAATTAGTAGAAGCTTTTTCTCCATAAATCCTTCAAAATTAGTTCTTAATAGGTTCAAATGGAGCTGCAAAAAATGATTTTTAAAGAAAAATTTTATTTCTATTCAGTTTATTTTTCTTTTTTCAATTTTATTCTTTGCAGTTTTTTTTATAATTTTATTGTTTTTTTTTCATTTATTTTTGAAATTTTTTTTAGAATTAAATTCATTATTTTTTAAATTTTAATTTTTAAATTATTTGTTTTTTTATTAATTAATTTTTTTTTTTCCAACGGTTTTTTAAATTTTTATTTTAGTTCTTAATAGGTGATTTATTTATGGAAATGGAGCTGCAAAAAATGATTTTTTAAAGAAAAATTTTTATTTCTATTCAGTTTATTTTTCTTTTTTCAATATTTTTCTTGGGTGCAATTTTTTTGTATTTAATTTTATTATGTTTTTTTTATTTATTTTGTGAATATTTAGTAATTTTAGTTTTATTTTATTTTTTTTTAGGTTTTTATTTTATTATTTTAACGGTTTTATTTTGATCACATTTTCTTTAAATATTTTTTTTATTTTGTTCAAATGTTAATCACATATCAAATCACTCTTTTACAGTAACGTATACAAAAATATAAAATATCTTCTTTTTTTTTCGTGTATTTTGGGAGGGAGGAGGTGGTTTACGTTAATTTTTATATATATTTTTTGTAGCTTATTTAAGTTTTCTTTTTTTAATTTTTTATTATTAATTAAAAATTAATTAAGATTTTTGAAGCAAAAATAATAATAATTTTATAGTTGTAAATTAAATAAATAAAAAAATTAATTTTTAATCAACATTTTTTTGTAATGGAGTCAAGAAATTTGAAAATTTTATGCAACAATGTAGTTAAAATAAAATTGCACAATGTTATTTTTTTTAAAAGTAGATTTTATAATAAATTATCTCGTTGTATTTAAATCTAGAAAAGCAAAAAATTACAAAATCATTTAGATAAATTTTGAAAAATTCTACAGTGTTGTTCGAAACTTTAGCAATTTTTTCTTCATATTTAAAAGGAAGGTGAATTACTATAATCTAACACTGCAATAAAAAAATTATAAACCGAAGCGATTTTATGCGATGTACTTCCATCATCTCCCATTTATTGGAGATTTTGGAATGATTTTTACAAGTGGAGGTTATATGAGAGCTAATACAAATAATGGACTGATCCTTAAAAATTTTTGTATTGTTTTTTTTTGGTTGTATATATCTTATTCATATACAATATTATTATAATAGTAACTTTTTTGAGATTTACGCACTTTAAAGTGATTTCCTAAAGTGGGTATAGATGGAAGCTACGGTCATGTGTGAACCGATCTTTTTGAAATTTAATAAGTATAAGTTGATTTTATCCTTAGCAAGACATACGGACTGGTATCCATAAATCGGCTCAGAAATTGATTTTGAGACCAGCGGTTTATTTGAATTTCCTTGAAAATTATTTTAAACATTTGCTGTTCAAAACCTGAGCAACTAACTTTTATTATAATGATAAACCCTGTTTTTATGACCTCTGTAAGATATTGGTATAGCTTCCCACTGTGATTTAGATCATGATTATTATTAAAAACTTCATTCTTTCAAATTCTCACATTTAAAATTCCAAAGATGATCTCTATGGGCTTTGAGACCGGGGACATTATACTATAACTAACTTTGAGGAACATCAAGGAATGCTTTGGTTCAATGTGTTAAAACATCATAGCATAGTAGAACTTATGGAGTTGCCAAAATGCAATTAAAATATGGCCGAAAGTAGATTTAAACAGAAGCATTACAATTGTTTTTTTTTCTATATATGAATTAAGCATGGATTTTACAGATGTCATGAAGCTTTCTAAGTAAAAGACCTCAAAAAGTACATACATTTTTGCATCAAAATAAAATCTGAGTCCATTTAATTTGTTCCGTCTATCTGTTGATAGAAATTGACAGAACTCAACAAGATTTGGCGTAAGTAGTAGTTATTGGAAGTGTGTTTTTCCAACGCGGCAATATCAGTTCAGCAGAAAAAATCTATTGGCCAATATCTGAGGCAAACTCCTTAAGCTGAAAAGTTTGATCAACAATTATTGTATTTTCATGATATTTTACATGCTGCTATTACCTCTTTGGAGAAACGTTACGTTAAAAAATTTTAGATGGGGCACGGGGTTGGGTATCCCTTTTTACTGTTAATATCGTATATAACTATAACCAATACAGACTACTTTGACAACGCTTTATCAAAGATTAAAAATTTTACAAATAGGGCACGTGGAGTGGTATCCACCTGCTACAGGAATTTTGAAGTTTTGCGTTTGGTTAAAGCGATAACGGCAAAATACTATAAACAACATAATTTTGGGAGGGAAGGTAGTATTTGTAAACAAAAACTTTTTTATGGGGGAGAGAAAATGCAGGGTGTTTCACACCAGAAAGAAAGAGATTTCTCGTAGATTTTATTTGGCAACACTGTTTCTAAAGTTTGTTTTTTTTTCTTACTGTGAAATAATTAATCTGAATTATAAACCGTTTCACTCTATATCTTTCAATTAGATAAGGTGATTTATGTTTTAGCTTTATGGAAAATTTACAGATTTGTTTTGAAATCGCCCATGGATAATGTTCTAATGATTAAAGCTTTTAATTTAATAATGACCGCATGATTTGATAAAGAATTTTGGTATTTATCATTCAATAATTTTATGGTTTAAAGCCTTTCCAGATCGAGAATCCGTTATAGCTGACTTCTGCGTAAATAAATTTCTTGACTACATTTTCAAAATGTTTAATTTAAAAATTTCAGCTCCATTTTTTTTAATATTTTTTTAAATTATAATACAATTTTATTTTTTATTAAAAGTTTTTTTATAATAATAATTATTATAAATTATTATTATAAAATTATAATACTTGTTTTCATATATCATTTTATAATTCGCTGTTCTAATATTATAAATGTCAACATAAACAGGGACAATTAAGTGTCAAAAATATTGCAAATTTTCACCAGTATTTCACAATGGATTTTAAAGAATAGAAAATAAAGGAAATGAAAAAAAATCCCCTGTCAAAATAACAATTATAATTTATTATTTTATATAATTAATAATAACAATTATAATTATCTTTTATATAATATTTTTTTTTATTTATTATTATTATTATTGTATTTTATTCATTATACTTGTCATCACATATAATTTGTGTTTTATTAATTTTAATTTAAATATTTTATTTTTTTTAATTTGTTTTTAATAATTTTCATTTTTTTTAAACTTTTTTATAATAATTTTTAAAGGTTTTAACTAAACATCAATTGCTACAAAATTTAGACACATAAATTGTTTTTTAAAGAATTTTTGTAATTTTTTTTAATAAATATGTGAGATACATTTATAAATATTTCTTTTTTTATAATTTAATTTGGGATTTTATTATGTTTTTAGAGAATTTATTAATTATTTTTTAATATTTTTATAATTCTATTTTTTTATTATTATTATTTTATAATTTAGTTTTAGATTTAAATTTTCTTTAAATAATTTTGGTGTTTATTTACTTTTTATTGCAATTTAGTTATTTTTTATTTAGTTATTATTATTATTTTTTAATTTAATTAAGAATTCTTGATTGTTGTACTCTATAAAGCTTTTGGAAAATTTTGGAGAGACATCAAAATCAAATTGGCGTTTAATTTGTTTCAAATTAGAAAAAATAATGACTTAATTTAATTTAAAAGTAAAATTTTAAATAGACCCTCGTATTATTTAATATAAACTGCTTGTTTGATTTATTGGAAAATATTGATTAAAATCGAATAGAACTAGAAAGTCAACACTTAACTTCAGTTGCCAAAATTATATTATAGATGGCCACTGGTAACTAAAGCTGTCAATTTCAGTTGCCAAATTTTTACCCACTTTCCAATTATGAGGTACAAAATTATTAAACAAAAAGGAATTTGAGGTACTTTTTGAACAAATGGAGTTAAATTCAAGTATTTCTCGTGGTGTCCGGGCTTGGTGATAGGTGCAAATGTCGTATATTTTTATATTTTTTTCGGTTTATATAATTCACATTTATTGGGGATCAGGAAAAAGTTGTTAACTCATGGGCATTTCTCAACTTCATTTTGTTTGGGCTTTTAGAAATTTTTGTTAAAGTTAAAATTTTGATAAAAAAAAAATTGGTCGAAATCGAGAAAGTCGGAGGTCCTATTGGATTTTTGGTTACAAAATTTAATTTGTAACTTTCTATGGGAAGATAATTTATGAAGAGCATAAATTTCGTATAAGTTTCTAAGAAAAAAGTTGTTTTAAATAGAAAGTTCATACATTTTTTTTACGTTCTCAACGCTACGTGAAATTATGGATCAACTCTCGCAAAATTTCGAACATTGATTTCTTCTTACATTTTTCTTTATTAAACCAAAATCAATTACGAAGAAATACTTGGGGTTTTCTGTCGTTGGAATGGCAGCCCTTGACCCATGAGTTTTAGGTCATTCCGGTGCAAAGATCTGCTGCCTTGAGAATAGAAAGGTTATTCGTATATGGCAGCTTTGAACGACATTCAAAGATACACCACAAATTCCAAGGTTTCAAGTTAACGCCCATTTCCATTGCGGACAATGAACACAATTTTTCACGCTCTACAAGAGTAATTCTAGCACAACTGAGATCGGAATGGAGCAATAGACTCAACGCCTATTGGTCTCGTATTGACCATGCCGTCCAAAACTTATATGCGGCAAAGGTCTACCTGATAAACCTCATTTGTTCGACTGCCTGTCCAAACCTATCTGTCTCAGTCCTGAAGATCTATGAACTCATCCAATAGAGATTGTCCGATTTCCTATAGGACAAGGAAACCACTATTACAACAAATAACTTATATGTTAGATTAATGGCATCCGGATGTGGATCTTGTGCTAGAGCTATGGCTTAAAATGGACCGATCCTTTAGGTTTTATAAAATTTCAAAAGATTTTGTGCTAAAATCCTTAAAAATCATTTCGGGAGAAAAGGTTTATGTAAGAACAGATCACATCATGTTGCAAGGGCAACCAATAAGAACACCTGGAGGACTTCTTTTATTCCAAAATCTTGGACAAGACTATCTTAAATGTAAAAACACAAAAACAACTGCAGCAACCCGTATACGTTCCCAAGAGAGTAAATGGAAAGAAAAGAATACAAGAAGTTAAAGGTCAAAAAATTTAAAAAAAAAATCAGCAGAATGTAAATTTAAATTTCTCAAAGAGTTGTTGTTCTTGGAGCTTTTCTAAGTTTAAAAAATTTCCAAATATTAAAAACAAGTTATTTATTTTAAGTTTAATTAAAATTTTACAAAATTAATTTTATAAATTCTTTTTTCTTTAATTAAAGTGATGAGTATTTATTGTTTCTTTCTCTTTTTTTCAATAATAATATTATTATTAGTTGTATAATCATATAATGGTTATTTGTTATTTGAAAATATGTTGCTAAACTACTAAAAATTTCATAATTTTTAGCTAAAATATTTTTAAATGTTACATTATGGTCTCATTTCCGGATTTGTTTTTTAGTTTATTTCAAAATCATAATTAAATATCATAATTCTGTTCTCGGTATCGGTGTCTTGGTAAAAATTTCAGTCATTGTGATTTTTCTGTTTTGTATTTTAAATATTTCTTTTTTCTTTTTTTAAACAAACAGTTCTCAGTTTTCTAGAATAATACTTTTTTTGTTTTGTGTTTTTTGTTTCTTCTTTGCAAAATATCGTAACTGTGCTGGCAAAAGTTCCTATGTTAAGTTTTGGAAATTTTCAGCAAAGACAAAAATCAATATTATTTGACTATAATTTGATAATTTTAACATATTTTAAAAAAATCTTTCGCTTACGTGAGGATTTGCTAACGTTGTAAAAGTGGTTGGGGAAATAAAAAAAAATTTCCATCTAATTTTGACAGATATAAAGAAAATTTACATAGGAAAATTTGTTGGAACAATTTTTATTTAAATAATTTTGTCTTATTCCTTGTAAATTGAACAATTTTGAAATAATATATTAACACTGGATTGCATAAGCAAGTCATTTTGACTTAATTTTATTTAAAACCGAAAATTCTTAGAGTTTGGTGACCTTTTATGCAGTTTATAAAAGAGTTTATTAATAATTGTGGTTACTTCCCATATCTTCATTTTACGTACATACAGTTGTGTTATAACTATAATGCCCAAAAGCAGTCATTTTGACTTCCTGAAACATTTTATTATTTAAACCATTTTTGTTACTGAATTAAGTATATTTTGTATATTAACAGTTCGGACCACTGAATTAGAACTTGTTATTCTAATTTTTATGCAGTAAAAATTATGGTAACAAATTTGCACCTTTGCTATTATTATACCCTACCTTGAGGTAGGCGTATTATTTGTTTACGATGACATTTTGATCGTTCTTTTAGTTCTCATATTCCTTATAGAAATGCTTTCTCAAAATATGGCTTTTAGAAAAGTTCTAAATGTATAAATATTTATCACAAGTCAGCTTTTTTATTAGCCCAGAAACGACCACAGTTTCCATACAGGACACTATTCCGATAATCAAAGTACTAAAATCTCCAAAAAATTTATTATCACAAAAAAGATTTGTATTGAGATGTGTACAATTAGTTCCAAATTTTATCGATCGATCTATAATTTTCCAAAGGTCTTAAGGTTTAAGACCCACTGCGAAATATCATGTGAAACTCAACAAATTTCACATAAATATTGGTACAAATCATAGAATCAAAATTCTACGAAGACTGGTCACTATTTCTTCCTTTTTTATAATTAAGTCATTTTGACTGCTTTTGGACAATTTAGGTATATAAAAAATTTCAGACTTTCTAGTGTTAAATATTTTATATGAAAAATGGCTAACAGAGGAAACTTTGCATTTTCGCAATTTTATAAATCCAGAAACAGTTAAGATTTCGACAAAATATTTAAAAGGAAGAACTTTCAAATACAATAAAATTTCTTTTAAAAATCTTTACATAGAAACTTCTGTCAGCACAGGGACAATATGTTTTTTTTGTTATGGTAAGAAAATTTGTTTTTTTTCCTAAAATATTTATTTTTTTAAAAAAATTCATATGTAATTTTGGTTTTCAATTATTATTAATTTTATAAAATATTTATTTTATAAATTATCGCTGTTTAATTAATTAGTTTTTATTCAATGTTTATTTTTTTAATTTAATTATTTTCATGGTGGTTTTAGTTACATAGTTTACGCTTTTTTTTAGAATTTTATTTTTTATTATTTTTATTTTTTATTTTTTAATACCTAAAAAAGCATATTTTTTTCACATAGAATTTATTATAAATTTAATTGTTTTTCATTTTTTTGTTCGTTTATAAAATATTGTTTGATTTTATTATTATTTTTTAGGTTTTATTATTACAATTATTAATTTGTCTCCAAAATAGAGAAAGGAACTTAAAATTTATTTATAGAAGAAATAATTTTATAAATAAAAATAATAATATTATTCGCCAATTTTTTTATTTTTATAAAACATATATTAAGTTTTTAAAAAATAATATTTAATTAAAATTAAGTTTTAAACAGATTTTCGATTTTAATTACAAATACAAAAAAAATCTAGAAAATTTAATAGAATTTAAGAAAAATCATGCAAATTATAAATTAATAAATTAATAAAATTATAAATTCATATTTTTTTTAATATTTGGAATTTTGTTATAATAAAAAAATGTTCACTAGATGAATTCTCTAGAAATCTATCTAATTTAAAGACCTTTCAGAAAAGGACTTTAATTAAAATATTTCATTTCGTATTTAAATTAGAAATTGAAATCTTGCTAGACCTGTGCAAAGTAAAAAGTTCTTATTCAAATATTTTAGCAATTTCAATCTATTGCCTATAATAACCCAAGGGAAATGATGAAAAAATGCTCATTTTAATAATTTGTAATTTTGCTTAAATTTTGCAAATCTGAGAATATTTCCCAAACAGTTTCAATTCACTAAAAATTGGAATAATTTACATATTTTTCTTATTGTCAATCATAATTAGATGAAGATTCAAAGACTCTATTAAGCCAAATACTATAATTTTCTACAATTTTTAAACCCTCGTAAGGCCAAATGAATTCAACTTGACATCAAAAATACCAATAGTATTTGTTATACCCACTGTATAACAGTAACAAACACAGCTAAAAACTTGAATGGAGAAGACAACGGTTTTCAATATTCAAAGAAATGAAAAAATTTATTCAAAAACAAAAAAAATTCTAGTCAAAAATAAAGTTCATCACTACATTACTCACGCACTATTTTCGGTTTTATTGTTTTAATCATTTCGCGCAACACTGTAAAATCATACGAATTATGACGACCCACACTAAAGAATTGCCCTGAGGGTTAAAAAGCATTTGTTATTAAAAAAAACTAAAGTGCAAGGAAGTGATTTGAGATTCTTAAAGAAATTAAGACTCCAGGAAAGAAATATTTACAAGGTGTACAATCACAAGGTAGCAAATCAAAGATCTCCAAAACTTTATTAAACAGAAGCTGAATATGAAAAGAATCAATGAATCTGCAAACACAATGCGGATCAATATATTGCACGAACAGGTGTTAAGAGATCATTCGGTTAATTTTGCACATACAAAATTCGCTTCTCAAAACGCACAATATCGAAAAGGTACCTCACAACCCTTCAGGAACCTAATAGCAATACCTAATTACCACCACTAGATTTATCAGATTTACTTTAGCATCATTAGTTATATTTTTAGCTTAAACTTTTTTCCTATTGAAACAATTTAGATAATTTTTGGACTGGTAATGAGATGCAATAACTCAATATTATGGCAAAATTTTATTCTAATTTGTCGATATATAACGGAGAATATTATGAAAAATGAAGTAAAAGGTTGGCTCAGACAACGGTTTATGTTTTTTTAATATACTGAACCGATTTTGCTGGTTTTAAACAGGAAAATTTTATTGAAGCAAAATTTCATTAAGTTTCCTTACAGATCATACGTTTATAAAAGCAGAAGATACATCCCACTTAATTTCCAAATGCTGTGACAATTAGAATTGAAACCTTATTTAGTGAATACTTTATTGGAGAACAAGATACGATAATAAAATGATTTCAACCAATTTGGATAAGGATATACAAAGATATAAAGATTAACCTGGTTAAGAAACATATATTCCTTATAATATCAAAGTAACTTTGGACCAAACATTAGCCTGTTTGCTACTTTAGAAGAAATAACCTTAGAATATAACTTTGAAACTGAATATTAAAGAAACATGTTTGGGAAACGTTGCTTGATTTTACAGCATTTGATAAAATCTCTATTAAAGATTAATAAATGAACATGACTAGTTCCAAAAATATATATATATTTTTTATTTGTAATTATTATAAAAAATGCCTAAAACAAAAATTTGAATAATTCTTCATGATTTTTTTAATAAAAAAAATACCTAAAATTGTTTATAACTCTTTTTATTTAATTTAAATACTGTAAAATATAAATGACTATAAATGGATTTGCATTGGAATTTGTTAACTATGAAAAAACATCATTTAACACAAACTTGTTTGTATTAAAAAAAAGGAATTGGCAATATTTTGCAACTACAGTACAGAGCAAAAATAATGCAACACAGGATCATATCAACATCAATAACGTCTGTTTCAAAATAACAATAATTTATATCGCCTTTTTATGATATTTATTCTATCTGTGATAAGCTTTCAGATAATTCAAACTTTGTTCTAAACTCAAACATTACTGACAATAAAAAATTTCGTGAACATGAAAATAAGTTGACAAAAATCACTTTGCAGCTAAATATCTTTTAACTGTAACCGTAACTAAAGAGTATGGATCTTTTTAAATATTTTTATGATCAGAACTGGCCAATTTAGGAACCTGTAGACCCACTTTATTGAGTCGGTCTGCAGTTCCTATACTATATATCACTATGAATAATTTCATTATAATCGAGCCGTTCGAAAATTATAGATTTATTTTCATTTCATTTTTCATTTGAACCACTGTGAGACGTTATTAAAATTGATATACACTAGTGTTGCATTTTTTCAGCTCGGTACTGTATATTCTAATCTAATAAAAATTTGTTGATATTCTAACTAAATTTAATAATGAAAAATAAAAAAAAGTAAAGATATTTGAGTAATATTATGAAATTATATATGAATATGAACTATAATTAATATATAGAAGGGTTAACTACTACAATTATAATTGGACATTTTAATAAATTTAGTAAAAAAAACTAATTAGTAACTTTTTATTTTGTTTATTATGAAAAAATCAAATTCTTTTTTGTTTCTGAAAGGAAAATTATTTTCAATTTTTTTGTGAATTTTTTGTTCTCTAAATTTATAAATTATTTTTATTTATTTATTTTTTAATTTTTTATTTAATACATATAAAATTCTATAATTGTTTAATAAAAAAATATCTAATATTTAGAAATTTTTTCAAATATTTTTATTATAAAAAAATTATATAAAACAAAATAAAATTGGTTAATTCCTAGTTGAAAATTGAAAATTAAATTAAAAAAACTAATATAATTTTATATTTTAAATAATATAAATATTAAGAAGTATTTATTTTTAAATAAATATACTTGTTTCAATTGTCAATTTGTTAAAAACAATATAAAATATAAACTAGTATTTTTTAAGGAAAAGCAAGTACAAGAAGAAGAAATTGTTTAAGCATATTTTTTTATAACTTTTTTTTAATTTAAATATTAATTATTAATGTTCTTTTATATAATAATAATGTAGTATTGTATATTTTCTTAAATTTGTTTCAATAAATTTTTTAAAATATTGTGTTACCTATAATTTGTTATTTATTATTATAATTATTATTTTTAATTTGTAGTTTAATTTATTGTTTATTCAAATTTAATAATCAAATAAATCTAATACAGTATTTTTCTTGCTTTAAACTTAATCAAACATATTAAACAAATTCCTACCTTTTCTATTACATCCGTTTTTCATTAACATTCCTTTTAATGGAAAAAACAAATCTTTAACTCTTTTAAGTGTGTGTTGTTGCTACTGGCATTTGACAATAGGGACATTCGGTTACGGAAGTAGCACATGAATCGCATAATATAAAATGATTACATGGTTCTAAAGTAACTGTGCGATTATTTTCTTCACATTTCATACATTTTTTAGCGTTTTCTAAATATAAAACTTTTTCAACATCTTCCAAATCTGTGCGTAATTTTGACTGTAATTGAAAATTAAGAAAAATATGAATATTTTTGTTTATTTATAATTGTTAAAAACGTATGAGTTTCGAAAAATCTTAACGCACGTTTTGCATTATAAAAGTTGGAAAGCTTTTCAAAGGTCTGCCTTCAACTGTTTCGAATCAAGTTATCTTCTTAAAACAAAATTGCTAATCTGATTAAAATTAGCGATCAGAAAAAGTTCGTACCACAATTGCTTTTATATACAGATATGTAAGTTAAGAATTTTTCGATATCACTCCTTTATTTAGTTGTTATTGTTACCTGTAATTGTTTTAATTTTTGTATTGATAAATTTCTTAATTCTGATGATAAGTTCATTTGTATTTGTGCTGCTTCATAACGTTCTTTCCAATCTAATGCCTCTTGTTTAGCTGAATTAAACTGAAAATAAAGACAGGAAAAAGTTAAAAAAATCTTATATATTTGCAAAATCTAATTGAAATTCGAAAATTACGAATTAATACTTCAAATTTTTCTTAATTTTCTAATTGCAGAATTTATGATCATTTTCGAAAGTTCGAAATAATGTTCGAAAATTTTCGGAATTCATATTTTAAAAATTAAAACAATCCTAGATATTTCTAATTCAAATAATTTCTATCGATTTTGATCATTTTCGAAAATTCGAATATTTGATGCAATGTTCGAAATATTTATTTTTGGAATTAAAATGTTTTCAGATATTTTAAAAATTGTTTATATAACGAAATTTATATTATTCAATAAATCAATTTTTTAAATAAGATATATTTGAAAAATTCTGAATACTTGAAGTTTTGGTACAGAAAATTCTTAGCATTTTTATTTTTTTCTAACTTCGAAAAATTTTAAATTCATGTTTCTTTATAATATTTTTGTAAAAGTTTTACATTTAAAATCGAGTAAAATGTTTAAAGTAAAATTCGAAGTTACGTTCAAATGTTATTGAAATTATGATATTTTAATTTTCGAAAGTGTTTTTATATTAGATTTATTTTTGAAAAGTTGGAACATTTTTGAAGTTCTTATTTTGAACTAAAGAAATTCTTAGTTTTATTTTAAATTGATTTTATTGACTTTATTTTAATAATAAATTTTGAAAATTCTAAGTTTGAAAATTTTCGATATTCATATTTTGGTTTTAATTTTATTGATAATTAATATTATTAATAAAATTTATATTCGAAAAGTTTTGAAAATTAAAAAATTAATTAAAATTGGAAATAACAATTTTTTTCGAAAATTAAATATTTTGTTTACATTTAATCTTTAGATTTGCATATAAACAAAGATATTTTTCGAACATACTGAGATTTTAAATTATCAATATGTTGCAAATAAATATTTTAACATAAATTTTGAATATGGTGCTCCATTCAGTAAAAATAAATTCATTCAGGGAGGATATTTGTATGGGAGATAAGGAAAATATTAAACCGAATATGGCCAATTTCAATAGGCTTCGTTCTTGGGTAAAAATAGAAATATTAATAAATAATAAATATTACGACAACGTTTACATAGACAGTCAGCCAGATGGACAGACAGACGGACGACAGATATCGTTAAATTGACTTAGAAACTGATTCTGAGTTGAACAGTATACTTAAAAAGGGGGGTTTAACGTCGTTTTCTCTGAATGTTACAAACATCAGTATAAATTAAAAAAATAATTTCTATATTTACAGAAAAAATTGGAACTAAAAAATAAAAATAAAATTTGGATAAAATCTTCATTTCATATTTATAATTTAAATTTCATCAAAAATTTAAAAAAAATTGCATTTTTACGAAAAATTCATTTCTAAAAAAATTAAATTTTCGATAGTTTATTTCTTTTCTTCTCCAACTCACCTTACGAGTTATATCCTCCATACTTCTGGTCAATTTCAATAATTGAGCCTTTGTTGCCATCAATTCCAAAGTCATACGATTAACATCACCATTATTTTGCGTATGTAACGATTGTAATGAAAATGCATTTTTATTTGTTGTCAAACTATTACCCACTGAGCCGCTATTCAAATCGTCAGTTAAATTATTAAATTCGGATAAACGTACCGAAGGACTTATTGAGAGGCCATCATTAAAACCGGGCGAAATGATATGAGAGGGAAAAAAGAAATTATTACTACAATCATTTTGATTGGCAGCCGTTAAAGAGTTGCTAAGTTTATTTGAATTCGAGCCACCGCCGCCATAATTAAAAGCATCAACATTAAATAGATTTGAATGATTGGTAGGACTATAGGGAATGTTGACAGCAAAACCACCGGAATTAAAATCTAAAAACAAAAATAAATTAAATAATTTAATTTAAAGACGTTTTCATTTCATTCAAAATTTAAACTTACCACCTATAGAATTATTAAGAGCCGAATTCGGAATGTTTATGGGCGCTGAGGAACGTGTTATTAAACTGCTATTAGCTAAACTGGCCGATAAAGCATTATCACGTTGCTCATCTATGGAACACGCTTCAGAGAGATAAGGATAGAAATAAAATCAATAAATTTTAAATTTAATAATTAAAAGAAAAAAATATTTATAAAAATTAATAGACATTTTATAATAAATTTTTTTAATTAATCATAATTTTAGAAAATTAGGAAACATAAAATTAAATCTCATGCTTTTTTTAAGGCCCCTTTTTGTATTCCTTTAACGAATTATAATTTCTTCTTTGATTAGTTTACAAAAAATTATCGCAATTTATCCACAACCATATAAAAATTATATAAAACAAATAGAAATTCAAATTTTTTAAAAAAAGAAACACACACACAACACATTTTTTGTTCTTCTTTTTTTTACTTTTTAAACCCACCACCACCACAAGTGGTGAAGAGAGTATATTAACTTTGTTATTCCGTGTGTAAAGCTAAGAAGGAATCGCTCAATTCCATGTGTAACGCTAAGAAGGAATCGTCTCAGACCCCATGTATATATATTCTTGTATCAAATCATAATCTGAGTCGATTTAGCTATGTCCGTCCGTCTGTCCGTCTGTATGCACGTATGTCTGTCTGTTTTTGGTACGCTCACATCCACAATAATTGACAGAGGTCAATAAAATTTAGCCTGAGTATTTGTTATAGTACAGAGAAGTTTCCTATTTGAAACCAGCAAAATCGGTTTAGTGTTTTAAAAGATATAGACTGATATATGTGACAACCTCTAAATTCCAGCGAAGAACTCTCGTAAAATTGTTAATTATAAATCGACAAATCAGAATTAAATTTTCCATTCCAAAAATGATCAAAATCGGTAGATAACTCATTAAAGTGTTCCTGTATTATTTCCAAAAAAAGCTTTTATATACATTATATACGTTTGACAGTGTATGTTTGCGTATGTATGGACGTAACCCAACATTTTAACTTCACACCGATTTGTGGTGGTGGGTATTGAAGATTCGACATAGCCGAATGTAGCATTCTTAGTTGTTTTATACTCACAAATTCTATCCATTGGCAAGAAGTTTAAATATTTGCTCTGATTAGCGGATTTCTCCAAATTAACCAACATATTATTGGTGGAATCATTACCATCAATATTCAATAACTACAAAAAACAACACGATAAAATAATGATAAACATGTAAATGATAAAAAAATAGTATCGAAAAAGTATATAGAAGAAGAAAAGCAGCAAAATTAAACTACAAATACGATATTTATTAAATAGTGTATGTTTTACATGTATTTTTTTATTGTTTACACATTTTCTTTTAAAAACTTTATTAAATTAAAGAAAAATAATTGAATTGTGAAAAAAATGTGTGTGAAAAAAAGAGTGTAAATGTAGTTTATTTTGAAATGAGTTAATTTTGTTTTAATTAAAAAAAAATGAGACAAATTAAAAGTAGAGGGTTTACGAAGGTGTGAGTGTGAACTAATCAGTGTTGAGTATAAATGTTGCGTGTTTGAATGAGGTGAGGGAAATGGGAAGGTTTTTGAATATAATATTATTATTTTTTTTAATTTTAATTATAAAGTTAAATTTTGTTTTTACAACTGTAAAATGTATTAAAGTTTCTTTGAAGGATTTAACAAGAAAGTTTACCAGTTAAACCCTTAAAATGTTAATAGAAATTTTTAAAGTTACTTGATTTTTTTAAATTATTTCCATTAAACATGATTTTAACAATTAAAATTGAAAATATATATTTTCAAATATTTTTAAATCCATTTTTAATTTCTTTTTTTAATATATTGTATTGTAAGAAATGTAAAAACCTATAAACTTATAAAATATATTGAAATAGACTAATTTCTACATTCTAATGATAACAAAATTCCACCTTTTACAAAACAAAAGCAAAATTAACTCTAAATATAGCTGTTCGAAACCTAACCAGCTTTAGCATTTGTGTCCCATTAATGATTGATATAGAAAAATTATTTTTAGTTAATTTTATAAATTATTCATTATTTGAAGAGATGAATCGCGAATTATATGCTTCAGTCTAGTAAAATAAGGAGCTCTAGAAAGTGACATCTGCCAGCTCCTTCAACAGTAGTTGACGTGATAACTTCTGAGCACGACTGTATAATTACAATGATTATATTACCTCACCGAAATCCACAAGTTCAATTTACAGCACATTATTTAAAACTTTCACCAATGAAATCAACTGCAAAACTCTGTACCACCTGCACAAAAAAATACAAATACAAATTTTGGCATCTTAGTCGATGAAGTACAAATTCTGACTTTAAACACACTAAGATTTTAGGATTAACATTTGACAGCCTGTTTATTTTTTAGTTTTAGTGCACATGTCACTACAATCACACAAGATGCGTAGCAGTACTTGGGATATGGATAAAGAAACATAATTAGATACATCAAAAACGATTAAATCATGCTGCTCCAGTATAGTCTCCTTCGCTATGTGATACCCAATGAAGAAATAATGAAAGATGTCAAAATTCAACCTTAAGAATTGTAATAGACTGTATACAAATGTCCTCGATACAACATTCACATGAGGAGACGAAGATCTTATCGGTTAAGGAATATAAGGAAATGTAACAAGAGGTCTTCTAGCAAAATTAAGATCGGTAATGGAGCCTATTGCTCCTAAAACTGGTCTGGTATTCCTAAATATATGTCCTGAAAGCTACATGACATCATTGAAGGTCATACTTACAAAAAGCATTTAAAGTATAATTGATTTCATAATGCTCTTTGATTTCTTCAACATGTTTATTTATTTTAGTTTGGATTTGACTAAAGTTAATTTGGGTTGGACTATAGCTAAATAGAGGACAATTTTATTTAATATCGAATCTAAATTTAAAATTTAATATTGCTTCTGGGAACACCAAAAGCGACTTAATTCGATGAGTACTAAAGGTGTGTGTGTGGTAAAGCTGCACTTTAAAACTATTTTTCAACCAGTTAAAAGATGGTCTTTTGAAGATCTCATACACTATGCTGAGTAATAAAAACCTCTTCAAAGGGCTCGACAAATAATGCAAAGCTTTCATAGAAGTTGGTCAAAAAATAGTTATTAATGGGATTTAAGTCTTTGATTGACCACCGACGTCACCGGACAGGAATCCTATAGCGAAACTCTTTGACATTTTGAAATGCATATTGTTACAGGACGCTTTTAAAATAAACAGAAGCCAACATATATTCTTAACAAATCTTATACAGTCTGTGCCAAAGAAACAAAGGAAATCATACAAAATATTAAAATCTGCTTAAGTTTTGAACAGCGATTTCACAAGGTAATTTTGTTTTTATTTTTTATCATAAATACCAAGAAAATGAAAATCTATTTTTGTTGAAATTTTTTTCATTTCAGCCATATTTTGAAACAGTAAATTAAAGAGCATAATTTAATGAATCTATTTAAAGAGAACCCATAAGACAATGAGTGAGTACCTACGGGAGAAAAATTGCTTAGGTTTTGAACAACAGTGTATGTATTAAAATATAAGTTAGTAAATGTTAACCTTCTTTAATATTAAATATTTGTTAATGTTAATTGTTGTTTGGAAATGTTAGTGTTGTTGTTTTTTTGGAAAATAATCTTTCATTATGTTGTTTTTGTAATTGTTCAGTGTTTTGTTTTTATCTTTAAATTAATGAATAAAAAATGGGAAAATATATTTTAAGAGGGGAAAAAGTGAGTGGAATAAGAAAAGCGAGGGAAGAGTTTGTTTGGTTTTTATTTTTTACTTTTTTTTTGTTTTTTGTTCAAATTGTGGAAAAAAATACCTACATTTTCGCCAATTGTCATTAATCCTGTTTTGTTGTTTGTTGCATCCTTAGTTTTGATATCAGGCAAAGCATTTGATATTAAATCACTTAGAGCTAAATTTGTTGTAATCGCATCTAAATCACGCGGCTTCTCCTCAGTGACAATATAGGCTATTTTTTTTAATTTTAATTTTTCAGGTTTTTTTCATAACATTGAATTTATTTTTCAAACATTTTTATGTTTTTTTTTGGTTTTAAATCGGGCAAATGTTGAATTTTGAATAACCAATTGATTTAATTTTCAATTATTTTTGTGAGATTATGATGATTTCGTTTATATATAAATATTTTTAATTGGATATATTAATTTTTGATATATTTATTTTGATTTTGGACACGTATGGCAATTATGATGCAGGATAAATAAATAAAAGAGTGAAAAACGATAAAGCACAAATCAATTTTTTTTGCTTGATATTTTGATATTTTTACTACCAATTAGTAAATATAGAATTATATAAAGATATATTTTTTTAATATTTTGCAAAAGAAATGATAAATAAATGTTAAATGAGAAAAAGAAAATGTAAAGGAATTTTCCATGACAAAAAGAGACTTTTCAAATCAGTTAAAAACGAAATTAAAAAAACAAACAGAACAAAACAATTCAGACAAAATTTAATTATCAGTTTTAAATTAAAATTTAGAAGCAAAATGTGTAATTTTTTAAAACACGGACGTTCCAAATCCTTTTTTTTGGAAATAAATCTTTAACTTTTGAATATTTTGATATTTTAATAAAATTTCACATGGTTAGCACTGAAGTGTCCCTATCTGGACAAGAGCGCTATTAAACAGTACCGGAAGAACTTGTCCGTTGATAAAAAAAACTAGTAAAGGTAAAAGAATGGTCCACATGATGTATCTAAAGCTAACAAATAGCTTTTTTAAAAACATATAAGGCAGGAACGCGGCTAAAAATTTAGAGGCAAACAACCGAGCACGGAAATTAAAGTCAAGTTTTCTAAAATATATATTTTATTGATGCTTAATGAATGACAAAACGTATGTTCTGGCAGACTCCCAAAAAGAAGACGAATATTTGACGGGCTCTATAAATAACGAAATTAACATCAAAAAATTTTGACTGTAAATGTTGCATCTATTGATAAGGCTTTCGAATGTGTCCACTAGTAAATGGTTAAAACAAAATTAACAAATTCAACTATTTTGATTTCGATTATTTCAGTTAATAGAAATTTTTGGAAATAAAAGTTCGTTTTTTTTATTTATCACATTGTTTGAGTCCGATAAAGCGAAAATTCTAAAAAATTAAAATTTTCGATTAATCGTACGCTTAGAATCGATTTTAGTATAAAGTTGTTAACTTTATACTAAAATCGATACTAAAATCGATATGTAGAATCGATAACAAAATACTAATTTTTTTACACAAAAAAAAAACGTTTCTCAACCATAATGGAAATTGATTCTCCAATCACTAGTGTCCTCGTATTTTTTCACTGACTTTGCATCCTATCACAATGGTAAACATTTGTAACAAGAGAGAAAAATACTCCAAACTGACCGGAGCTAAGGCTTGTAGCACAAATTTGTTTCTATGGCTCGATATTTATAATGACTGAGTGATCGTTTTAATGAAAAATTTAAATTTTAAAACAGATTTGATAAGGATTGGAATTTGATTCATGAACAAGTTATATATATTAACGTATTGAACTCCAAAATACTTCTATTAAATTTGCTTTTCATATCTACACATTTCTATTCGAAAACATTTCAACTCTAACTACGTGAAATTTCATTAAAATATCTCTAACAGTTCAGGAGTTTCAAAATTATTTTTAAAAAATCGATTTGGAACCATCGATTTGGAATCATGGAAAATCCCCAAAAGATCATATATTAATTAAGAATAAAATATTCAATTTATAAAATAACTAAATAATGAAAAGTTATTTCTAAATCATAATATTTTCATGATATTTTTCGAAACTAAAACTTTAAAACCTAAATAATTTTGATTGTAAAGGCCGAAAATCAACTTAGTTAAATTCCATAGATTTTTTTTGTAAAGTTTTGTAGAGAATATATTTTATTGAAACTAAATCTTCAATAATTATAGTAAAATGGTTGTGGAAAAAAGCACACCAATGGGAAGAGTAAATATATATATAAAAATATACATATCTACGTACACACATACATACGTATGCACGTGTACATGTATAGTTATAAATATAATATGTATAAGATTAATAGTTTTACATTACAAAAGTAGAAAATAACCATAGAGGAGGTTTGTATAAAGTAAAATAAAATGAAAAAAGGGGAAAATGTAAAGAAAACTTACGTTCAACATGAGCAAATGCACAAAATACACTACGTGGACAGTAACCAGCCTGTTGAACGTCATTGCATTTGGTAGACTTGTAGATTTCTGGATGAAATTGTTGTTCCGTACGTGTGTGACAATATTGACAATTATCGCCGGCTTCACAATTACTAGGTTCACCCCATTCTTCACCGTGTTTAACATTAGGACATGGTGTAGACCTGTTTGGACATGAAATATTAACAATAAAATTATTTTATTTCTTTAAAACTCTTATTGAAAATTTCATACCTGTATTTAACTTTACGAGGACTACGTCTTTTATCTTTACTATTATGATATTGTGGACAAGCATAGCCTTGCCTACATAATCGAGGTGGCCTTTTACATGGTTCCGTTTTATAATTAGCCAAAACATAATTGGTATCTTGCCATTTTGGATCTTCATTCATTAGATTTCTTTCTTTGTCTAAAGCATTTTGGGCATTTGCTCCATCTAGTGTTAATTCAGCATTTTGTAATGCTTCTAATTCCTTAATATCATAAACAGGTGGTCGCTGATCTTGGGCACCATGAGCAAAGGCGCAATGATGCCCATTTTTAACACAATAACCACGACTATCGGTGTCATGTACGCACATGCATGTCTTGTAATAACGTAAATGGTAACGTCTCTCTGTATCGCCAGCAGTGCGATGCAAAAATGGACAACTGAAATAAAAATAAATGTTTGTTTATTATTTTTTTTAAATTGTGGATTAAATATGTTTAAATTATTATTTGTAGGAAGAAAAACAAAAATGTAACAAGTTTATGAGAAGAGAAGCATTGAAACTCGAACTCAACTAGTGTTGATATAGATCAAAACTAGAACTGAACTGAAATTAAACCAGAACTGAATAAGATCTGAACTGAATCTGAACTTAACTAGAACTGAATTAGAACTAAACTAAAACTAAACTAGAACTGATCTAGAAATGAACTAGAACTGATCCAGAAATAAACAAGAAATGAACTAGAAGTGAACTAGAACTAAAGTAGAACTAAATTAGAACTGATCTAGAACTGAACTTTCTTTTCATAACTAATCAATTCTCATCCTGTCACTTCATTAATTACGCATTAAGCAATTTTCTACACAACTTTTCCCAAACTCATCTCATATAAACAAACAATCATTTATAATCTGGCAACACGTTGATTTGTTTTGTTGTGATACAAAAGAAAACGAATTGCGTAACAAAAGAGAATATAGAAAAAGAAGCCAATTGAAAAGAGATGGAAAATCCAATTGTGTGTTATTGGAGTAAATGGGATGCGGCTAATAAAAAAAGAACTAAAAGAAAAACAAAAAATATAATAACAACACAAATGAATGAAACCAAACAAAAATAGAGAAAAAAGGGAAAAAGAAAATGAAAAAAACAATACAAACAAAATTATAAATGCGTAAAAGTGACGAAAGCAGTAAAAATCTTTGCAAAATAAACTACAGAAAAAAAGAAAAAGGAAAACAAAAAAACACTAATTTGAAAATAACAAAAACACACAATTAAAACTTTTTGTAATAATTTTAAAACATAAACACAACAACAAGTAGACTATAAATATTTACAAAATCACTTGATGAACACTGTACTGAATTGGAATGATTTTTTAATTGAAGCGAAATATACCAAAAATTCACCCCACTTTACATTTTACTGCTGCTGATGTTGATGATGTTACACACAAACAAACAAACAAACCAACATTAATCAAACATAAGCCCAAACATTCACACATACACACACACGTACACACAAATTCTTTAATACAACTTTTTTCCAACCAGACTCTTGTATGTTGTTCATTTTTTTCTATTTGGATTTTTTCTTCAACATTAACTTCGTATTTTCATAATACGCAATTTCCTGCCGCTTGAAATTTTCCTTTACACACAATTGTATTTTTTCTTTTTCTTATTTTTGGGTTAATCATGTTTCTATACTTTTGCTTATTACTTACTCGTCTCCATCTGGACATATTCCTGTAGTTTCATCATATTTTGTACAATAATTATCAGCACTATAATTAAATGTACCATCCCGCTTTCTTATGGGTCTGCGGCGTCTTTGATTTTGAAAATGCCAATTGAAGCATACAAACGGACGGTGCTGATTGCATTTGTGTTGTAGAAAGGATTGACACTGTTCCACGCGAAATTCCTTTAAATATCTGAACGAACGAACATGAAATAGAACACAAACAATTAGTTTAACATAAATTTATTAATATTTTATTATTTATTTACGTGTAATGATTAGGTTTTTCCTGCTGTGTGGACAGCAAAAGTTTATTCGTCTCAATCGCCATCTTGTCACTTAATAATGAATGATGAACAAAACGTATCTGAGAAAAAGATACAATGTTGTCAACTCAGTGTTTTTCTTGTAACATCATTATTTCATATAGTAATTTTTATAAGTTTTATTAGCCTGATATTATTTTATTAAACAATATTTAAAATATGTTACAACTTATTGATATTTCTTGTCTTTAATAATATACATTTTTTTCTGCTTAAATAATTTTGAGTATAATGTTCAATTTTGAAAAAGTTATCTATTTATTATTTATATAACGATTAATAATTTTAAAATTAGCGGTTTAAAGATACTTTTGTTTACGCAAAAATTGACATTACAAAACGTGTAAGTTGACAACGCTGAAAAAATGTATTCAAAACAATACATTAATGTTGCCATATAAAATTCTTAAAGAAAAAGCGACAAAGCGCTAAACTAGCTTTTACTCGTTGCGCATTGATGTACAAAAATTATTCTCAGTGCTAGATCTCGAAAGAAATTTTACAAATTACGACATGTATTACAAAGCATTTAATGCAGCAGGGATTTTGCAAATCATAACTCAAAAACTATAAGAGATAAATATAATATATAGATTGTTTTTTATTTTAATTCTACTAAAAATTCAAGTTTTACTAAAAATCCAAATTTTAATTTTTACTAAAAATGCAAATTTTCACTAAAAATGCAAATTTTCACTAAAAATGCAAATTTTCACTAAAAATGCAAATTTTCACTAAAAATGCAAATTTTCACTAAAAATACAAATTTCACTAAAAATGCAAATTTTCACTAAAAATGCAAATTTTCACTAAAAATTCAAAATGCAAATTTCACTAAAATGCAAATTTTCACTAAAAATGCAAATTTTCACTAAAAATGCAAATTTTCACTAAAAATGCAATTTCACTAAAATAATTTCTAAAATTTTCACTAAAAATGCAAATTTTCACTAAAAATGCAAATTTTCACTAAAAATGCAAATTTTCACTAAAAATGCAAATTTTCACTAAAAATGCAAATTTTCACTAAAATGCAAATTTTCACTAAAAATGCAAATTTCACTAAAAATGCAAATTTTCACTAAAAATGCAAATTTTCACTAAAAATGCAAATTTTCACTAAAAATGCAAATTTTCACTAAAAATGCAAATTTTCACTAAAAATGCAAATTTTCACTAAAAATGCAAATTTTCACTAAAAATTCAAATTTTCACTAAATATTCAAATTTTCACTAAAAATTCAAATTTTCACTAAATATTCAAATTTTCACTAAAAATTCAAATTTTCACTAAAAATTCAAATTTTCACTAAAAATTCAAATTTTCACTAAAAATGCATATTTAGCAGAAAAGATAATTTCAAAGTCTTATCAGAGGCTGTATTAAGTTAAAATTTTTGAAATTTAATAATTGAACCTATAATTCCGCCCAAGGAGCCCCAGTAGGGTCTGTACTTCCATAGATACTGTGCTACCTTATCAATATGTTAAATTTCATTAAATTCAAACACTCGATCAAAAACTACATATTTATTTCAAAAAGAGATTTCAACAGAGCGCTTATATATAAGCTGAGAAGTGGGGCGTTTGCTCATGAAAATCGTGACTAGCTCAAATAAACGAACTACAGGGTAGAAAGAACCTTATAGTAAAAGACATCACAACTTAGCGGAATGGTCTCTGGATGTATATTGTTTAGTGCACATGTTTAAGTCCTACTTCGATTTTAAACTTTATTCCTTTTGTTTATTCGATTAATTTATTATTCGTATATTAAATTATTATGTTAACACCACAGCAAACGTCAAAATTCCTATCAGCTGATCTGTCAAAAATGTCAACACACAGCTGGCAAAATATTGTTGTCGTTGTTGTTATAGGAGAAGAGAATAAAAATCGCTGAATATATGGAAAATTACAACAATATAAAATAATATAAAAAAGATATGATAATAACAATTAAGTAAACATTGATCGAATTACAATTTCAGTGAACAAATTAACACACACATACAGACGCTGATAAAGAAATGGCCGAGCACTCAACAACTGATTTAGGTAAGAAATTTGGTTTCAGGAAAAAACAACGCAAAAACCAAAAAATATCAATTTAATTTTGTTTATACGTTTTCTTAACAACAGGTCGTGGCCAAGAAGATTTTAATAGTACAACTATGATGGAACAAGATTCAGGTAATGTAGATAGCAAAGAAGGTATTAAACACTATTCCAGATGTAGTAGTGCGGGCAGTATACATACACCCAATTCGTCACCTCATAACACAGGTAAGTTTATATCAAAAATTTTTATATAAAAACTGGTGTTTCTTTATGTTATTTTGGGCCAGATGATGACGATGATAGTGGTGATAATTGTAGTGGTCGTGGTGGTTCCTCTGCCACTTCCACTTTAAGCTATAAAGAACGCAGACGTGAGGCTCACACGCAAGCCGAACAAAAGAGACGTGATGCCATTAAGAAGGGCTATGATAGTTTACAAGAATTGGTGCCGACTTGTCAGCAAAATGACTCGGCTTCGGGTTACAAATTGAGTAAAGCGCTTATTTTACAAAAATCCATTGATTATATTGGTTATTTGAATCAGCAAAAGAAAAAACAAGAGGAAGAGAGTGCAGCTTTACAAAAAGAAGTTAAGGCTTCGCGTATCATACAGAATAGTTATGAGCTTATGTTGCAACATCAACAGGCTAATCCGGGTCCGGAGGAGGCACGATTAACAGATGAGGCTAAATTTCAAGTGGTAAGTACTTGGGAAACTTTAAATAATGGAAATAATATAAGGAGAAATTGGTGCATAAAAAGTGGACAACTTTGTACAGGTTTTCCAAAGAAGTCATAGTGACAGAGAAAGTAATTCCCTTATGTTCTGATGCTTGAGAGAATGTTTAAGACAAGTCAAGCAGTCAAAATTTCCCAAGAAAGTTCTTGGTAATGCAAGCGATATGTACTTGCGTCACAAGAAGTCAATCATTTGTTACAATAGGCTCTATAAGTACCGTAATATATATAATCACTAGCGACTGAAAATTGTTTTGGAAATTGTTATAAGTTTAGTGGTTTCCTTTTAAATAACATATATGTATGTAAAGAATTTTTTAATCTCATTTCTTATGTAATCAATTGTTAAATCTTATATGAATTTTGTTTGCGTTTCTTTCAAAATGTTATAAATTTTAAAATTTTTCTAATTTTCTTCCAGTTTCAAGCTGTAATGGATGAAATGTTTGAAACCTTTCAACACATCCCCATGGATAATTTCAAACAATTGACCACTGGAGTAATACCATGGTTAGAGGAACATTGTAAACCTCATATTTTAAGAAATATTTTAAGTCGGACTTTGCAACAAATGCAAGTTAATCAAGCTCAAGAATTGCAACAGCAGCAACAACAACAGCAACAGCAACAAACTATGAGTATGGATCAACAAGACAGTGATGGTTTTAGTTGATCCTGCTGTGCAAATGTAAACAAATCGATCAATATATTGTGTATATATAAAACTATATAAAAAGCAAAATACGATTTTAAAAGAAAATTTATCATAGCAAATACGATTATTACTTATTATTTTTATTTTTCTCCTTTTACGTTAACGTTTTACTTATATTGTTACAAAGATGAAAGATAATAATTATCTAATATTTAAGCTTATAATCACTAACTAAATTACTTTATATATATATTTGGTCTAAACAGGTATTTCATTAAAACAAAACGAAAAACGAACTATAATTATATGTTTTATCTTAAAATTTTCATTATACTTAAAATCGTATGTTTTTGTCATTTGGGATTGACTGTGTTAAAAACCGAGATAATTATTAAGATTGTATACGTTCCAGCCATAAATCATAACCCGTTAATAAATTCATTTTATCTTGGGGTTGTTTTAAATGTATTTTTAAGTGTTCCATTAATTCTGTGTGCTGCAAGAGTTTTAATAAATCCCATAATTTACATAAAGTAAAAAATTTATACGAGGGCTGTTGTTTGGGAAAATTATCCTGTAAATTTTGTTTAATTTCTTTTACAATTTGTTCGTAAATTGTTTGTTTTATTATGTGCTGGGACTCATGTTGTAATTTTAAAATACCCTCTTGTAGGGTATACAACAAACCCTCAAAGAAATTTTCATTTTTTACGGAAAATAATATAGAAGTTATTTGTTGCAATAATGCGGGTAATGCTAGACGAAATTCATGGGATCTTATTAAACATTTACTAGCTAATTTACGTACTTTTTCAGCATTGTGTTGCAGCAAGGACCACATCAATTGGCGATATTTATGAACTGGATTTTGTTGCTCTATAGAACCTTTGTAAATGTATTCTACTTTGTGAAGAAATTCTAAAAACAAAATAACGGATCTAGTGGAAGACTTCTCGGCTAAACAATAATTTAATATATAAACACAGGCTTTTGGCAGTTTACGATTAATCTCACTATATGTTACTTCACTGGGTTCCCAAAGCAGAGGTTCTTCAAATTCATGGGCTTGTTTTTGGCCCACAATTTTAGGCACTAAAGCCCCAAATAATTGTAAAGCAGCATTGCAAACAGTCCATTCGGGATTGTCTATTTGTTTAACAGCTGCCATCATAATCTCATTATAATATTTCGACATGGCTTCTCTTAATTCAGTGTCTCTTACCAAAACACACAGGAAATGTAAATACAAAGCCTCTAACTTATCACAATTAACATCTGATGTCAGCTCTTTTTCACTTTTCTCCGGTGGATTTAAGAGATTTTCTACAGCCCGTTTTAAAATTGGGCGACCGCGGTGCTCTTCATTCTTTACTATATGTAAAAACATTATGGAAAATCCAGCTCCTCTACGGGTGGTGCTAACATTAGCTTCATTTACTTGATATAATTGTTCCAAACATGAATGCAATAAATTAAATTCATTTGTGTTTTCTTTTAAATGTGAAGTAATGGTTTTGGTTAATTTTCCAATAGCAACACCAGCAGCTTCTATGGCGCCTTTATGCCTACATTTTGTTAAAACTTTAACATTTACTGCCAAACATCTTTCCAGGAATTTACAACTTTCTCCACTCAAACTTTTCGTTTTGACCTCATGACAAGCCATAGAGGAAGCCAAATCACAACAGGCTTTTAAAGACAACCAAAATGACATAAGTAGATATTTCCGGCTTAAATCATGATCTAGAGCCTCATAACTACTTTCACTAACTAAAATTTCCAGACTTTTATCCATATCTTCAAAGGAGGCCGCGGCCACAATTTCCTCTAAATTTTCCTTAACAGATACATTTAATTTCTTGATAACCACACTTTGTATATCTTCTATCAGATTTAATATCAAAAGAAATTCTTTAGCACATAAATCCGGTCTAAATTCGCACAATTCATGCAAAACATTAAGTTGACCATATAAATTACCCGATTGTGTTTTACAGGCTCGTAAAGGATCCTTGTCAAAATGCTTGAGATTTTCTTCAAGATTTAAGAGTATAATTTTGGCAAATTCTTTTAATGTGTCTGCATTTTTACAATTTTGTATGGCTACTCTTGCATATAAAAAGCTTAGATTACATTCATCCACATCTGCTAAATTGCAACAATTTTTTGTTAAGTCCAAAGCCATATTTATAACCTCATCTTTTGGTTTTATAGCTTTTATTAGAGAAACTATTAAATCCAAGGCATCGTCGAAACCCAAAGGATCATTTAAAAGTTCCATTAATCTCAAGGCCATACGATCATTATCAAATACTTGGTGTTCTTTCAAAAATAAGCCCAATTGTTGATTCTGTGTAACACTACAATTTTTAGAATTTTTTGTTACCGTCTCTGTGTACAGCGATTTTAGCAGTATCTCTAGTAATTTTAAACAGAATATTTTAGGCTGATATATATCACTCGATATACCCTGATCAATATCATTTTGTAAATGCACAAAGAAATTCAAAATACTTGAACCCAAAGAAGAAGTTTGATCAGTTTCCACACACAACTTGCAGTAGGTTTTTGCTATAAAATTTATAATATTAGGCATTTTACCTAAAACGGTATTACGAAATTGAGCATTATCCATCGAGCTATGAGTCCTTAGAAAAACCTCTACAAATTCCATACAATCTTCTATGGCAAAATTGGCAAAATTATCTACTACAAATT
This sequence comes from Cochliomyia hominivorax, assembly GCA_004302925.2. Classification (NCBI taxonomy): domain Eukaryota; kingdom Metazoa; phylum Arthropoda; class Insecta; order Diptera; family Calliphoridae; genus Cochliomyia; species Cochliomyia hominivorax. Next base: position 115,538,626 of record PYHX02000467.1, on the reverse strand, counting down.
TAAATATCAATAATTGGCATTCTGTATCATATTGAAAACAGTTGGTCAACAACTCCGTACTTAGTTTGAAGAAATGCAATTTGGATAACAGGAATACCTGCTTGGAAAACATGCTAAATATTAATATCAAACGATAACTATGCTCGTGATCCATTAAATAATCCGAGGAATTATCTATGAATAAAGCAATTTCAGGTTTTTGTTGCAACATTTCAAATAATTCATCCTTTTGTTGTAGGCGCGTAAACCATTGAGCATAGAAATTTTGTATCTCTTTCTTGTTGCCCAAAGTTAAAATATTCACTGACATTTCCAATAAATCCATAGATTTTTGAGCACTCAAAGCCTTTACAACATATTGACTGGGAGCTAAAAGATTTTTATAATTTAAAGTAGATCTTAAGCCCAAAAAGAAATCCTCTTTAGAATGTTGAATTTTGTTTAAAAACTCCTCCAGAGAATGCTTGCTTAATATGCAACCTAAAACAAATAATTTATTACGATTTGTCCAGGGCCAGTAATTCACAACGATTTGGAAATATTTTAATGCCATATCAGTATTTGAGCAAATGAACTGCATCATCATCATGCATTCATCTCTCATGCCAGTTTGATTTGATTGTAAGCAATAATATAAATGATCCAATGGCAGTTCTTTAACCACAATAAGTTTTGGAAATTTTTTGCTTAATAAATTTATGGCTTTTAAGGTGGACAATAGGCACACATGATTGGTATCTACAGCCTTTAAAAAAGCCTCAAATAATTGCTGCAGCACTTCTTCTGGTTCGATTACTAATGCTGAATTTGTTAATAAAATGTATTGTAGAATTATAAAGTTTTTCTCTTCCAGTATCAAATTCTGCTTAATGGCTGTCTCTATGAACTCGCTATAGAAACGATCCGGTAAATTATGTGTCTTTAGCAATTGGTAATAACTGCGAAAGGCCACATTTACCACAACTTGGTTATATTGTATACAAGTTTTGAAATCAGCATGCCAGAGTTCCTTGTCAATAACAGCCTTAATATGCAAAAGCAAATGCTCCACATTTGCTTCACTGTCCATCGAATTTTGTAAGCGCTAAGAAATGTAATTAAAACAGTTTAATTTTATTACAGATAATATAAACAAATATTTGTATCTTCACCTGTATGTTTTTTATACAATCTTGGGTATTTGTGATTTGCTCCATTTCTATGGGCAGTTCCTCCAAATTTATACTATTTTTAGTCATGTTTGGCTCTTTTGATTTGTTTTGTCTTTTTGTTTAAATTATTAATTTAAATGATTTAGAGCCCTTTTAAGGAGTTATGAAAGGAACTCTTTTTGTTTATTATTCTTTCACAAATTTAATTCATAAAAAATTTTCTTATTTTATATATACAGTCTACATATTTCACGTTTTTTTTCAATGGGAGGTACTTTTTAATTTTTTGTTATTGTTTTCCTTTGTCAAAATTAAAAATGTAAATAATAAAAGAGAGAGTTGCCAGGTTTTAGCATTGAAATAATTTTTGCAACAGAGATTAAGAAGAATTAAATCATTTCAGGGAGAAAATGTAAATAAAATAGGAAAATTATATGGAAAAAGTAAGAATTCAAACTTAACAGAACATTTTTTTTAATATATATTAACACCATAGATATCTTATGATAGATCTTGAGAAACCTCTCCAATGATATATAAAAGGAGCATTATTAAACTTGCAGACAACACTTCAAGACTTTCTTTGTGTTGCTAGAAAACCAAGCCAGAGAAAACACATCCGATACGATAAAAGCTCGCTTTGCTCAGTGCTCGGACTATTTGTGCGTAAAGCTAAAGCTAATGCAGGTTTAAAAACATACATCGCTCAGAAATTTAAGTTTTCTAAAAATATTCTTTCTGCACAATGAATGACAGATTTTCTGCAACGTCATGCTCATGTAGCTGATGCTTGAGGCAATGTTAAAGAAAAGTTTAGGACCCAAAAGCAGTCAAAATTTCCCAAAAAGGTCTAGACTTCTTGCAAAGGCTGCTTCCATTCGGATGACTTAATTATGAATGACTAAAGGTGTGTTTTGAGGAATGCAATACCAATTTTTATGTTTACATATCTTGTTCACACAGCAATGAGGTGTTTTATTAATACGTTCAAATATTTGTTTATTTCAGTACATGTGTTAAACCGCGGTTGATTATTATGAATAAAAAAAATCTGTTTCTCACCGGTCAACTTCATATTTTTTCAAAACAAAAAAACACATAAAATTCAACTGTAGCAGGGATGCAAATATCATAACTTTTTGACACAACAATTTTTGAATTCAATAATTCGGAGATTTAGACTTAAACCTCGAAATCTTTTTTATTTATTCCTTAAAAAAGGGATTTTTCATTTTTTGTTTAAAATGATATCACGTCATCAATTCGCTCACATATTTTCCAGTAGATTACATTCATTTACAATTACCCATTTTTCCAACTCTGATTTGGAGCTATAACAACAAACGGCTAATCTCCGAATAAAAAAGAAGAGAGAAAAAAGAGAAGAATTAAATGAAACAAAAATTCCGGTTCTGTTTGGTGGGGTAGAGTAGTCGTCATCATCATCATTCATAAACGCCCTTTGGTTTCAATTCTTCTTCTACTGACTCTGTGGCCAACAACATAACTAGAATTTAACATTAAACCATCGAATAGAATAAAAAGAGAAACGACAGAGACCGGTAAGTGGCAAAAAGACAAAAGAAAAAATCACCACCTTAAGTGAAAAAAGAAAGACTTTCAAAAAATTAAAAAAAGATTTTAAATAAATTTTAATTTTATACAATTGAAATTAAATAAAAGCAACAAAAGAAGTAGAAACGAAAACGAATCCACTAAACATCGTGCCAACAATTAAGACATCAATTTGAATTTCACCTTTTTTCTTAAATTTTCACATTTCATTTAAAGGTAAAAAAAGCAGCAGAAAATTATTACGTTGCGTTTTTTCAATTTCGTTGGGGGTCATTGGAAACTTATAAAAATTGAACTTTAAAGACTGAGAGCTATAGAAAATAAATTAGAGGAAACAAAATGGGTCTCTTATATGGTTTGGGTATAAGAATTATGAACTTTATGGTCATATTTCTTATTGTTATATTATTGCCGGGTCTGCCGCCACGTACCACTTTTCCCTTCAAAGAATTTGAGTAAGTTTAAATGCATTTCCATGTTTTTATCAGAAAATTAATAATATTCATTATACATTTTTAAAGAGTGGCAGCACCTAAAGCTTTAAGTGGAGCCTTGGAACCGAATTATCATTTAGATGGTGCCGAACGTTTATTAGAGGGTCGCGTTTATGGCCCTGAATGTTTGATTGCCCGTAAAAATGATATTTACATGGGTATACATGGCGGAGAAGTTATTAAAATGAGTGCCTCTCATGTAACACATGTAACCAAAATTGGTCAACCATGTGGTAAGTAATTGATTAACTTTTTCTTTTAACAAACTAATAACAACTTCCTATTTTGTTTTATATTTATATAGAGGATATCACTGAGGAGTCCCGTTGTGGTCGTCCCTTGGGTTTGGCTTTCGATAGTCAAGGGAATAATTTATTAATTGCTGATGCTTATTATGGTTTATGGCAAGTTGACCTCGTTTCTAATAAAAAGAAACTTTTAGTTTCGCCACAACAAGAACTACCCGGCAAAGATGATATTAATCGTAAAGCTAAAACATTCAATTCTGTCACTGTTGATAAACAGGGTAACATTTATTGGACCGACTCTTCTTCAGATTTTACCATACAAGATTTGGTATTTACCACTTTTGCTAATCCCTCAGGACGGTGAGTAACCATGCATATTACCTTTATTAACATGTATCTTATTTTTGGGTTTGGTATTTAACTGCTTACTAGACTAATAATGGCTTTAAACATGTTTTTTTTCTTCTTTAATTTCTTTTTGTTATGTGATTTCTTTGTGTGTATTTTGTATAGTTTTCCATTGAAAAAAGAATTATATTGTTTAATTAATTGTATCCGTTATATTAACTGGAAATAGTTTTTATAACTAAATTTGTAGCATTTTTGTTGTCTGTAGCATGTCTGCTGGAGTTTGTTTTTATGTTAAAGAAAATTATTATTCAAGTAGTGTATAATATAATTATGACCTTATTATATGTTTGTTCTATCGGCATTTGGTATATATTTTGGGTAAAAGATAAATCTTTTTGAAAGTGGTTATATTCGGGTCAATATTTCTGGTAGCGCACATGTAAATGTTTTCTTTTTTTTCGAATAGATTGCAAATGGGACTATTGAATTCCATAAAATTAATTCAATTGAATATAAATTTTGAAAAATTAGGTGCCTTTAAGGTTGCTAATGAATAAAAGAAGCGGACGCCAGAGGCTTTTATTATTCCTTATTCAACTTTTTTCCAAAAGGATCTGTATCTTAAAATAAAATTAATATTTATTGTATTTTCAATCATTATCAACATTTACGTTTAGACAGTTCGCTCCCATAAAGACCCGCTTCCAACAATCAAAAAAAAGTTAACATTGTGATAGTTTGTATTTTTGTGTAACGAAAAATACAAAATTTTACAAAGTTCTTTCTTATATAACCTCCTTTTTTCAAAAATACCTCAAAATGCATAAATCTGTCGTATATATCGTGAGTAAATCTTATGAAAATAATTTAAATAAGTTAAAATCTAATAAAAATGAGTGACCAGAAAAAAGTGCGTATTAAAATTATTAAATATTTTCAACAAAACCCAACTTGATCCCACAAAGAGTTAGCCAAGCATTTAAAGGTCTGTCGTCAAACTGTTTCCAAAGTTATAAAACAGTACGGGGAGAACTTGTGCGTTGATAGAAAGTTTCTAAAGTCAAAAAATAGAAAGCATTTCAAAAGAGCTCCCAACACATCCGGTAGATAATTAGTCCGGTTAGCTCAATGCTCGGAATAGGTCAAAGCTAATGCTGGTTTAAAAATGTACAAAACACAAAAAGTTTTTGACCAAAACTAGAGTACGGAAATTGAAATCAAGTTTTCTCAAAAATATTTTTGCCGAATAATGGATGACCAGACTTTTTTCTGGCAGATTTTGTGCAACAAAATTTAAGTTGCTGATGTTTAAAAAAAAGTTTAGAACACAAAAACAGTCAAAATTTTCCAAATAGTTCTTGGTTTGGCAAGCAATATGCAGTCACGTGCTCTACAAATACCGAAATTTATATCAAGGAATGTTTACAAAACAGGTTGCTTCCATTAATAAGAATTCATAATGTGTCTACATAATTTTCGCCTGACTTAGCATTTTTTCTCTATGGTAAACATAAACTTGGGTGGTACAAGAACAATAAAGTGGTATTTGTACCAAGTTGCCAAGAGAGGCAAATTCTTTAAAATGTAGAGCACTAATAAGGTGTACCAAAATGTGGTAGATATTAAACGGTGATGAACGACATAAAGCACTATAAAAACGTTAACGGAAGGTTCAAAATTTTATCATTTAGTGAGTAAAACTATACTTTTTTTGTAAACTGTCATAAATTTAAATCAAATAAAAAAATTAAAGTGTACGTTAGGTGATTTAGCTTTTATTAACATATATGTATGTTAAGAATTTTTCTATCTCACTCCTTAGTCTATCTTAACCGACTGTTTACACTCTAATATTATATTTAAAGACAATATATAAGTCAATATGTTTTTTTTGCTGGGGAAATGTTGCTTAGGTTTCAAGCAATACTTCAGTAGTCCGATATAGAACCAACTAATAAAATATTTTCCGAATTCTAAAAATCAATTTCCAGTTATTAAAAAAATAATAAAATTATTTCAATATAAAATTCATATGTTTGTAAAAGAAAATATCTGTTTAAAACCAAAGAAACTAAAACTGTTTTAATATTAATTATTAATTATATTATAATTAATTACTAAAATCCATTAAACAATATGAAATATGATTATTATATATAATTATTATCATTTTTTTATTTACTCTTAAACAAAATTAATCTTTTTTACCTTTAACCATTGTTGTCTGCATCATCATCTCCTCCATACACAATTAATGTTATCATGAAATGTTATTGTTTATTATTTTCTTGTTTTATTTATAATTTGCTTATTAGTTGTAGTTACGTAGCGATAAGATTATTATTTTTCTATTTGATCTAAAAGCCTCTCAAAAAAGTATAAAATACTTTTATAATTTTTCATAATCTTATTGTTGTACCCTCCAGCACCACAAGTGATGAAAAGTTTAACTTTAATTTTTTCATTACGTGTGCAACGTTAAGAAGGAATCATCTTAGTCTCCCATATTGTATTTATATTCTTGGATCAAAAAATCTGAGTAGATTTATGATGTCCGTCTGTCTGTCTGTCCGCCTGTCTCTTCGCCTGTCTGTTGTTGGCACGCTTACATCCACAATAATTGACAGAGCTTAATAAAATTTGGCCTCAGTATTTTTTATAATTCTGAAAAGTTTCCTACTTAAGACCAGCAAAAATTGGTTCAATATATTAAAAGATATAGACTGAGATCTGAGACAACTTTTAAAATAAAAAAAAAAACGTTCGTAAAATTATCAATTATAAATTCACAAATTAGAATGAAATAAATGTCTAAATATTAACTTAAATGTACTTCATTACTATTCCAAAAATTTTTAAAATCGGTTCAGAAGAAAAAAGTTATAGCTCAAAAAATATAACCCTTTATGACTCATTAAGTCGTCCATGTTATATTTAAGAAAAAATTTGTATATATTGTTTATGTCTGAGAGTGTATGTACAAAACATAACGTATTTACTTCACTCGCATTCATAGTAGAGGTATTGAAGATTCGTCATAGCAGAATATAGTATTCCAACTTGTTTTATTATTTGGTATTTTATTTTCTATTGAGAATTTAAAAAAAAATTTAAATAAATTTTCACATTATCTACACGTATGGATATTTATTTGTTTGTTTATATATGAATATAAAAAATATATATTATAAATTAACTATGACTAATTTGTTATAAATGCATTTTAAAAAATTCAATATTAATTTTTGTTATTTGTAAAAGATGCTGCTTAAGTTTGTGTGTCTTAGTAACAGATTTCTCATTATATTTTTTTAATTATATTTTTAATCAATTTTTTGCTTTTAGTTTAAACAAATATAAACTGGTTGTTGTCTGCATATTAATTTAATTGTATTAATCATTTTTACAATACTTTTCAATTGTAAATAATTTTATAGTTTAGAGAGACATTTAGTTCAATGCACTTAATTCATAACATCAGTATAAATAATTATAATTATTAAATGTTAAAATTATATACAGTCACAAAGATAAGTAGAGGCACAAATGGACTTACAATTTTTAAGTATTTTTGAAATGCTAATTTTGTATATTTTACTAGCAGACCCGATAAATTTAGTTTTGCCAAAAATTGTTTTTTTTAGGGCGTTAGTGGCTCAAAGCAAACATTGGTGTTGTATTAATATGTGGGGGGGGGTACTTCTCCTCATGATGTTATTCGTTTTACGTTTTTTCTAATAAAACAGATCTCAGTGAATGTTATTAGGGCCAAATTTGAGAACTCTCGATGTTAAAGTTCTTTAAATAGTCGATTATCAATATTTGATTTGCATGGGCGGTAACCCTTCCCCTGGTCCTAACAGAATTTTGTATATCCTTTATTTATTTCGGGTATGTTGTTTTGTGATGGATTATTTAAAAATTATGGGTAAAAAGTATAAAATTAAAAATTTTTAATGCTTGAGAATGTTTGGGCTCATAAATCGTGAACTGAATATTTTTTTTAGGTAACTTAGTTTCAATTTCCATCATTATCGTGCTGAAATGTTATTCAGTGTTGTAAATTCATATTCTCCGCATTTTTCTTTACATTTTCCTTTCATAAACTAAATAAGAATTTTAATACATTATTCCATCTATAAAGATTCCAACCCCCAAAGCAGACTCTTGGAGTAAGATTATTTGCATTATTAGGCTTTCTCCACACCCAAGATTGTCCATCTGATCGGAAGATATTAAATTTACATCAATCTGAGCACCTGATTTCAGAAGCCACAAGACTCATTCTCAAATGATCGCATAACAATTTCTCTTCTTCCGATTAATAGCAGATATTAATGCTATTTTAAGAATAGTTTCGCCAGACGTGTTTTTTTTTTGTTCATCGCAATACAAATATAGATTTAAGATAAGATTTTATTTGCCTGTAATTGTACCACCGAAATCGAAACTACACATTATGTAGTTATTATCTGGTAATAAAATACTTAATTTTAAATTTGTCTCTTTACTTATGTACGTGACTGTATTTATACAAAAATTTCTAAAAGATGAATTTACAGCATTTAAAGAATTTTATAAAATTTCCAAATAGAAATAATTTAACATTTTCTAAAAAAACAACATAAGGAGTGAGATCGAAAAATTATTAACATACATGATTGAAATTATTATTACAATTGAAAGAAATATATAGTTTTTATCATCAGTAATAAAATTTTTGAACCTTTTTCGGAAACCATTCTATTTACGTTTTTATAAAGCTTTCTGTCACCTTGCTCGAACGGGTAGTATATCGCCATTTAAAATCTACTACTCTTTTAGACGCATTTTTTATACTTCACCTCATTGAAGTATCTCTTCACTGCCCTTAGCAATTCGGAAAATTTGCCTCTCTTGGTATAAATACCTCATATTTGTTCTTTTACCACTTAAGGGCTTGTTTACCATAGTGACAAAAAAGGCAAGTCAGGCCAAAAATAAGTGGGCACATAATGAAGTCTTATGAATGGGAGCAGCTTTTTTGTAAACATTCTTTGATGTAAATTTCGGTACTTATAGAGCCCGTTGTAACAAATGATTGGGCTCTATTACAGCAACTGCATATTGCTTTCCACATCAAGAACTAATGCATTCCCTCGAGCATTAGTAACAGAAAATTTTTTTTACCATGAAGTTGCGTGGTCCATTATGAAGGAAGAAATATTTTTTGTAACTTAGTTTCGATTTCCTTGCTCTGTTTTTAGACTCTAAATTTTTAGCAGCGTGATTAATATTTTTTGGCTTTAGAAACAACGTGTGGACCATTTATTCTACCTGTAACAGGTTTTCTTTAAACGGACAAGTTCTCCCAGTACTGTTTAATAACTTTTTTTCATTTGAATTTTTGGCCAACTTTTTGTAGCACCAAGTTGGGTTTTGTTGAAAATATTTAATAATTTTAATACGCACCAGATCTAAAGTTAAAAGTTTTAATGAAAAAAGTGTGTTTGGAGTTTTTCGATCATACTCCTTAGCTTATAAAATTCGCTCAGACATAGATCTAATTGTAGCAATTTTATTCAATTTGGATGATTCCTTTTGATGTTGAAAAGTATGGATGTTGCACGGTGTATTATTTCATGTATTTTTTATATTTTTTTTAACAAAAAAGTTACTAATAATTTATTAAAAACGCACTTATATAACTCAAGTACTTTTGTAAATAATCGCATCATTAGCTTCATTCTTTATGTTTGCTTTATATAATTTTAAATTTGTTGTTTGTGTCCATACTAATAAAGTGAAAAGAAAAAATAACTAAAAGAGAACAAAAACTATTCACTTCCAGTCTTTTCAAATATGATCGCGTCAAGAACGAGAGTAAATTATTATTGGATGAATTATATTTTGCCAACGGTGTTGCATTGAGTCCTGAAGAAGATTTCATTGTTGTGGCCGAAACTGGAGGTTTACGTTTGACCAAATACTGGCTTAAGGGTAGCAAGGCTGGTAAGAGTGAAGTATTTGTTGAAGGATTACCCGGACATCCTGATAATTTAACACCCGATGCTGATGGTATTTGGGTGCCTTTGGTAATGGCTGCCGATAGTGAACATCCTAGTGGTTTCACCATGTTTACACGTTTCCCCAGCATTCGTTTGTTCTTGTCACGCATGTTGGCCTTGTTGGAATTGCCATTTAAATTGATTAATAATGCTTATCCCAATAAGATTGCTCAACGTTTTATTCACTTTATTGGTCATGGCGAAAGTATTCAATTGTTGACACCAAAACGCTCTACAATTGTACGTGTGGATTGGAATGGCCATATTGTGGGTTCTTTGCATGGTTTTGACAAGAGTGTGGGTTCGGTATCACATGTGTTGGAATTTAATGATGATTTATTGTTGGGTTCACCTTTCAATCGTTTCTTGGCCCGTGTTAAGAATCCAAAACCCGCTAAACAGCCCACTGTTAAAATTGGCAATGTACGTTATGAAGGTGCTGGCATTGAGCCTGTTGTAAAGCCACCAACTGAATCAACCACAGCTAAACCCAAGGTGACAACTACAACAGCTAAGCCAACAACTACAACAAAACCTATTACCACAACAACGACCACACCAAAACCAAAAACCACAACAACAACTACACCAAAACCTACCACAACAACAGCTAAGCCAACAACCACTACTACAACTACACCAAAACCTACCACCACACCAAAGCCAAAAACTACAACCACACCAAAACCCACCACTACCACACCAAAACCTACCACGACCACCACAACTAGGGCCCCCACAACCACCACCACTAGAAAACCTTCAGCCAGCAGCACTCGTATACCACCCAAAAATCCTGCTCCAGTAGAAGAAAAAATACCCAGCGATATTCCTGCCCCCAAACAAGAGAAAATAAAAGTTATTAACAAACATGGCGAACATGTAGAACTTTAAATGTTCGACGTTATTTCTTCATATTCACCGCCCCCCGTATTTACTAACATCAACCAACGTCAATAACAATCATAAAACCCACTCCATCGATCTTCATTAATCTCAAGTCAAAATGGGTTTTACTCATACTCTTAACCACAATCACAACAACGACAACGAAAGCTTGTAGCTTATGACTAAAATATTAGAAAAAAAGCTTTAAATAAAAGCTCAACAACAAATTTATCGAAAACTTTGAAATCGTTTGTTTTCCAAGTTTTTGAAAAAGTGAAACAGTGTTCTTATGGCACTAGGAACCTCAGTGTTAGAGTGTTAATCCCTTTATTTAGAATTTATCAAGCATAAAAAGAGTCACTAACATCAGTTAGATACTAATCAATCAATCAATTAATTTATTTTCTATTATTTATTATTTTCCATTTTTTTCTTGGGTTACGGTCTCTGAAAATTTTCAACATTCCAAATTTTTATTCAAGTATTTTTGTGCTGCTTTTTTGTTTTTGGTAATAAATAAATAAATTAATTTCTATAATTATTATGTTTTTTTTTTAAATGTATTAAATACATTAAATGGAAGAAAATAAATTTTATTTTTTACTTTTCCAATAAAAAGAAAATTCACAAAACCATTTTTCTAGTGTTTTATTTAAAATTTGTTGAAATTTAATTAAATTAACATGAATCACTTTAATTATCTATTGAGTTTTAGGACGACTTGGTGGTTCTTTAGTTTCTGTCCATTCCCATTCATTATAATGCACACATTTTCCATGTTTATCCGAATATAATTCGGAAGGACCACAACGTCTTAATTTCGCTGGTTTACCTAATTCTTCGCATTCCCAATACGATGTTGGATCCCAGAAATGTCTAAAGAATTTATTTACTTCACCGGGTGTGGCACAGCCTGGTTCACCACTATGTTCACTATAATTTTTTTTAAGTGAATCTTTTGAAGACATTAGCTAACGAATAGAAAGAAGAAATTTAAAAAAAAGTTAGAATCAGAATATATACAATGTTGTTTAGCACGCGATAATTTTGTTATAAACAATAATGATTTTTCTATTGAAAATGAATCATTTGAAAAGCTTTTATACATATTTCTAACAGACTCACGACTATTTTAAAAATATATTTAATATTAATCAACTTCAAAGAAAATTTATACGAATTCTAAAAAAAAAAAAAAACTACCGGCTTCTATTGTAAAAAGTAGAAGCGTGAATTTTTATTCATTAAGAATAATTGCAGCTGAAAGTGGAATTTTGTTTTTGTTGTTTTAAAGATTTTATAATTATCAAATTTAAACAGTGATTTACAAAATTTATATTTGCGCTTTGCAGCTCGTGTTTGTATAAATTATTGCAAATATCGTTGAGCAAAAATAATTTACTTTGTAGAGACTGAAATCTGAGAGGGTTCGAACTTAAAAAAACTTAAATCATATCGATATAAACTTTTCTACCAAAGCAGTTTTATAAACTGGTTTCTTTAAATCGGATGAAAATATTTTATAAACTTAGGAACTGTATATGGATTCCATAACCTTAATGTTTACTGATCAACTCCGTATTATTTTTTCTGTCAAACGCTGTCCGCTGTAAAACAAATTAATTTAAAATTACAGCTGTAAAAACAAATTAATTAACTGTTATGATCCTTTTCTGTCACCTCTTCTTTTCCACAGATCTTCTGTTAGGGATGGCATGGTCATTATAAGGCCAGTAGGCATTGAGCCCTATCCCGACATTCTTTGTGCTGGAATTACTCTTGCACACATCGCCGGATTCTGTTTCAATATGGGCGGCATTACATTCGGAAACTTGGCGTTCATACGGTAACTTGAAATCGTGGAATTTCGGCGTCTCCGTGAATGTCGTTCAATGCAGCTCCTCATGTAGATATTCTATTGATTATTGTCCGACCGCCTAGCAAACTCATTTATATCTCGTTGATATTTAGTATGGATGCTTTTTTGTTTTCGACAGAAAACAAAGCCCATTGCAATTGGGGAAGATCAGTATAATATTTCAAGTAACTCCCATATAAATATTCTCTCGGGAGAACATTTTTATTTAATTTATTCACAAGCCAAAATTTCAAAAAGATGGTTCCACGATTGGTCGTAGCTTTCATACAGACCGAATTCCGAAAATTGTTTTAAAATTTAAAAATCTAAAAATTTGTTAGTACTGTGATAATAATTCGTATTTTTCGATATTTATGGCTCGATTCATAATTAAAAACATTTTTCTTTGATTGTCACCTGTTGATTTACGCCTGATTTCTATAACAGAATTTAAATAAAATCTTAATGATAAAAAGTGGAAATTTTTCAGAAAATTTCTTTTTATAATTTTTTATCTCCAAAATCTTTAACATTTATCTACAAAAAAATCCTTTCTGCAGATTAATTGAGTAAATTATTTACATTTTTTAAATGACAGTGTTATGTTTTTTTGACAAATGTCATAAATGTCATAAAGTGTAGGGCATAAAAACTATACTAATTGATAGAGCGTGCGGCTCATCACATTATTTTTGGCATACAAATTATTGGGTTGGTTAAAAAGTCATTTCAGCAAAAAAAAGAAAAAAATGTTCGAACAATCAAATCAAAAGAAATTTAAAATATTGTTTTTAAAAATGTGAGATCTTAGGAGTGAGATTGAAGAATTCTTAACATACCTATATGTTAATAAAAATAAAACCACTAAATTTACGGTTTCACTTTCCGGCGGAGGAGTGATGTTACAAATACCACATTTTTTTTATACCACTCAAGGGCTTTGTATCATAGTGACAGGATTCCAAGTCAGGCAAAAAATAATTGGATACATGATCAAGTCATAATGAAAGCCTATCCGTAAATTTCGGCATTTAGAGAGTCCGTTCAAACAAATGATTGACTTCTTTTGCCGCAATTGCATATTGCTTACCAAACCAAGTACTTTTTGGGAAATAATGGCTGCTTAAGGGTCCTAAACTTTTCTTCAGCATTCACTCTTCAATCAGCGAATTAACATTTTTAACGAAAAATCCGCCAGAACATACGTTTCGTAATCCAATAAGCATCATTAATATTTTTGGCCTCTAAATTTTTGGCAGCATTCCAATGGGGAACTTTTTGAGCCTTGAAACCTTAAAGTTTTAACTATTCGTACTTAACATTTCAAGCATTTAGCTAACCCGGCTGCTATCTTATTAGATATGTTGGGATCTCTTAAAAATGTTTTAAATTTTTTTGACTTTAGAAACGTTATGTGGATCATTCTTCTACCTGCACCAGGTTTTCTGTTATCAGACAAATTCTCCCGATACTGTTTAATAACATTGGAAACAGTTTGAAAGGAGAACTTTGAATGTTTGACCAACTTTTTAGTACACACTTTTCAGTTGAAAGGTAACTTAATTAGGAAGAGCTTGAGTTAAAAATTTTAATGAAAAACGTGTGCTAAGACTTTTTTGATCTCACACTTAATATACTATATGGGATCTTAGATAATCGCTTCTTTCCGTAACAAATGGATTGACAAAGTTAATATATCCTCATCATCATGTTATGCTGGAATTTTTAAGGTTGTCTCAGATAACGCTCTATAACTTCTTTTATAGTTTATTAGATGATTGATTGTGACAACGTGATGAGATTAATTATATTTATGTACTTTATGGGGGTCTTGAATAATTCCTTCTTGTTGTTGTACATAAAAATCGTTCTTAAGTAAAAAAAAAACTAAAAATTCGCATTAAACTTTGATCCGATGATGATTATCTTTTAGCGAAATGATTTTTTTCAGTATAAATTATATTTTCTCCGAGATCACGTATTTTTTTGTTCGAAAATACGTGAAAGTTCTTTCAGCGTATTTTCGAAAATGTTACAATAAAATCGAACAAGTTCATTGAACTTTCATAATGAATTAATAAAATGTATAAACGGAAATGTCTTAATTTCCAACCCAATATTAATCACGATCAAACATTTGAGTGTTAAGGCCATGAATATTTATTTATTTACTCATGTTCAGATGTGTGAATGTGTTTTGCCAAATTCAAAAAAACATTGGCGAAATTTTCTATGGAAATTTTGTTTAGATTTTTGGCCTTGAGGGGAAAAAGAGAAAAATTCTATAAATTTATTATTTTGTTTTGTTTTTGTTTTTTTTTTTAATTTTGTCACAAAATTTCCTTATTTTTTAATGAAATAAATTTCTTCTTTTTATTTATGAAAATTATGATAATTGTTTTTGGCGTGTTATTAAGTAATTTGATATTAAATTAAAGTTAAATATTTTACTGTTATTTTTTATTTATTATAATTTATAAATTAAACATTATAACGTTCTAAGTTGAGGTAGTACTTTTGTATAATAATTTTAATTTAATTCTAGTTATTTTTAATATCAAGAGAAAAAAGCTTTTCATGAACTTATAAAATAATTTATTCTTAATTATTTAACTTTGAATTAATCAATAATTTTTATACCCTCCTTTAACACATGTGGATAGTGAGGGTATATTACCTTCGTCATTCCGTTTGTAACGTCAAGAAAAGAACCCCTATAATCTTGCATCAAATCAAGATCTGAGTTGATTTAGCTAAATCCGTTTCTCTATTGGAAACATTCTCACGCCCAAAATAATTGTCCAAATTTAATGAAATTTGCCCTACATTGTTTCTTATTGCCCTAAGCAGTTTTCTATTTAAAACCCAGCAATATCAGTTCGTTCACAAAGAAGTTATAGACCGATAGCTGAGGCAAACTCAAAATTCAAAAAAAGAACGTTACTAGAGTTAAACAAAAATTTAACTACAACAATCGTTGTATATTTTATCAAAAATCGGACCAATAGACTGAGACTAGGTCCGAGAATAGGCTGAAATATGCAAAAATTTTATACATCCCAAAATCTGTGTGTCTTGTTAGTCGCAAGTTTTTAGGATAATTTTCTGAAATTCGCCATATGTATTTATTTTGGGTACAATAATAAACCCTAAGAAACTAGATTAACCTCGGGTCACTATTAGGCCTAGCCCTCATATAAGGCACCTTCCCGGAATTTGTTATAAAATAACTTTTAAATATAAACCAATTTTATTTGCCTTAATTATTTTCCTACCCTTTTGAATACATGTTATTAATCTCACTAATATCGGTCCATATTTCGCTATAGCTCCCATATAACGTCCCTTGCCGGAAAATGTCTAAAGGCAAATTCTGTTGAAATTTGGTTTAATTAATTTTCTAGCTTTTTGAATATACGTTTTAACAATATCAGTCCATATTTTGGTATAGTTCCCATTTAACGCCCATTTCCGGAAAACAAGTTTGAGCTTATAGAACTCTTAAATAAACCTCTATTCTATCGAAATTCGACACAGTTATTTTTGTATCATAAATCTATTTAATTAATTTGACCAATCAGGTCCATATTTTTCTATAGCTCCCATATAAGGTCCCTTCCCAAAAAAATGGTTTAAAAATTGATCCATTTTTTTAAACAGTCTGTACTATATGAAATTAGTTCAACATTTTTTGTGTCACATTTGGTTATTATTCCTTTACAATCCCACTTCCCGGAATAGTATTTCAGACATACGAAGACTTTAAATATTGTCTTCAATATACGTGTCTAATTTCTTTAATATTGACTCTCATGTGGAGAAGTTCTTTCTTAAATATTAATTTTTTAATAAATTGGGCCATTAAGATCTATAGCTCGGCAGCTTCAAGAATACGTTACCATATTTCACTTTAGTTTTTATAGGGGCCGTATATTGGCTTTTAAGCTGATGAATAAGTTTTTTGGTTTAATATCTTCAATTCATCCTAATTTTTGCATAATGTTAGTGGTGGAGCGTATTTAAGATTCGGCACAGCCGAATATATCATTCTTACTTGTTTTAGTTGTGGAGAAATGTGATTCATTTTTAAAAAAATATTCACCTTTAATTATTTTATTTATTATTGATTTGACTGATTTTTAATTAATTTTTAATAAAAAAAAATTCTCTTATTTGTTGCACAAAAATTTCGTTATTTATTTTTTATTCAAAATTCTTTATTTCATTGAAAATTTTTTTGCTTCAAATTCTTTGTCACGAAAAATATAAAAAATCTTTACGTTTATTTTCTTTTCACTTAATTTTTTGAAATTTTTCTGTTTTATTTTGCTCTGATATTTTTGCTTAAAGAAATTTTGCTTTAAATTCCCATACAAACGTCTTGACAACGTCTGGGCGAATAAAACTATTTTGTCCGTTTGTAAAATTGTGAAAAAAAATAATAAAATAAAATAAAAATTAATAATGTTTAGAAATCGTCATTAAAAAAATATATATTCTTGTTAAATCTGTATTCTCGCCGTTATTTCGTTTCCCCTTTGCGGCCCTAATAACCTGCTCTCTTATTCTACATCCATGTTTGTAGCAACACTTTGCTACAAACAGTAATAATTATTTAAAATTCTATATGTAAAAAAATAAAAACAACAACAACAACATCAACAAATGTATAAAGATAGTCTGTCCGTTTGTCTGTCTATCATTAACAATCACATGAAAATGGTCTAAACGCTCTGGGTTAAATGTGAATGTGTGTTATTTCGCTTGCTGATACCAAATTGTTTGTCTATCTCTGAGTTGGTTTGTATATTTAAGATTTAACTACAGTGTGTAAGAAATATGAACGTACAAAGTTTTTTTTTAAGATTTTATTTATTTTTTATATGTGGAAATTTGTTTCCATCTCATGAAATTCACAGTTTTTATCGATCACTTTATAATCCAGGTTCGAAGGACCATAGTTAAATTAAAAATAGTTAATATTAAATTTGTGATGTGTTCTTCTAGCCCAAATACATCGATGTTTCAATATTGATGCATAATTTCGAAATTTTGGTGCGAAATTTATTTAAAAACGACAACATTATGGTGTTCGGAGACTTTCAAGGGAAATGCAAAATTAACAAAAGGACAGATTAATCTTAACTAAAGATTAAATTAAATCTTCCTGCATTTCCAAACATGTTGTTATTTACGCAGGTTGAATCGATTTTATTCGGTTTTAAAACCTAATTTCGGGGGTGGTAGTGTTATACTTCGGGCAGCATTTTCTACAACAAAAATGAATAGCAGAATTTATAATGAATTGCTGAAATATGCTCTTCTCTCTTTATGGTTGAAAAATGGATGAAGATTGCATATTCCAGCAAGATAATGCTGCATTACATGTTTCAATGCAGTCTAAATCATTGTTAAACAAACTTAGAATATCACTTTTGGATTGACCGGCTTGCAGATCGGACTTGAGCCCAATGAAAAACTTGTTGGGAAACATGACTCGTAAAGTTTATTCAAATGAAGTCCAAAACGAAAGCATAATGACTTAAACAGAATTAATACTAAAAATAAAGAGAAAATAGATTACAATTTTCTTAAACAAATAAGTGAATTCAATGGATCATTCACCCATTATTAAAGAGTGAGATCGAATAATGTCTAACACACATTTTTCATCAAAACTTTTATTCTTTGAACAAGTTGGCATTGCAAATCATGTCAGTTATTTTGTTAAATATCAAACAAATAAATATATTTAATCTGATTAAAATTAGTGACTAGAAAAAAATGCGTACTAGAATTATTAAATATTTTTACCAATACCCAATGTGGTCCTACCAAAAGTTGGCAAGCATTCAAAGGTCTGCTGTCAAACTGTCTCCAATGTTATAAAACAGTACCGTAAGAATTTTTCCGTTGATAGAAAACCTAGTTCAGGTAAAAGGAATGGTCTACATGATGGACCAAAAGTATAGAAAGCTCTCAACACTTTCTATCAGACAGCAGCCCGGTTAGTTCAGTGCTCGGACTTGCAGTTTTAAAAGCATATAAGATTCCAAAAGTTCCCGACGGGAACTCTGCCTAAAATTTAGAGGCCAAAAACAGAGCACGGAAATTGAAGTCAAGTTTTCTAAAAAATATATATTCTTGCTACAGAATGGATGACGAAATGTATATTTTGGACATCAGTATGATAATTAAATAAATTAATCAAATTTATATAGTGACACACACACAAAAATTTCCATACGATCACTATTATCTTTCACACTGTTACACGCGCTCTTTTATAATTTTATATCTGTACAACCCTGATAATGAAAAAATATATATTTTTTTGTTTTTCAAAATTTTTACATATAAATTATAACACATTATAGTTTTTCAAAAAAGAAAAAAGCAACAACAACAACTGAAAAAAACAAAAATACAACAACAATTTTAGTTTATCTTCTGTTATTTATTTACTTGATTGTTTTTTTTTTTTTTTTGAAAAATGTGCTAAATAAAATAAACAAAATGTTTGCTAAATTTACTCACTGACACCTGGAAGAGAGTTAAAAAAAAGTGAGAGAAAGAGGAAAACTGATCGTTATGAAAATTAATAACAACAATAAGAAAAATTCATGTAAAATTTACTGTTACGTTGGAATCGTTAAATAATAACTTTAACACATTCACTGTTGCCAGATAAATTCGGATCAAAATCGTCAAATTAATTTTTAAATCGTTAAAAAATCGTTATTATAAAATTGACTTATGAAAATAGTTATTTTTTTAAAAAAAGATAAATTTTACTAATTGAAGCAAACAGTTTAAGAGCTTCAAACATGATCCGGAAACTTTCCAGAATTCTCCTTCCGATTTCGCTAAAACAAAAATAATTCTTAAAAGAGTTTGTCTTCATTTCATAAAGTTTATATACGATTTTCAAATTTTTTAAATGGCATCGCTAGGCATCTTTCTAAACATATTGAAGATACTCTCCAAAACTTTTTGAGGGAATCAAAATAACTTAGTTACAGTTCAAGAGGTCTCGCTTCACTTCAGTCTTTAAGATTAATTAATATTGATAACGTATTAAAGTTATTTGCCCAAAATATATTATTATGTGTTTAAATTTCTTTGAAAAGTATGCTGTAACATATTCTTTGCGCCCTAAAGTACCCACAGATACTGATGTAAAAGTTGATTGTTACTGTCATTAAAGTCTTTATTATATGGACTTCTGGGTAATTTTTATTGAACTGATTTTATTAAGAATTAATAAATCTTCAAATCTGGCAACAGTGCTCACAGGTGGTTTTTCAAGATCAGTTTGCTCTCTTCTATGAGAAAATATTAGAGAGTCATGTGGAATTACATTATTTCTCATTATCATAAATATTTTCTTTGTTCTTGTAAGTGTATATGTATATGAAGTGGAAACAAGGTAAAACTAAAGAACAATGAAAATTATTGTTATATTTCGAAATAAAATTGTTGAAATAGAGGAAAAACACTTTATTTAAATCTAAATTTATATATTTTTTTAAAACAGTCAAGTATTATCAATTTTGTCATGATCTTTTAGAAGAAAGTGATCTTGAATAAGAAAATAAAAACACAAAGTGTACGTTCTCAACGCAATTGCTTTAATTAGTGACATACTTCATCTGGAATCTTTTTCGGAAATCCTTCCATTAATATTTTTATATTGCTTCCTGTTACATTGCACGAACATAAGGTGTCCAAACCTTTTTTGTGCTCTTCAATTCTCTTTTAATAAGATGACAATATCTCTCCATTGACATTAGCTACAGATAGTTTAGAGAATTTACCTCTCTTGGTACAAATACTACACTATTGTTTTTGTACCACTCAAGGACTTGTTAAAGATGGTGACAGGATACCAAGTCAAGCTAATAAGTGGACACATTTTGAAGCTTTATGAATGGAAGCAGTATTTTTTTAAAACATTCCTCGATGGTAAATTTCAGTTTTTATAGAGCAAATAATTCGCTTTTTTGTCGATCCTGCATATTTGTTTGTCATAACAAGAAATTTTTGAGAAATTTCAACTAATTTTGGGTCTTAAACTTTTCTTTTTCATTCCTCTAAGCATCGCCATATAAAATCTTTGCGAAAATTCTGCCAGAACATACGTTTCGTCATCCGTTATGCAGCAATATTTTTATAGAAAACTTCAATTTCCATTCTCTGTTTTTCTATCGCTCTTTTGAAAATGCACTCTATTTTTTGGCTTTATAAACAACATATGAAACATCCTTCCAACTAAATCAGGTTTTCTTTCAACAGACAAGATCTCCTAGTACTGTTAATTGACGAAGGCAGACCAACTTTAGGTAACTTGACGAAACAAATAATCAAATAATATTTGGGTTAAAAGTTTTAATGAAAAACGTATGTTAAGAATTTTTCGATCTCACTCCTTAATTGCTTTATTTTCTATTGAAGCCGAAAAAACAAATGCTTAATGAAAAAAATTAATCTTAACAATAAAACAGCTGCACCGCTTAAAGTGGGTTTAGAAAGACGTTCCCGTAATTTCATGAATAAATATTGCCAAGATTTGATCTTTACAAGTACAAAGTGATCTTCGATGGAACAATTAGAAACAATTTCATAGCTTTAAACAATTGTTTTTATTTATTTTATATTTAAGCTAAAAAAGCTAGAGCTTTTATCTAAAAAAGCTTTAAGATTGTAATAATAATGCTACGCCGCCTAAAATCCATTTTGATGGACGCTCTCGGGATTTAAGATTGAAAGTCCAAACATAAGTGTTGCCACGTGATCTGAAACAATGGAAATTATTTGTCTGATATACATAGAAAGCTTCACAAATAAAAGTCTTACCTAGTTTTATATAAAGGACATTCATAGATACGATGAAGATCTTGTTTCTCCTGTACAATGGATTTAATACAATAACTGGCATAGAACAGAGTAATTCCTTGGGATGTAAAGGAACAATGGAATTTAATTGACAATCCCAACTAGCACCATCCAAATAAAGGCCATGTATAAAAGCTCCTTCCAAGGGCGGTAAACTGTAGTACAAATTTTAATTATAGATCAAACATTCAAATACATTCATGATTGTGGAAATCATAAACAAGGGGGAACATATTATGGTTATGCCTAAATCATATTATGGTCAATAAATTGTTTGTCTAGTTCATAAACATAATATATAATCTGGCCCAAACCAAACAAATTTTTCCAAACTTACGTTACACTATCCACATCTTTTTTGGTCACATCACATGCCAAACACATTCTATCCAATGGCAAATCGTGTTTTCTAGCACTCTCTTGCATAATAGCGGTTAGAAAACTTTGTGGATTGAAAAGCCCTCCCAACCAAATAGTACAGGGCAGTTTGAAATCATTAAGCCATAATGATAATTCCTTGACGCGATGTAAAAGATCCGCAAACCAGCTTTGTAAGCCCAACATGCTGGGATAAGCCAAATTAGTCCAGGAGTCTGGTACATGATCATAAAAGAGAGCATGATCTAAACGTTCCATTTCCGAAGTTATAGTAAGTTCACCTTTGAGTCCCAACAACAATTCACGTAAGGATCTTTTGATTTCTCTTATCAGATTATTCATGCGTTCACACTCTTGCAAGGCCACCACCACAAATGGCGTTTTACGTTCTACACGATTAAGTAAAGCTTGTAAATTAAACTCAACTTGTAATTTATCCAGGAAATCATCAGCCATTATTTTAACTAGTTCTTCCCTAGGAGCTCCACATGAAGTACTTAATTCCGATTGCCTAGGCTGTAGTTCAAATACTGTTTTTAGTAGCTGTTCGGAAGCATTTGTAAGGAACCCAATTTCAGCATTTGGATGTAAACCATATAATAAAGGAGACTCGGCGGGTAACATTTCATTAATATAATTGTGGTAACCTTGAAAATCCAAATTGGGTGGTGAGGGAAATCCTGGACTAAGTTCCATATCACCATCTACCAAATCCTGTTGCAACAATTCCTCCAAATACGTCTGACATAATCGTCGATCCCAGTCATCGGTTATGTGTCCGCCATACATGATTTCTCCAAAGAGATAACGCAAATCTTCCCAAGGTATACGATTACTGCCTTCCAAATAGTTGTGTAAAACTGAAGCTGAAATTGTTAAATCTCCTATGTTAAAGGGATAGACTTTATTCCAACCTAAAGGACCAAATTTACGTCTTTGCCCAGCTACTGCATGAAAATAACACAAAGCAAATAATATAGATTTAAATTCCGCTTCTTGGGTGCAGGTTTCTAAAGCTTCTTGATTAAAATTATCCCAAGCTTTGTGCATATTAGCCGCCATGCCCGAGGGTGGTTCATTAACTATTTTCAGTGAGGATTCTAAAATTCCTTGTGGTATTATGTGATATTGGGGATCTGGTGCTGGTTCTGCGCTAATAAATAATCTAAATTTCGAATCTGTAAGATGTTCCCCGTCCGCAGTTATACGTTCAATAAGTTTCTCCAAGATGGGCAACCAATTGGCCACTAAATGTATATTTTGTAAAACAACCCACTGAGCTCCGCAATCCAAAGCTTTTGCAATAGCTTGTTCTGCAACAATTTCTTGACCTTGTCCCAAGGAAATGTTTATAAGATTTTCATTGGTGCTACTAAAGCCCAATTGTAAGCCCAACCTTTCCACATCATATATAGGATCCACCCCCGGACATAGTATGAAAAATATGGGAGTAGCTGCCGTAACTTCCGAGAAAATATCTGCCAATTGAAATGTTTTAACTTGGGCATACTCTGGACCCATAGTCTGCTCCACAAATAAACGTATAGCATTCGTAACGCGATCTGGCCTTAAAGCTCTCATAATACACAATTTTTGTAAAGGTGTACGATGTTTCCATTCTCCTGGAAATTGTTCACGTTCCGGCACATCACTAGTGGAGAATTTGCGCCAACGTTTAGGATAATTTTCTATATCTTTATCTATGCCATAGAAATTATCGATTAAAGCCAGTGATTTTATGCCACTCCAGGCTATACGGCCTACAAAATCCACAGGAGATAATGTATTGGGGTCATGGGGAAAACGTAGCAGAAAATCAATTTCCTCCAAGGAAATCTGTTCACTGGCAGCCAAAATACGCAAAGTCATGTGAGCTGTAAATGTCAGTTTGTCAACTTCAAAAAGTCCTCTCAAAGCATAATAAAATGTTTGACAAGTTATTGAATCCACCAATGAATGAACACGCTTTTCATATTGTCTATGTTGGGGAGCCACCATAATGGCTTGTCTGAAAACATGCATAAAAGATTTGAGTGAGAATCTATAAATGGGACTTATGCGACTCAAATCTGACAAAACGAAATATAATATGGAAGCCCGTTTTGCTGCTGCTCTATACATATTGCGTGCCTCATCGATTTGTAATGTGGTGACACGAGCCTCATTCACTTTTAATTCTATCTCGTCCACAGTATGTTTTGTCGATTCCAAATTGGCAACTAATTCATAATCATCCAAAACATTTTCTCCTGCCGAAGCCAAACGTGCCAATAGATCATCTTCTAGTTGTTTCAGAGATATTTTAAATTTATTTTGTTGTATGGTAAGTTGAGTTTTCATTTCTTCCAAATCGGGTCTTTCAATTTTAACTACTTCCGCCAATAGTTGTTCCTCCAAACCATCTTGGGTGACAGTAAAGTTAATAAGAGTGGTTTGAGCTTGCATTTCGGGTTTATAATGAGGATTTGCTAATTTAGTGTGAAGTATTAAACGGAACTGAGGATTAAAATCCAACTCTTTATCACCAATTCTGATAAAGCGGCCACGTTTAATTAATGCACGACTAAGTAGGGGTTCCAATACAGTATCCACAGTCTCTTCAATTTGTTCTAGGAGTACGGTATCACCATTGGACATGGCTTTTTCTAGAGTATCAAGAAAGTTTTTTTGTGTTAAACGTGTAATGATTAGAGAGTCTCCAAAACGATTTTTAATCCATTTAATGCCTTGTCTTTAAAAGAAAATGGAGAAAAAGGGAATAAACCAAGTAGAGTAATTGGAAAACTTAAAGGAATCTTACAATTGTGGATCAATCATTAGAGGCCAACGAGTTGAATGTACTAGTATGGTGGCATTTTCTGTAGACATGCGATCCATTGGTAAACCTTCATTATTCCAAGTGGCTATTTGTGCATCATCGGTGAACAATGACAAATGATCTTCACAATCCGTATGAGGAATTTGGGGCTAAAAGATTTAAATAATCATTTCATAGTTAAAGTCAATATTAGAATATGAGGAGAAAGAATTATTTAAAGTGTTATAAAATAAATTTCGGAAATATGGAAGAGTTTGGAATTTAATAGAAGAGAAATGGAAAACATTTATTTGGAATTTGAAGTTTATATTATGTTCGCTCATTGAAATCTGAATTAAATGGGAGAGAAGCAGAAAACTTCCACCTCCTGTCGCTGACATTAAGAATCTTCCGAACTCTAGAAGAGCAGATCTAGCACAACTACGATCGGAATGGAGCAATAGGCTCAATACCCATTGGTTTCGTTTTGATCGTGTCGTCTATAACATACTATATCCTGTATGTAGCAATGATTAATATGCGGACAATCCTACCACTCTTACTTCCAAAGATCTATGAGTAGGAGTGGCACAATTTCTTGGCTTTGAGTTAAACCAGAACTAACTTCTTTTTACAGCTGTTAGAACAACAATGCAAAATCTACAAGTAAAACATGAATCTTTGGATCCTGATGAATAGATCCCTGAAGAAGATCGATGCTCTAAGTTATATAACAGTGTATGAAGAAAGTGCACTGTGGAATACATGTGCCCCAAGATTTCCAGAAAATTAATGCCAATAAAAATTCAGTTCCATTTACAATTTAGCAAAACTTCGAATTTTCTTCTTCTTCATTCTTATTGTCGACCTTAATTTTCATACGCAGAAAGAGTAGAGAGATAAAACTATAAAGACTGAGAAAGGTTTAATAGATAGAACTAGTTTCAATGGAACTTTTAAGTATTCTACTCTCTCTCATTGAATATAATACTTTCAAGAGATAGAGAGAAAAGGAAGATATTGTGAGATTAAAGAAAGAGAAATAAGCAGTTCATGGACGATGCCTATTGTAATTCTTTCAACACAAATGTTTCTCCCAGAATAGGGATTTTTAGGTTATTTATTTTATGATATTTTAAGATGATGTGCCAAATTATACGAGGATCGGTCCATTTTTTCTCTCTTAAAGGTTCCATACAACCCCCTTCAAATGATCAGTTTGGAGGACTTAAATCTCACATATACGTTAAGTCTCTTTGCTGGCCTTTGCTTTCTTCCTCTCACTATACTAAGATATCCTAAAAAACTTCTAAGTATTCAATTGTCACATTGAATACAAACATCAAGAGACAGAGAAGAAATAAAATTAAAAGGAATTAAAAGGAAGATAAAATATTGACAGAAATAATTTAAAAAGGGAACATTTCTCCTTGATTATGATACTTCAAAAGAATAGAGAAAAACAGAGAGAAGAATTAAAGGAAAGAGAAAAAACAGGTAACTTTACTATAATACTTAAAGAGAAGAGAAAGAGAAGAAAAAATAGCAAAGAAATAATTCCAAAACGTTTATCGTCGTCGGATTTTATCATTTAAAAAACGCTAAAATTTGCAATTTGCACAAATTCGATTTTATTGGATTGGAGGAGTCAGCTTTATAACTTGTAAACTCTGAACACCATAGTGAGTGCCAAAATTCAACAAATTGTTTAACCCTTTTATAGTCCTTGATCCGCATTCAAAGTTATAAAGCTACACTTGCAGGCGCAAAATTTTTTTCGCCTAAGAAGCTTCATGAATCTCTAGAATTTCCGCTAATCTTTAATCGCCAGATTTAGCAGAAAAATATCCAAATTAGCAACACTGCTCACTGAATATTATACATCTAAGAGAAAGAGAGAGAAAGGCAAAAAGGAAAGGAATTAAGGAGAGAGAAATAGTTTTAAAAAGACTTCTAAGTATTCCATACTTTCAAAATATCAAAAAAATCCTTTAAGAGCATTAGAAAAACTATTCTTAAGAGAAAAAATGGAGAAACACTACGTTGCGATAAAAAATATTTTATCGATTATTTCACTTCAGAAAAGTTAACATTATTTTCCTTATCCTTGTCAGGCACATCAAACCAAAAGTCTTAATTTCATTTTCTTCTTCTAATAAAAAACTATTTTTAAAAAATGTGAAATTAAGCCCTTCGGCTTAAGGAATTTAATTTACGAAATAAATTCACAAAACTAAAAAAGTGAAAAAAAACTATTTCTTTATATCCCATTTCCATTTCCATGTATAGAAATACAAAAAAATGTGTGTTTAATGTAATTAATTTTTTTACTCACTTCAATTTTACGAAAGTTTGACATCCACATTTTCTGTTGCAACTCTTCGCGATAGCGACGTGTAAAGCAACCAGCATACGACAGAAAAGAGGAAATTAGCAGGATATCACCAGGTAGTGTCGAACTCTTAGACTGTAGACTTTTTGACAGCAAACGAAGTAAAGGGAGAGAGTGAGAGAGAAAAAAGACAGAGAATATTATTAAGAGTGAGGAGAAGGGGAGTAAAAGGAAATGTGTAACATAATAACGAGAAACGGAAATCGAAAAATGAAAGTCAATTTTAACAGCAACATCATCATCATCATCATTAGTAACCAATATCGTCATCATCATCATCGTTATCGTCATTTTCAAAAAAGGATTAAAACAAGTACATGTAACACATTCATGGGATATTGATGGCAATTCGTATTAAGAGTTTTTCCTCTTTATGGCTAAAAACAAACGAGAGTAAAAAAACAATAATGAAAAGAGGATGAAAACTGAAATGAATGTAATAAAGAAACCGGGTAATTATATGTTGTAGCACAGACGATAAATTGGTCAAACGTTGTTGTGTCGTGTGGGTGTGTGTTGCTGCAACAACATACATGTGTTCAAGTATGATTACAGCTACTTGTGGCCAATATCATCTATATATGTATTACTTACTATATATTGGATATATTGGCTCATAATTGATATGAAGTGTAAAAAAGCTAAAGAAACTCTAAAAAGGACTTTTATATATATTTTTCTCCTCACTCCTTTAACTTTGCCATCTTTAAATTATATTGATGTTTTATCAGGAAACTGTTGGTTGGTTGGCTCGTTGATGTTTGAGTTTTTGTTACATATTCTGTTATTTTCTTCTTCTTCTTCTGGTACAAATATCACGTCGTTATTGCTCCTATATACCCTGGATTGTTGTTAATAATATACGAGCATTTACTTTTTCATAACGTTGGAATTTTTCAATTGAAAAGCTGTTTGATTTTATTACAACATAAATGTATGAAACCCTATTTATGCCAACATTTATATGAGTTCATACTCGTTCATAAATATAAATATTAATAATCGCTTTTGTTTCGATTGCAGCTTTATTGGAACAGGGAATTTGGTTGGGGGGGGGGGTTTCAAATATAAATTGTTGTTTAAGCCTTCTAGAGTTTGGTTAATATAAATTGTTTGTGGGTTTTGCCGAAAAATATATAAAAGTAAGTAAGAATGATAAATTCGGCTGTGCCGAATTTTGAATGCCCTCCACCATAAATGTGTGTGAAGTAAATACGTTACGTTTCGTACATACAAACTCACACATACACTTAGAAACGTATACAATATAAAAACGGTTTTCTTAATTATTACACTTAATGAGTCACAAATTAAGTCATATTTTAGGATATAACGTTTTTTCCTACTTAACCGAATTTATTTTTAGGGATTTAAAATTCCAATTTCCAATCCCAAGTACGAGAACTTCTAAGACAACAACACGATCGATGGGTTGTTAAGTATTCTTCAACAAAAGATAACGGCAACTCCAAATCACATCTATGCCTTAATATAGGAAAGATCGGCTCCCGAATCGCAATTAAAAACTTTGGTATTTTATAGCCTTCACCAGATTACGACGTATATATTTAAAATCATAAGCACATGGTCAATGTATAAATCCCTTTATAACGGTAACCAATACCGCTATGTGACGCCTCAGCATTTACCGATATGCAAGAGTGAGAAGCAAAACTCTCGAAGGCAAGCAAACAGAGTAAAGTCTGACCATCTTTAAGCGATAACGATGATGATGCAATAGATGTTTACTCACTCAAAGCTGTTTTACGACTCGACTAAACCGATTTTGAAACCGATTTCTGGAATGTTAATGAAGTACATAAAAGTTATTATTATGATAAAATTTCAAAAGATTCTTCCTTGAACTGAAAGGTTGCCTCAGATATCGCTCTGTATGTTTTAATATACTAAACCGATCTTGCTGGTTTAATGTAGGAAACTTCCCACGACTATAAAAAATACTTAAGATAAATTTCATTGAGCTCTGTCAATTATTGTGAATGTGAATTGTGGATGCCAACAACATACCTAAATCGATTCTGATTATGATTTGATGCAAGAATTATATACATTATGACGTCTGAGGTGATTCCTTTTTAGCGTTACACACGGAATGACAAAGTTATATACCCTCTTATACTTGTGGTGGTGTAGTCGATAAAAAACACGTTGTTGTAATGTATTTTTATTGAATTTTTGATTATAGAAATATTGTTTGGAAAAGGAGGAAAATATATATTGTGATCCACATGATTATTTAATATCCTAATTTATGGTTCTTTTCTATCCGTTCAAAAAAATGTTTTGTTTTTCTATCGAATCTTTTATCACTAATTTTTATTCATGTTCTCTCAATTAAAAAAGATGTAAAAAATTGCCCGTAGATAGGAAATGGTCCACATTTTGTTTTTAAGGCCCAAAACTAGAAAGCATTTCCAAAAGAGCTACCAGCATATCCGGTAGGAAAGCAGCCCGATTAGCTCAGTGCTCGTACTATTTGGTAAATATAGTTAACAAGTTTAAAAACATAAAAGATTAAAAAGTTCTTGACAGAAACGCGGCTAACAACAGAGCACAGAGCGAATTGAAATCAAAATTTTCTTAAAAATGTTCTTAATGCATAATAGATGACAAAACGTATATTCTGGCAGATTTTCCTAATCTTCCTGGTTAATAATTTTATGTTGCTAATACTCTAGGGAATGTTAAAGAAAATTTTCAAATGTTTCTAGTTTTGGTCTTTCCAACTGGAAAGAAATCATCCAATTGAAAGTCTCGAATTTTGATTTGAGCCTTATTGAAATCGATAATTTGATGCATATGTTTTAATCTTAGAGGAAGAGGAACAAGGCATCCAGTTAACCAGTCAGTATCTTTAGTTATTTTTTTGATCTGTTTAAAAATTATTTCACTGACAGTGTTAAACGTTTTAATTCTTCATCGAATCTCTTCTAACTTATTGCTTACAGTACCTTCTTATGTTAAGTTTTAAAAAACGGTTAAAATAGTTACTTTTGTACCGATTCCTTCCATCGTATATTTTCATTGGCCAAACCATTTACTAAACGATGTGCCAAATCGATTGTGAATGTTGTTTTATCCGCTTCACGTTGACATTTTTGTTTTTCTCTTACAGCATCCTCAAATTCAGCTTGGATTTCACCAAGTTTACGTTCTAAATCATTAATTTTCCCTTTAAGATATTCCAAACGTTCTCTGGCATTTATCAGCTCATTTTGAGAATCTTTTAGAGCTTGTTGTTTGGGTCCCACTATAAGGAATACCTGATGGTAACGATATATATTAATGACCCATGCACAAAGTCCGGCGGCCGCTACTGATTTTTGTACAATTTTGTCAGGCTTAAATTCAGGATCCTGGAAAATGGAATTAATGTTATTGCAAGAAGAATTGTAGGAAAATGGATGAAAAATGTAATTAAATGTAAAAAACTGAAAAAACTGATTGAAAAATTTGTCACGCGGTTCTTCATCATATATTTAGATCAAACATCAAAAAAGTCTCTGGCCATTTAGACTTTTTGTAAACATGCTCAACGTCAATATAGAAACACCTGTAGGGTGGTTAATGCCAGTGTCTACCTCTTATGAAACTAAAGTGACTGAATAATGGCAAAGTCTCCCAAAACTAAATAACACGTAGAGGGCGTTATTTTAATCAAGAATAAATATAAATTTGCTACAGAAGACCGATCAACAGTTTAGTTGGAATTTTCAAAATAAAGAAAACTCAGTTGCAGCGGCTGGAAAAATATATTAGAAAATCATTACTTTGATTTCCAATAGTCTGATAGCGATACGAATGCGAAGTAAAGAAATGGCATTCGTTTCTTTCCATGCCTCGTTATGTCCTAATAGAGACATTAGGAAGCAGATACCGGATATTTAAGGAGTTATTCAAGAACAATAAGAGGAACGTTCGACAAGAGAAGAGATGATGTAAGAATATCATTTGATTATTTGATGTTCATGTTCTCTCTAAAGATTTATCATGGTAGAGAAGTAGAAAGCATTCGGTTTGGAAAGACTAAATCTAGATCTTTAAGAATCCTTCCAATTGGATGAATCAATTATTTGATGTTTATGTTCTCTCGTTCAAATAAGGCAAAGTGATCTTCATGAAACTGACGGCAAATGTGGCATTCAAATGGGTGAGAAGTAGTTGGTAAGTAAGTAGTAGTTAGAAGCATGGAAACTTAAATTTAAAGAATCATTCGTGTTTCTAATCGCTTTTAAAATCTAAATAATATGGAAGTGAAGAAATGAGGGAAAGGTGGATTGCAAGAAATTCAGGAAAGAAAGATCAAAACCTATTTATGTTCGCTTGTTAAAATCTAAGAAGGAGAGAAAGAAACTGTATTGTCGTATTTAAAATGGGAGGTAAGAAAGTATCCTGTTTAAAGAACCAGGAAAAGCTTCTTTCTTATCTGTTGATTTTTGGCAAATGGTTTTTAATGAAAGTGAATTAGAAATGAAAAGAAAAATTAAGTAAAATTAAAAAAAATTACAACAACAGAAACACTCTTGAAGGAAACTTAAGCACAAATAAAATTCAATTCCCTACCTCTTACCTTTAAATACTCCTGTAATACCTCAATTATATTCGGATGTATGTTGTGCTTATTATAGTTAACCAAATCATTTAAAAATTGATCCACACGCACCATCATTAATTTTGCTGCCTTCCAGCTGCGATCTCGTGGTATTTTACCATTTATGGCAAACAAAACCATTACGGCAGCACACACATTGACCACTGCCTTTGGTGGTGAACCAAAGGACTTTAATTCAGTTAAATTATTTTTATTTAAAGTATTTAAGGCTGCTTGAGCGGCAACTAAAGCCGGTTCTGCTTTACGTAAATCATCTTCACATAATTTCGTTTTAAGTGAAACATCTTCCTCAATAATACGTACACGTTTCTCTTCTTCGGAAGCAATATGTTTTTCATATTTTACTTTTTCACTTTCGGCACTTACAATTAATATAAGTTTATCGGCGGCAGCATTTTTAGCATTTAATTCAATTTCTTGTACGGCCAATTGATTCTGAAAATTTTTAAAAAGGATAAAACATCTTTTCAATCAATTTGTTGATAAATTTATTGATGTGTGTTCTTTGTGGTCAATAGTTAATAAGTGGATACGGATAGTGAGAGTTTGGGTGAAATAACTAATCTATTTCTATTTGAGTAAAATACAGAAAATAAAATATTTGAGGAATGAGTTCGAAAAATTCTTAACAAACATTTTTCACTAAAACTTGTAATTCAAGTATTTTCTGATTTATTGTCTGTTATTATATAATTAAAATGAGTGACTATAGAAAACAGAACCAAACTTGGTCCTATAAAAGTTGGATAAACAAAAGAAGTTCTCTCCGTTGTAAAAAAACATTTTCAAAAGAGCTACCAACACATTCGGTAGGAAAGAAGCCCGGTTAGCTTAGTGCTCGGATTATTTCGAACTAAAAGTTAAAGCTAAAGAAGTTTTAAAAATAGTTCCTGACAAGAACGCTGCCAAGAAATTAGAGGCCAAAAACAGAATCCGCGATATTAAATTCAAGTTTTGTAAAAAGTGTTATTGCTGCATAATGGATGATGAAACGAATGTTTTGGGAGATTTTCGAAACTTCCTGGCCACTCGAGGAAATGTTGAGGAAAAGTTTAGGGCATAAAAACAGTTAAAATGTCCCTAAAAGTTCTTGGTATGTTATGTCGAAATAAGCTAAACATTTTCTACAACAGGCTCTTTAAGTACCGTAATTTACAGCAAGGAATGTATACAAAATAAGGCTGCTTCCTTATATATGATTTTGTAATGTGTGCGCTTAAAGTTGGACTGATTTGGCATCCTGTCACTATGGAAAATAAGCCCATGAGTGGAACAAAACAGTAATGTGGTATTTGTACAAAGAGAGGCAAATATAAAAAAACTGTTCGAAACTAAGAGCTGTGGAGAGATATTGGGCTCTTATTATAAGAGAATTGAAGAGCACAAATAAGGTGTCCATAAGTGTGGTAAATTTTAAACAGAGTTAGACTATTTATTCGAGCAAAGTGACAGAAAGCACTATAAAGCGTTAATGGAAGAAAATAAAACTGCAAGTTTAGTGGTTTCGTTTTTATTAACATATATGTATGTAAGGAATTTTTCGATCTCACTCTTTAAGCGGATTAGCCGCTTTTTAATTTTCGGAATTTTTTGAGGAACATCGTATTCCCTTTTCACCTTATCACCTCATTAACTTAAACTTTAAATTTAATTTCATATTTTCCTTTAAAAACAATTTCTTAATTCTTAAATTTCTTTTAAAACTTTTGGAATCCATTCTCTTTTTTTCCAATAAGTATCTCTCTTTTGTGATCTGTTCATTGCATTTGTATTTGTTAAAATCGCCTGACCAGGCATTACGTGTGAATGTGTTTGTGTGTATGTGTATATTTTAATGCTGATTATTACGTTTAAATTTGTCAATCGTTGTGTTCAATAATGTTTCGTTTTAAATTCAATTACTGTGGAATATTGGAAAAAATGTTCGTCGTTTCATGAACATTAATAAAGTGTAGTGTGTAGTGCACATGAGGTTAATGAAAAGCCAAACTGGATGACAAACGAAGGCCATTAAATGTTGCAACATTTTTCATTAAAAACATTCGATGATATCGAAGTAAAAATTGAAGCAGAAAATTTATTTCGATCTCAATTCATTTACACAGACACTATTGTACAAAAAAAAACTGTATTCATGTATGCACACATACATATACTCATTCATTCATTCATACACACAGAAAAGGTTAAAGGGAAAACATTAAAACAAAAACAGCAAAAGAAAAAAGAGAAAAAAATGAAATTAAAAAAAAAAAACAAGATTTAAAAGAATTTACGAATCACATTTTGGTTGGATTCAGCGTTTCAATTACGCGCACTAATTGAATGTCGTTCGAAGGTGTGTGTGTATATAATAATATCTCTTTACTCCACTAAACATTTGGAAACTGATACACAATATGTGATAGTGGAGTCAAAAAGTAAATGTGCCAAATATGTTTGAGTTTATCTGTATGTGTGTGTGTGTCCAGTTGAATTTATGTTTGTGTGTGAAAGTTGCAGAATGAAAAAAAAGAATCGTAAATTAAGAAGAGTCAGTGGCTAAAATACAATCTCTCACACACTAGTTTTTTTGGAATTGTATTAATTGGATGTCTTAGATTATTCGTAGAAAGTGAATCGGATAACTAATTATCGGATAATAATTGATATCAACCTGAAGTTGAAGCTTTTTCTTATTTCCACAAGCCAAATGATCGTCTTGTAATTTTAAATTTATTAAAGAGAGTGATAGAGAGAGAGAGAGAGAGAAAGAAGAAAATAAAAGTACGAAATTTTTTCTCCTTTATAAAGTGAAAAATATAGAGATACAAACTAGACACTAAAAAATAAAATACCCTCTGTCTAAAGCTTTATTAAGAGAGAGAGAGAGACGAAAAAGTGAGAGGCATAAAGAGGTATAAAAAATAAAAGTACGATCTTGCTTATTCGCGTGTGTATTTATGCATAATAGAAAAACTTCTTTGGAATCGAATTAATTCGATGTCTTAGATTATTCGTAGAGAGTGAACCAAATAATTAACAAATATTGGTGATTGATATCAGCCGAAATGGAGTTTATGAGGAGATTAAGTTAAAATTTGTCTTTATTCTCATAAGCAAATGATCGTTTCGTAATTTTAAGTTTATTTTCAAAGGGAGAGTGTTCGGAAGGACAGATCAATATCCCGTCTAAGATTGTCTCGTAGTTTTATGTTTATTAAGGAGAGAAGAGAGAGAGAGAGAGAGAGAGAGAAGAAAATAAAGATCTTTTTATCTCGTTCTCTATAAACTAAAATACATAAAGAAGCAAGATTGAGAGTAAGATGTATTAATCAGGACAGATCTTCCGTCAATCTCCCTTTAGAAAGGATATTGTCAAATGGAGTTGCCAAATGGCCTTAAATAAGCTTGATTGTTAAGATATTTTGGATTGAGCTCAATGTTAGAGAGACTTCAGTCAAATTGGAGTAATTTCAAATAAAAAAAAAACGGGAAAATAAATTGGAAATTAAACTAAAGAGATAGAGAAAAAGATATATATTTTTTTGGTTCAATTATTCTTTTCTCCTCTCCCTCTCTAGGGTTGCTAGATGGTCTCAAAAAAACTTAATTATTTAGATATTATGAGTTGTGGTTGGGGAGAGAGAGAGAGAGTAAGACTTAATTACTATATTTTTCTCGCCTCTATAAATTGGTGAAATAAGTTAACTTGATTCAGATTGAGGAAATAATAAATAATATACTTCATGCTCACATAGACGTACTGTGTTAAGTTCTGTGAGAACTCGTCAATACTTCATGTAAAAGTTTAGAAGAGTATTTGCAACAATAAAATGGAATCGATCGATTACAAATGATCTTTATTGGAATTGAGCAGTACAAGCAAGATCGTGGAACTCAAGAGCGATTATTAAGAAATTAGTTTAAAATAGATAAACCTGGTTTTATAACGGATTAAGAAGGGAGAATGAATTCTGATCCATAATGTACTATGTTTAAAACGATCGATCACACATTCAGTGTGCAATTTTGCTTTTCCCTTTAAAGACTAAAATGCTACGAAAGTCTCGATTAAATTCTTTATATAGTGAGTCGTTCTTCAGTTTACATCACTAAAACTAAAAAAATCCATCCTGCCCTGCACAATGCATTTAAACTCCAGCATTTTTCAACTGGTTTTTATTTTATGCATGTTCATCTATACATATATAAACGACTACAACTACATACATCAATTCATACCAACATTTATCTATAAGTATTTATGAATTCAGTTATTTTTCTCACCTTTAGTGTATCGACTTGACGTGCACATTCTGCCAATTTTGCCATTCCACTCTGTAAACGTTGTATGCGTTTTGTATGTTCACCACTCCTGTCTACCAACAATTTGCGGTATAGAAATATATATTCGAGAAATGTTTTCGGTGTCGTATAATTATAACGTTTTTCGTTTTGCAAATAAATCTTTGAAATCTGATTCACTGTACCATGTACGTAGGCCATAAAACAACCAACAGGATTAATAAGTTCATGCTGCAGGCAAAAGCAAGTAAGCAAGCGTTGCCGAAGTAAAATTAAATTAATGTTCATTTGTAATTATATTTTTGTTGTTTTTTTTTTTTTTTAATTTTTTTGTTTTTATGTTCTTTTACAATTGCAACATCTGTTTGGATGTTGTCATACTTACGGGTAAAATTTGTGTGTTAATTTCACTTAAAAATGTTTGTGATACCGATTCGAGCGCAGTTTTAGGCCATTCATGAAACCAATTAATGCAAGTGTGACTGAGAATGGCGGGAAATTTACGAGCACGTACACGTAACGTTTGGCCCACAGGTGAGAAACACAGAATTAAACGTAGTAAACGTCTTACTTTATCTACAAAAAATCTCCAACAATTTTCTTTGGTATCCAGAGAACCGCTTTGTTTGACCTCATTGCGAATACCATTCACTATGGTGTCCAATTGATCATCAGTAAAGAGTTCTGGTATTTCACCAGCAGCTAGTAAATCATTGATTAACATCAATAGAGATTCATCGGGTATTTGAGCATCAGACATGAGAAAAACTGAAGCCATATTTTTTAAGCCAACTTTCATATAGAGCGTGGCAATTTCCTCTCTCATGTCGGTTAGAGAAAATCCTCGTTTAATTTGTATTTGAAAAACACTAAAGGAGGAAATGAAAGAAGCCAATCGAGCTAGAGTTTGCTTGCCCGAACCGCCAACACCCACCAATAGAGCGTTATTACGAGGACTCTCCAAAATGCGATTGATCCTAAAACAATTATATTTTAGAACCGATAAAAATGTCTTCTAAGTGTTAGATCCTACTTACCGGCAAACATGCTTCATGGCATCTTCGAATAATACCAAGTTCATGTAACCAATTACCTCATTATAATTCGCTTGAGCCTCCATCAACAACTGATACAAACAATCCAACTTTTTAATGGCATATACTTTTGATCCGCCAAAGATTGTGCAAAATGACAATAGATTAAAGGATCTGCAAAAACGTATTCCTCATCAAAATCTTCTATATCTTTTTTGAATATATCCCGTATAGAACTGCGAAAAGATTTAATATCATAAGGATCCACCAAACGATCGTTATAAACACGAAAAGCTTCATGTACATATAAACGTATAAGATCGGCAGGTTTATGACAAACTGTGCCACCAAAATTACGTGTACAAACCATATTATTGCCAGAGACAATGGGTGCCCCTATACTATTTATAAGTCCTTGATAGATGTGAGTCAAATCACGCATATTAAAGATATAATGGAATTTCACAGCTGTGGGCAAGAAGGCACACTCCATGCGTTTGTGTAAAGCTATGCCGACTCTAACCAACACCTGACCTATGGATTTTATTTCTTTGCTAAAGTTGTTGACAGGATTTTCCAAATGAGCACTCAAAATGCTGCCATAAACATATTGGAGTGTATATTCACTAGGAGATGCTACAGAGAAGACACAGAAGTGCCGCTGCAATCGAGGATCTATAGTGAAGGAGCCAGCCGTTGGATTCATGCAAGCGGCAAATTGGCAATGCCTTATATTCTTCAATTGCAAACATTGGCGATCATACCTGTGGAGAAAAAAGTCAAGCATTTAATGAAACCGTCATTATTAATGATAAATTTTGAAGAAGCAGCCTCTCTTACCATTGTCTATAATCCATAAATTGTCTCATTATGGTATGAGGTTGCACGGTACCGTAAGCATCCACTTCTGGCATATTTAAATCATTTATGAAATAAATCAAGCGTCTCTTGGCTCCCGAAGGAGCATATGTTCTTCCCGATTTCTTTTCCAAAGGACGATCTAAGATTTTCTGAAATATTTCCGAGGAAGTATAAAAATTAAAATGTGTGGTTTGCACCGAGGTGGACAATAATGTTTTCATTTTGGGGATAGATTGTGATAAACGTCGAGTTGTGCCCACTTGCTGTTGGATGGTACCCAAATTATCCATAGAATCTTGAATATTATTATATAAAGCGAAAAGTTCTCGAAATATGGCTCCTTTGCCGCAACCCGAATTTCCCACTAACATGCAGGGTAAATTACGATTAACCAAAAGTTCCAGAAAATATACCAAACGTATTGTTTCTATGGTGGGTATTAAAATACTTTGTATGGGCAAATGAGGTTCGGGCAATACTGGCATTTGTTTTTGACTGGCCAAATCGGACCAACGACAAAATTTCTCAGTTCTTACATCCAAATAATAATCGAATATAGTACCTTGTGAGGGTAATTTAATATCCTTAAATTCTGTTATCCACCATTTATGAAATTCACGATGCCAATCGATTATATGATCCTGATATAGAGCCGAGCCAAAACCCCACATGACACTATAAACAAATATCAATTCAATATATAATTCCAAAGAATCGGGGGATACTCCACTGTGGTGCAAACTATGGGGATTGACGACATTGGAAGTGGGTGTAGATTCATGATCGGAATTATTATCGAGTAGACTTTCCAGTAGATTACAAGACATTTGTATGACCGCCATATCAGAAATGGGTATAATGCGACGAAAATCACGATGTCTTTGCAAAAGCTTAGGAAAATATTTCTCAAATAGTGCTGTCAAAATACCGCGTTCAATCATATCACTACGGGTTTCCAACCAGGAGGAAACATAGCTAAAAGGAAGCAGGGAGGTAATAAAAAATTACATCTGAATTAAAAAAGAAAAAACTTACGGTGACCATCCTAAATCTAAGGGATTAATGTACAATATCCCTGCTCTGGATACTGTGGCTGGTGTTGCTGCCTTCAAATGACCCACTTCAAATAAAAGACGCATTTCCTTCTTTAGGGAGATGCGCTCATTATTTGCCAAGGTTAAAATTTTATTATCATCCATTAAGGTATTTAAACTTTCAATCCACATGGGATCTATATCACCATCCAATACAATCCATTTAGGATTTAAATTTACCATATTGGCCTGCTCTCTCATTATAGAGGAAAATAAACCATCTTTCCACTCTCTGGTAGTGGGATTTACAATGCCAAAAAGTTCATCATTTGTCAAGGCTTTGGGATTTAATATATTACAAACGGGTTTCAATTTCTGTATCCTATAGGTTTCTCTTAAGGTTTGCCAAATTTTGGTTTTACCTGTGCCCGCATTACCCACTATAAA
The DNA here is from genome assembly GCA_004302925.2 of Cochliomyia hominivorax. Lineage (NCBI taxonomy): Eukaryota > Metazoa > Arthropoda > Insecta > Diptera > Calliphoridae > Cochliomyia > Cochliomyia hominivorax. The sequence continues at coordinate 115,499,256 of PYHX02000467.1, read as the reverse complement.
CACTGAATGACGCACATCTAATAGTTCTTGTAATTGTACTACCTTCATGAGAAAACTTTCTTCGGGTTGCAGTTTAATATCGTTAACGGCTTTACGTATGGTTTTTTCAAAATCAAATACTCTTTTGCGTGGCACATCTAAAGCTGGAAACAGATCACCTATTAGACCCATAAATATCGATATATCTTCGGTTACTATTTTTGGGATATTAAAATCTCTTAAAGCTCTCATTAATACTTGATCCTCAGGACGGCTATGGTCATCTCTTTTCAGAGTACCTGCAACCACTAAAACCGATTTAATAGCTCTCAAACCCCAATCGTAATGATCCTGTTTGGACAGCAGCTCTTTGCATAAAGTATACAAAGTAATAAATTTTCTAGCCAATAAACGAGCATCCTGGAAACCCTCTGCCATAAGCATAATTTCACAAATCAAAGCAAAGTCAGGCACTATCATGGCACAAGGACGAAATAAACTTTTAAGGTTTTCAGGCAACTCCGTACGACCAGCATAACCAGGATTCATGGTAATAAAAATACCAATCGATGAAACCAAAGGTATTGTTTCGCCCATGAATATAAATGAAGTTTTGTGCATCTGCGGAAGAAAACAAAGAAAAAATACAAAATCCAAGAATAAAAATTTTAAATCTTCACTGTCATCAACAGCATCAGAACAAATAATCTTTGGTCATTCAACGTTGTTGTCATCATAGTTGCAATACAAAAGCAATCAATTTATTGCTTCAACTCTGCACTCACATTTTTTACACACACACGCACACATACATACAAACTCATTACTTACTCATGCCCTTACAGAGACAATTGTATAAATAAAACTTCAACCCTTCTCAATTTCGTTTTTAATTAACAGTTTTGAAAGAAATGTATGTGTGTGTATGTTGAACATAACTTAAACATACCTTTATTGCCTCCTGTATGGTCTTAACTTGTACCGCAACAACAGACAGTACCTCCACCGAGATACGATTGAATTCATCAAAGCAACCCCATGCACCAGTCTGTGCAAGACCTTTGTAAATATTACCGCAGGATTTATAGTCCATTTGCTCAGAACAATTGAACACATAAACCATTACGCCCAATGCACGTCCTAAATCTTTTGTGGTTTCAGTTTTTCCAGTTCCAGCTGGTCCAGCCGGTGCGCCACCCATAACAAGATGTAATGACTTTCAGTGTCATAATTTTGAAGTTTTCAGTTTTTATTATTTTTTGTTAAACGTTGTAGTGACAGCAAAAATAGTTTTTTAAGATAATTTGGAGATAAAAGTTTGCGTTATTGGAAGAGAGAGAAAAAGAGAGCAAAATAAATTTAAAATAATGAAAAATGTGGAGATTTTTGATTTTTGGCATTGAAATGTGCTTCAACGTATTCATGAAATTGTGGAATTGTTTTCGCGGAACTTTTTATGAACAAGCTCTACTTAGTTAGAGTTTGAACACCATTGCAGGTATAGCGATCGATAAACAGCTTCAGTTTTCTATATCTAAATTCATTACAGAACCTTCGACCGGTTGGAGTTTAATGTTATTGGCGACAGAATCCAGTATATTTGAATGGCACGTGCAAAATGAGAAACATATCGGTTTTTATTACATTCAAACAACACATTTTAAATATCATCGATTTTATCCTATATTCGACCAAAACGATAATGAAAAAGTATGATCGGACAGTCTCTTAACTACATCGAGATTCGATTGAAACTCTTATTGAAATTTTAATGCCGAAGTAAGAACCACTTGTGTTTGTCTCGATTGGCTTTGGACTTCTAGTTCCTGGATGTCTTCAACGATCTGTCACTATTTTCACTCAGACTTTCATTTCCGTTATGCGCTTCTACATTGCCCTTCTTGCTTTTCCGGAGCAGGGACATTTTTTCAAACTTAAAAGACATGACAAATCAAAATCATAAACATTTTAAAACATTGATTCGAAAATGAATGTCTTCATTTAGTAAGGGGCTTCCGATAAATATTTGATAAGTCCATCAGTTGGTAGACAAGATATCCAAAAAGTATGCGCATCATTACATAAATCCAAAGTTCCCAAACACCTTTATTGCATCTCGATTATCACCAACAACCAAAACTTTCAAACTTTAAACGTTTAATTTAATCGTCAATATTTGTGCAGTTCATACAGTCTAATCTAATGCAGTTCGTAAAAAGTTCGGTATAACACAATTTCAAGACATTTTTTGATAAAGTAAATCTCTTTATAAATACCTGTGTTAAGGTAATGTAACAGCGATCTGTCAGGGGTGTAATCACTAAACGTGATGTATTTCCCAAATATTCATAAGCATAACGAAATTCTGCATCACATATATTCGCAAAACAATCAGCATCCATTTCTAGGTCTCCGCTATTCTGTACACTCATCAGAGAGTCATCATCCCAACGATGACGTAATTGACTTTGCCATTGAAATGCCAAAGAGCTATCGACTCTAGCTTGTATAATTTTACCCACTACATCTCTGGAGTGGACATCTATGGTACACATGGTCATTATTTTTTGACGGTCTCCCGGCGAGAGTTCTCCCAGTAATAAATTAATTAAAGAATTCAATTGTATAATTTGTCTCTTATGAAGTTCTTTCATAGCAGCTTCATAGCCCTCCTCCATCCAAGCAAATGCACGATTAACATCTGCAGTCCAACAAATTTGACTACAACATAGGGCCACTTGGGCTGGCCAATCATTAAGCCATTTATCACGTGATTTATCTAAATAAACATTTAAGGATCTTTTGAAGAGTTCATGTAAAGTATGGCGCATTCCATTGATGAGATCACTAAGCCAAGTTTCTACTCTTCCAGCACACAAAATACCCTCAAAGGAAGTAAATTGTACATATTCATCATTTTCCTTGGAGAACATGCCCAAAGCTCTTTTAGTAGAGGAGTCATAAGATAAACGTAATATTGAATCAAAGAGTTTAATGAAATGGCGATCGATGATCGAAGGATTATTGCCATTTGATAAAATATCCAGTAAATCAGCTGAGGAGATGAAGTAAAAGCGGGGAAAAGCTAAACGTTTAGTTTCTAAATATTCATTCAAAGCTTTCTCACAGACAGCCAAACGTTTTTGCAACAATTCTAGCTTGGAGAATATATGTTTATGCTCTTGGACTATAACAATAGCTATACGCACATTGCAAACTTCTTCGAGAAGTTGCAAAAAATCCTCATCAATTTCTTCAAAAATTCAGCCTCTTTGGTAATTGAGCTCTTATATCTGGAGAACCAATAAATATACATTCTAAATAAACCCATTTTCTTTGGACCTCAAACCAATTGGTTATGAAAGTATCGACGCTGCTTAATAATTTTTGCCAGTGGGTGAGTTTATCCAAGAGATATTCCACATGTTTGGAAGTCGCTATATTTTGTATTTGCATTTGATTATCATCCAAAGTTTCTATTAAGCCCTCAGATACCTTTAACAATTGGATATCGGGACGTTGTTGATGTATTTCGGTATCAAATTTTATGTCAGACCAGGTTACTTTAATTTCATCTAGAATTTTCGTTACACTCATTTCTTTGATGGCACGATCGACAGTATTTTTAATTTCCTCTTCATGTTTGTGAAGTTCCAATTTGAGAAGATCTTCAAGGGTGGTAGAAGGGTTGGTTTTGAAAGTGAGCTAAAGAGGAGAAATAAAGGAATGAGAGACAAAAATAAATATTTTGAATAAAATTTTCAAATTTAGGCGTCACTGCCTTTATCCCATGTATTAAGCACTGATCGCTCTCACAAAGGGGACAAATTTGGTAGGGTGTCTTAATTCAGTAATTCAACATTCGACCTTCATACTTCCGGCTGAATGCTATGTATTTCTGGTTGAGATTGCAGCTATTCCGAGGTCGACTTAATGTATAAGTTTTTTGTAGGGTTTACGGTCAAGATAACATTTTTTACTGTCAGCAATTAGGTCCCTAACAGGTATCTGCATGACATTGAATTTTTTCGGGATTGCTAACATCATTGAATGAGATGACAAAGCATTCGAACATAGCACGAACTTACGACTAATCAGGGCAATTTAAACGTTGATGCGTTGGATAAAAAGGAGAGGCGAACCTCTTATATCAGGACACTGACCATCTGTATGGTTTACCATTCACCGCCTGTAAAAAATATAGATGATATGCTATAGCGCAAGTGCCCTGTTTAATTTGTTGTAGTTCGTTGAAACCTCTGACAGATTTGAAGACTGTTGATTTTCGGAATATTTATGGTCATATTCACTATTGCGGATGGTTCCATTACGAGATTACTTCGACTTTACTCCGAACCGACATTGTACAATTACATACGATGAACATAGATTTGTGACCGATAAATCCACTTAACTAAAAATTACTAACAGCGAAGTTAGCAGCAACACTTTATCTCCTTGACAGAGTGTGAACGATTCAAATATCACATGTGTTAGTCTAACATAGGAAATAGGAATAATAACCTTTACTGGCACAGCTTGGAGTATTAAGAAAAAACATAAATTCGGCTGCTCCTGTGTAGACTCCTTCATTAAGTGATACTCAGTGGAGTAATATTAAAAGCTGCTAAAATGCTGCTTTGAGAACAAATCATATACAAACGTGCTCACCACAACACCTACATGAGGACAGAAAGAAACTTGTTAGGGATCAAATTGAAATGCTTCCCTGAGAGTTTCCATTGAAATTAGAATGGAGGTATAATTCAAACTTCAATTACCATGTTGATGTTTCTCCCAAGCCTTAGGAAAGTCACGGTCTTATATAGGTATGTGCAGGAATGACATTCGCAAAGACGCCTATTCGAAGGCAGTTCATCGCCCGTTGCTGAAAAATCAGAAGAACTTACTTTGGTCTACATGAGTTGCTCACACACAATTGAGATCACGGTGAAGCATTAGCCATAATGTCCATTGTTCGGAAATCTTTTTTGCTGCTTGGACAACAAATCGATTCTTCAATTCATTAATTTTATTCAATATTGTATATTTTCACCTTAAGACGATAATAATAAATGGATGCTTTAAAGGGGAATACTCGAACACTTTAAATAATAAAACACGATTACAGGAAAGTCATCGAGTTTTACGTTTAAATGATTTCAGAGAGGATTTTTGAAAGAAATACCAGAATTGCTTTTAAAAGGATGTTAAATGGAGGAAAAGAGAGAAAAAAACAAACAGTGAAAAATTGAAATAATCTCTCTTCTCGCTTACAGATGTAGAAGAGTGATGAAGAGATAAAAATAATTTTACAAATTATATAAATTTTTCTCTCCGTGTAATTTATATTTATTTAATTGGTCTGGTCAATATCTTCATCAAGTGTAGGTTGGTTGTGTTCCATGATCGACACCATTTATATTCCTTATTTAAGTTATTTATGTTTATTTAATAATATGGCAGCAATAATTCCCGACAAACATGCATGTGCACGCACATATTTTTTAAATACAATAAAAATAATAATAAATATAAATAAAAGTACAGACAAATAACTGAATATATACAAAATATATGTACATGTGTATGTGTGTGTGACCCAATTTAAGTAAAAATTTACAATTTCATTTTATAACATTTTTGCAAAATGATGACAGAAAATTCATATGATTCTGTCTTCGGTCGGTCAGTCGGTTAGTTGGTTTGTCAGATTTTTCATTTAAAATAAAATTAATGAATGAAAAATAAAACTGTTTAAATTAAAGTTATTTAAATAAATACTGCACAATTTTTGTGTACAAAGTAGGTAAACGAAATAATTTTTACGAAATTTTCATAGATTTAAAAAAATCAAATTTATTGTTGAATTAAAATAATTCGTAAACGTACTTTTTGTAAATAAACTAGTACAAATGACCACATTTTGTACCTTTTGAATATTTCAGTAAACAGCAAAAAATAATGAGAATTCTTACTTTAAAGCAACAGTGAAGGAAGAAAAAAATTAATTCAAATTGTTAAAATTGAAAATATTAAAAAAAAGGAAAAAATGTGTAAAAAAGTTGGCCTCAAATTTTTATTTAAAACCCAAATTTTATTGTAATATTTTAATGAAATAATCTTTGTTCATACATGTTTTGTTATCCACTGTTTACTATTATATAAGTCTGTTGATTTGTATGTAAACTAGACAATGTGTACGTGTCAGCACTTACATGCAATGAGTTAAATATGAATTGCTTCTATATAAGTAAATAAATACTTACGTATGTGTAGTTGCGTGTGTGTGCATGTATTTGAGAGTGATAAATATACAGTTACTAACTAACGCATATTATTTTGTCATATAAATTACACACACACATACAAAAACCATAAACTTAAATGGGAGCAATCTTAAAAGGAATCACAGGAAAATTGAATTTTTCTCCAAAATATATTTTGGTTAATAGATTTCTTAAACTATTGGGTATACAATTTAATAATGTCAGTTCTAGTGTGTGAAAAAGAATCATTTACTGTAATAAAAACTTTCTGGTATCATGTGAATTCTTTATAGAAGGAACTGTTACGGTTTAGTGTTAAAGAATGAATTAAGTAAATTTTTGATATCCTGGGGTGAATGCAATCCATTAAGGGCCTGGTGCTTCCGTCGAAAGAAGTGCAAAATCAGAAGAACTAAGATCTGGACTATAAGATGAGTGAGACATAACTACTTTTGCTTTCTTCCAAATAGTTTTTTTAATAATTTCGTTACATGAGATCGAATATTGTCTAGTTGGATGTTCGCACGAATCAAATGTCTTAGATACAATTTCCATTATTAATTTTGTTTTAAAAATTCACAGATATTCTGCTTCGGCGTTTGACTGGTTGGTTTTGGCTTAACATTTCCACAAATCATGTCCATTTTATATTGTTTTCTTCAGTTGTTTTAGCGTCTTACCATGTAAGATTGCGTCTCCGGGAGTTTCCTGACTGGATATAGCTTCTTGAATCTTGAGTATTCCAATTAAGCGCCATTCTGGTTATACCTCCTGGGTGTTTTCTGATATTATGAGCCTTGATTTAATACAAGCGATGAATATTCCGAGCTTTGTTTGTTTGAATATTTGTTAGCACCTCCATATTGATTTTTGTCGTTCAAATTCCGAACTCGCGATTCATGTGGCAGTGCATATGTTTCGTTTGCGTATGCACCGAACTTTATAAACACTATAATACCAGGATAGCAGAAACGATGTACTGGTTGACCTTGCAGCATGATGTTGTCAGTGCTTACGTTATTGATTCTCATTGCTTTGGTGTTATTAATATTTTTTAAGTCAAATGTTGGGCGCCAGTCTGTCCAAGTCTTCTTATTTTGCTTACATGTTCGATATTTTTTGCGAGAGTAGACAAATATGCGAATGTTATTTGTCCAAATACTCTACTTAATGTGAGAGACTCCATATAAATTCCACTGCTCTCTGAGGAGATTTCGCTTATTCAAGATGATGGTGAATAGCTGAAGGGTTTCAATTAGTTGGTTGATATTGCTGTTGTAAAGAACTGTGAGAAAGCGTTCTCCTACATAGATCTAATGATACGCATTGTCTTCAGAGATACTCCTTTTCGTCTTAATGCTTTAAATATGCTTTAAATATGTACACAGATGGGGTGTACACCTTGTACACTTGTATATTGTATTTAGCAGAGGAATTCCTCTTTAGTTATTACAATCTCTCAGGTCGTTACCTTTCGGTAACACAACGAAATTGGCTTTTTTTCAATTTGGAGGTAACCTCTTTTTTCTCGCACAAAGTGATGTGAGCCGTAAATTTCAGCTGAGGTTTCGATTTCTACCTGACGAATTTCTCCTACAATTCAATCTTCACCTGCTGCTGTTTTCTACTGTTCTTAATTGCCTCCATTTATCTTATACTTTTCTCTTATACTATAAGAATTTTCTGATATTCTTAACATATTCACTGTAGGGCTAATCTTATAGGTTCGTTTTCTTCATCTGTGTCATACATGATGACGTTACTGATTTTCTATAAATGTTCTTTCCACATTTTTATCTGTGCATCATTACTAGTTAGAATTGTACCGCTGTGGAGCAGGTTTCCTGGTTATGAATGATCATTTTGTATTTTATCCAAGAAGGCAATCAATACTGTCTGACCTAGAAAGAGTATCCAAATTTCATGTGTAAAGAAGTGTGAATCCGTCAATTTTGGTATTTTTTTCAACATCAGTCAACACACCTTAATAGCAGACCGTGAGAAATGAGTCCTTTACAGAGTTGTGTCAATGTCAATTTTGTGTGTTTCAAAATTGTTTTTACATTCCCAAATTGTATTTACTTCAGATATTTCCATGATACTTTTATTAGTCTTTTATATAATTTTCAAAAGTGGGGTTCAAATGAGGGCTAAAGGAAATCATGAAACGGTTCTCACAGAATCTGATGCGGGATCTACAGGTTTTATCATTACATTTATGAGAAATTTATGGCATTTAAGGTAATTTTTCGAAATGGAGGTCAATACACAGTTTAAGGTGATTATCTAAATTGAATGGGAGCTACGGTAATTTATTTATGTGGGAGTTACCTGAAATATCGTTAAATCACATTCAGAATCTATCGTTATACTGAGAAGAAGTTCTAATATATAAAATTTCTTTAACTTGAAGTAAAACCACTCCTTCGTTGCCTTGTTGATAAACGTGATATCCATATGCTAAAATTCATGAAATTTTTAAACATTTTGAGGTTTCTCAGATATCAATCTATAACTTTTCTTTAATGAACTAATAAATAATCAAAAATCTGACAAAATTTTCAGTAAACATGGATAATTATTGTGAACATGAGAATTACGTACATATTTATCGAAAGATTTAAATTTCAAGAATATATCACATCACAGAGTATTGATGGGTATATGAAAGCGCACATAACCAAATGAGAGTTGTTGTGAACCATTTCTTATCGTTAGAGCATGTTAATTTAGTAAGAATAACTTTGTTTTTTTGTCTGAAAGAATATTTAGGGCCACTAGAATTCTGTTATGTGATACATCAAAATATATGCATTGTGGGCGCATAATGTTTAGAGTATTTTTTTAAGCGTACCAGATTCTAATTCGATCGCGTGATAAACCTCCATTCCAAAATCATCGCATTAGCCGACAACCCAACTTTAGATGAATACGATGAACGTTAAAGAAACCAGAGGATGGTCAGTTAGTTCCGCCATCCTTTCTGTGACTATAGAAGGAATGAAAAATTAGCAAAGTTCAAGATATCACATCTAGAGGGCGTGGTTCTAGGTAACGACTGATACGAAAAATTTTAAAATAGTTTTTCATTTAGTCCCTTTTAAAAGACTTTATAGCTTTACTTCTCATATACATATTTATATTTCCATATACATAAGTATGTGTGTATTCTATTACTCATATAACAATATTTTGAATTACATACATATTTATGTAATTTATGAAATTAATATTATAGTTTTTGTTTTTTACTACAGGCGATATTTCTATAGAAGTAAATATCAAATGTAAATATACATATGAATGTGTAGACACCATTCATATTCGGATATGTATAACAAGGTTTGTTAAATAAATTTGTAAAATAACACTAATTTGTAAATTGTTTATACATATGTATGCAAATACTCACATACATATGTAAAACTACATAAATCTATTTTTGAAAAATACAAACACATGTACTAAATTTACTTTAAGTTACTTACAAATGTTAATGTACTTAAATTAATTGTATACAGATACAAATGTATGTACTCGAAAAACTCGATCTTTTTAGAAATTTCCAAGTGGTTGTAATGTATCTGTGTTTGTCTGTACACTTAACCAAAAAAAGGTAGTAAATATTATAAAAAGGGGATGTAGAATTGAAAAAGTAGATTAAAGATTAAATATCAGCCAACAAAAACTTTAATCATCATAACGAAAATTTTTGTTAATTTTTTGTAATTTCTTTAAACGACGAAAAATTGTCAATATGACTATTTGAATTTTTTAAATAAAATGTGATTAATTTGAATAAAATTATTCAATTTGAATAATACATTATTCAAATTGACAAAAATAAATTCTTTATATTGATGAATATTATTCAAATTTACTACAATATTTAAGTTAAATTAACGAAATTTAAGTTGTATTCAGGAAAGAATTACATTAAATTGTTGTAATAAATTAATACATAAATTGTTAGGGACCAAGGGGAGGAGTACTCCCCACACAAAGCAAATATTGATTATTGAATATATTAAGAACTGTAATAGCGAGAATTTACAAATTTGGTTACAATGACTGTTCTAAAGAACTTTTTTACTAGATAAAATGTAAGACGGGTAGGATCAGTGTGAGTAGCGCCCATACAGAGCAAATATTGATTATCGAATATTTATAGATCTAATACAACAAGAAATTGGTACCAGTTGCATTTTTGAATACACATCCATTTGTGATTTGTGAAATTTCTTTCGAGATCCAGGACTTAGGTGAATTTTTGTGTGTTGCAAAGCGCATCGGGTAAAAGCTAGTTAAGGATAATAATTAAATAGTATAGAAAACGTAATAGACTACTGAAAATAGTGCAATGTTAAAGGACGATCGTGAGCTGACCGGCTTCTATTTCTGATGAAAAGTTACTTACGTGTTTGCTGATTACTTGATCCTCCATTTGAATTTTTGTGAATTAAAAAAAAATTCCTCCTGTATGTATATCTATATTCAGTTTATATTTTCTTTGTTATATATCATTTAATATGTCATAGAAAATACACAGAATTATTTGACAAAAAAATGGTTAAATTAACAAAAATTTTATTCAAATTAACCTCATTTTAGCATGTAGAATTGAATAAATTTATGTTTTATTTACTTGCGATGCGTTACTGCCATTTTTACTAAATATCTACTGATAAAACATATTTTTCGTAAATTTTTTAATGAAATTTTATTCAATTAATTTTTACTAAAAATCTTTTTTGATTAAATTTTTTAATATATTTGAAGAAATTTCTTCAATTTGAAGAAACTTTATGTTAATTAAAATAAAAATCTGCGTATTTAACATCTTTTATTCGTTAACATTTTTTTCGTTAAAATTCTACGAAATTTTTTCTTTAATATTACCAACGACATTTGGTTCAGTGTACAAACATGTTTGTGCGTGTGTCTCTGTTTTATGTAACAACAATAAATAATTGTAAATTATTATCATTTAATTATAATTTCAATTAAATTTTATGTAAAAAAATTATATTCAATTTAAACAAAGATTTTGAAAAAGATTTGTAAACAAAAAATATATGAAACCCACAAAAAGAAACAGATGGAAACAAATTTGTGTTGTTGTTTTTATGGTAAAGAAATGTTTTTCTGTGATTAAATTAATTTTACGTTTATTATTTATTTGTTGAAATTCAAGTGTTTGATTAGTTTTTTAAAAGGGAAACTGAAGTTCTAAAGGGACTTCCTGGAATGCCTGTCGGTTTACCATACAAATTTATCAAACTTGTCAGCATAATAAAATCTTGGCCTCTGTCTTCCAAAGAAGCAAAAAGTGAAATGGCCTCATATATTTCCGAAGTAGTAATGGGTACAGGGCATTTATAACAGTGACAGTGCAAGTGTGGCAAAGTGATCCATCAAATAGCAAAGCATAACTTCTTATAATTTCTGTTTTTCTACACGAGGCACAGGGTTCAAACCAAAGTTCGGTGTTGGGATTTATTATTCAGGATTTTCTATTTTTGATTTTTTAAAATTGCCTGCTGTGGTCAAGTTTCTAGAATGAAGCAGTTTCGATCAATCGTTTACTTAGACAACGCCTCTCACTCTTTCATTAAAGGTGGGGTGGAGATATAACCATCATTGGTGCTATTTTGCAGCGTTCTCCGTATAACACATCCAATACGGATTTATCCGGATACAGAGTTTGAGTAAAATATGATTTTCGTCAGATTTTTTGGAATTAGAAAATTGATTCAAGAAATTTCAATATCCAGTTCTGAAGTAAGTAAAATTAAGGCATCTAAGTATCGATCGAAACAAATGGTAGTCGGGAGAAGCAAAGTCTGGACTATAACGCTGGAGAATAAAAACTTCTTATGAAAGATTTAGACTTCGAACTATTCGAATATTTTGGTGCTTGAAATGTAGTTCATTTTATGTGAACCCATTTGGTAAAGGATTTCTGAGATCACTGGATCCGTTTTTTTAATCCAATCCGGCCAATAAGGGCGTTCTGTATCGATTAATATAAATTGTAGTCAGGATCTGCCAATAATCATATTGTTAGCCAAATTGATTTTGACCAATCTTACAACATGTGGCTGCCCGTTATCATAGTGAATGATAATGGACTCGTTTATGACCATATATCCCGGTAATTTTTTTCGAAATTTCTTCAAAAAGAACCAATTTTAACAGCTCATAATTTATATTCGATTTCGGTGTTGATTTGTCTGGCTTTGTGTATGACTTTTTGATCTTCAGTTTATTGTTTTCATCACCAGTTATAGACAATTTAAAAAATTGCTTCCTTGTTTCTCAGATTCATTTCTTTTGGGATCCAATATATTTGTATTGGAATGTATCTCAATGCCGAGTCATGCCTCCAAATCCCTGATTTCAACTTTTTCACCTGACACGAACTATGTCAAAATCAGTACTTATGAATACCAAAAACCATTATTCATAAGTTTTTTAAAGCTGATCGTAAATCTACCACCAGTAGATCGTTTCTAGCAGTCGTTTTCTTTAAATGAGAAGAGCTTATCAGACTCGGCTTCGAAATACTTTTTTGAGAAAAAATTCTGACATTATTGCGATAGAAAAAGTATATGTTTACGCGATAGAATACTAAATTATATTCACAGATTGTAACCCTATAAAATACCATAGTTGTTATTACAGACACAAACCATTTGGAAATGTAAGTTCAATGCATCTTAAGGCCCTAACTTTTGAATCGCTTTCACAATTTCCTCTTCAAATTGTAATTTATCTTAATTCATGTTTGTTTCTGTGTAAAACTCATAATTTTAATAAATTAAATTATAATTTATAATCAAATTTAATTGAAACTTAAAGGGATAAAACATAAAAATAATTATGATTTTAAACAAAATAAAACTTTACACGATTTACAGCAATTAAAGATTTTGTCATAATTTAAAATTGGATTTCCATTCGATTTACTTTTAATCATTTAAAGTGTTTTCTGCTTCATTTCAATTGGAAATTTGATTAGAAAATAATAGAAATTGAAATTCTTTAAAGTTAACTTTAAAATTAGAGAGTTTTACCCCCTATTTGGTTCGGGTATGGTGCGTTTGTGGTAATGTTTGTAACATACAGAGAAAAAGTGTAACACCCACATGAAGTGAAGCATCAGTTTCTGAGTCGATTTAAAAATGTCCGTCCGTCTGTCTGTGTATACGTTGTGAACAGTCTACAGGTGGCAAATTTTGAGATATCTCGATGAAATTTGGTATATATTATTATTTTTTTCTATACAAATTTACCATATTCGGCCCAAATATTTCAGCTAACTTCCATACAAATGTTTTGGGTTTTAAGTCATAAAGGACCTAAATATTAAGTGATTTAAATGAAATTTGGCATAAATAAGTCTTATAACATTCTAAAACAATGTGCCAAACTGTAGGTCCCACATTAACCCCTTTCGAAATATTTCTTAAGGGAATAAATCTCTGGTATTTTAATAGTAACTGGCCAAATTAAGATAAATATAAGCAAAGATTGATGTTCAAAATTATACGAGTGTCGGTCCATAACCCACACAAAATTCATTTTCTCACAACTTTGACTTGATTGTTAGTGTTACAATAATGTTAAGTGTGCAGTACATTGTTATGACATTATTTTTTCGTGGCGTAGGGTATTAGATAGTCGGGCTTGATCGACTTAAGCCTCCATACGAAGCAAATTTTGATCATCGAATATCTAAAAAAATATAGAAGTAGTTTTAGTTCTCAAATTCGACCCCAATTACTTCTTCAAGAATCAGTGAGAAAGTTAGGATCAATGAGAGAATGTAGGATCAATGGGAAAGTTACTCCCAAATATTAATTATCGAACATCTAAAAAACTGTAACAGCGGGAGTATTCAAATTGCTTCCAATTAATTTCTCAAGGAAAGTATAGGATGGATAGGACCATGGGGAGTGGTACCATTCAATTTATAAGGGCGGCAAAGCGCACTGGGTCTTAGCTAGTTGTAAATAAAAGAAAAACTAACTTTAGGTTTTATTAATTTCTATAGAGATAAATCAGTTAGTTTAAGAACTAAAAATAATTAAATAAGACTCAGGTGTTTAAAATGCTATTAAGCAGTCTTTTTATACCCTCCACTACCAGTGGTAAAGAGGGTATATTAACTTTGTCATTCCGCGAGCAACGCTTAGAAGGAATCATTTCAGATCCCATAATATTTATATGTTATAGTCCTAAGAAGTTTCCTATTTAAAACCAGCGAATTCGGTTTAATACATATAAAATAAAGACCGATATTTGAGTTAAGCTTTAAGTTTATTTTGAACCAGCAGAATTACTTAAAGATGATGTTGAACGTAAATTTTAGACGCTTTTTTCATCCTGAATGATGAACAGTGAACAACAGAAAAGAATGAGATAAATTAGTTGCCGTTAATTTAAAACATTACATTTTTAAAATTAATATGGCCCAGTGTTGCATTTTTGTTGCACGTCACTGTATATGAAAAATATATTGTGCCATTTTAGTCTTTTCTTTAATGTTGGAATAAAAATTATTCTTTTATCTTCTTTTGAAATATCGCGATCACTGTCACTTATTGCTTATCTCTATTTTAAACACGCAATTGTGATGGAGGGTATTAAAGATTCGGCATAGTCGTATACAGCATTTTTACTTGTTAAAGTTATTTTATTTTAATTGGAAAAATATAAATTAAAATCATTTTTATTTCACTTACCAAATAATCCAATTTGTAGCGCTTATTTAACTGAAATGAATTGAAATCATAAGAAATATTTTTGGAATTAATATTGAATTTTATATTAATTGTTAATAAAAATTATTTAAATTAAAAAAAATAATATTAATGTTTTTATATTTGCACAGTGGTCCAAAACAATTTTTTGAATAAAATTCTGTAACTTTTGAACAGTTAGAGATATTTAAATGAAAATTCACAAATTTTTAAAGGAGCTGGTTTCGATTTGTCTTGGAGGAGTATTTAGTCACCTCGAGTATGATGATACTTGAAAAATTCTACAAAAAATATCTTTTATGAATAAAAACATAAGAAATATTCCAATAAACTCACATAACTTTTTTTTTAAATTAGAAAAAATTAAACAAGAAAATATTTAGTGGGCAAATAATATTTTAATTAAATCAACTAAGACTTCAATTAAAAGATTTTTAACTAAAAACATTATTTGTGTTACATTTTATTGCAGTATGTGGCTACTTTTAATGGTGTTTTCCTATAAAAGGACATTAATTCATCAGTCACTGTTGAGAATTACCTCAAAAATACGATCTGGCTTCCTGACTGCAAGCTGGTCAGTTAAGCGGAGGTATGATGTGCTCGGTAAAATATGATTTAGACTGCTTTGAAATATATACCGCAGCATTATCTTGCCGGAATGTGCAATATTCATCAATTTTTTCATGCATGAAAGACAGAAGAGCATATTTCAGCACAATAAAAATTGTGCTATTTGGATTTGTTGGAACAAAACAAATTTAAGATTTGCCAATTGCAGAAGTGCCGCCGAAATAACATTTTCACATCCGAACTATCGGTTAATCTCTAATTCTGCCAGTAACGTTATTATGAGTCAGGACCGTTAGAGAAAATTACATTTTCCACTTCTTTTAAAAAATTCGAAATAAAATCTTTATTTTTAAATGATCTTAATTTTTAATCATCATTTGCAAAGATTAAAAATTAAGATCCTTTTATTTGATTAAGAGTTTATCTTTGTTTTTTTATTATTTACTCTTCTTTTAGTTTAAAAAATAGAAAAAGAGGATTATTTTTTAACTAATTCAAACATGCTAGTGTGAATTATTAATTTTGAAACTCTTTTTTTGATTTTTATCATTTTTTGAATAAAACCTTCTTCGAAAAGCGATAAAAAATAAAACTCTTCTTTTGAAATTTAAATTAAACTCTTTGAAAGATCCGATTTTATGGAGAGTAGAAAAAAAGAGTCTAAAAGCGTACTTTGATAAAAGTTTTCGATTTTGGTATATGCTTACTGCCTTTTGATGAAAGCCCGTGTTAATATACCCTCGTAATTACTTGTGGTGGTAGATTGAAATAATCTCCAAAGTTATGTCATCATTCAAAATCCACTTAAATCTAACCACATGCTTTGAATTTCTTCTTTTAGCTATAAATTTAATATGAAATATTGTTTTTTTTTTGTACAAAATTCAAACCATTGCAAAAAGCCACAATTATTACAAACACAATTACAGCTGAAACAACAAACCACATTAAAATTCTTAACAATGTTTTACTAAGTAATTGCAATATTTCTATCTCTTTCTCTCTCTCTCTCTCTCTCTCTCTAACTTTACCTCTTGTAAAGATGACACTTAAAACGTGTAATATTGTTTACAACAAAAGACAATGCAAAACACACACTCACATACATACATACATACATACATACATACATACATACATACATACATACATACATACATTCATACATACATACATACATACGTACATACATAAATGCACAGAATTTAACTAATCTTATGAAATACATCTGATTGACTTTAGTCAACTTGACTCCACTTGAGCGCATTATGACTGGTTAAATATCTAACTGTCTTTAGGTCTGTTCACATGCCTGCTGTATTGTCTAGTTGTTGACTTTAACTATAAAATGTCTGTCCTATACTTGACTTACACACACAGTCACACATACATATGTACATGAATGTTATTGTATACAGAATTGTATTTTGTGTGCCTGTGACACATAATGTCTTCTTGATGAAAATCTCGAGATGAGCTCTTATAATGGGTTCATTTATAAATGTTAATAATATAATTACAAGTCCAACTTACAAATACAAATGTAAATTTAGTTAGAAAAAAAAAAACACCAACAATAACAAGAACTAAATAAGTTAGAGAAGCATATTACAAAGCGTTTATAAGATGATATTTAAGAAGAAGAAATGTTGAAAATGATGATGATGATAATGATGATTATGACAATGATAATGATTATGATGATTAGAGTGAGAATGACAATGATGAGTTATTTTGAAAAGTTAAATATGTCATTATACAACATCAACGAACTAAAACAACAAATACGCGATCATAAAGGACAAAATAATTAAAATAAATTATGTGTGATGGTTTTTGTATATGTATGTATGTATGCATGTATGTATGCATGAATGTAAGTATGTATGCATGTATGCATGTATGCATGTATGTATGTATGTATGTATGTATGTATGTATGTATGTATGTATGTATGTATGTATGTATGTATGTGTGTAATATTTAACATGTGTACAAATACAAAAGGTAATTAACAATTCATTATGAGAACTTAATTTAAATAGTATACATTTACTTACACACTTACACTTTAAATACATGTATGTATGCATGTCTGTAAGTATTTGTGTTTAATGATTCTTGATGTAACTGTCATAGATTACATTACACAAGTTTTAATTACTATAAGGAGTATTAGTATACGATTTTCTTGGATTATATACATTTTTGCTAAATTGACTTTTGTTGTTTTATATATCGTCTTAAAGTTTTAATATAATTGATTTGTACACATACAAACAAATCAATTTGTATTTGTTTGTGTCTTTGAAGTCTATAATTTTTGAATTTTTCTTCCGTTTTAATTGAATGTTTATACACTACACCATCGTATTTGGCTGGGGTGTTTGTGCTGGTGTTTGTAACATATAGGAAAAATGTCATTATAGCCACCTTTCAGTTTACCAATCGATTCAGAATCACTTTCTGAGTCAATTTTACGATGTCTGTCCGTCCGTCTGTCTGCTTGTCCATGTTAATGTTGTGAACACTCTATAGGTCGCAATTTTTGAGATATCTTGATGAAATTTGGTGCATACTATTATTATTTTGGCCCAAGGACGAAGCTTATTGAAATTGGTCATGTTGGGTTCAATATTTTAATATTTACCTGCCATACAAATGTCCTCAGAGAAAGAATTTTGAATCACATAAAAGTCCTAAATATAAAGCAATTACAATGAAATTTTCTAAAGCGGTGTACCAAATTATGCGAGGATCGGTCTGTTGTTTCTCATAGGTCCCATACAAGCCCCCTACCACATATCATTTTGAAAAGCATAAATCTCATATATAAGTTGGTATTGTTATAATAATTGATCAAATTAGGATTAATATTAGCATAAATTAATAAGAAAAATTATACGAGGGCCGGTAAATATTTTCATGTAGTTCCCATAACCAACATTGTGGTATAGAGTAATATATAGTCGGGCTTAACCGCCTGTAACATTCTTATAAGTTCTTATCACACCAACGTTTGCTAATGTTTGCAACATTAGCAACAAAGAATGACGCTACAATCACTTTTAAGTGTTCTGTTCGACTCAGAACTACTATCTGAGTTGATTTCATAATGTCCATCTGTAAATGGACAAATGTAATTTAGTTAGAAAAAAAAAAAACACCAACAATAACAAGAACTAAATAAGTTAGAGAAGCATATTACAAAGCGTTTATAAGATGATATTTAAGAAGAAGAAATGTTGAAATGATGATGATGATAATGATGATTATGACAATGATAATGATTATGATGATTAGAGTGAGAATGACAATGATGAGTTATTTTGAAAAGTTAAATATGTCATTATACAACATCAACGAACTAAAACAACAAATACGCGATCATAAAGGACAAAATAATTAAAATAAATTATGTGTGATGGTTTTTGTATATGTATGTATGTATGCATGTATGTATGCATGAATGTAAGTATGTATGCATGTATGCATGTATGCATGTATGTATGTATGTATGTATGTATGTATGTATGTATGTATGTATGTATGTATGTGTGTAATATTTAACATGTGTACAAATACAAAAGGTAATTAACAATTCATTATGAGAACTTAATTTAAATAGTATACATTTACTTACACACTTACACTTTAAATACATGTATGTATGCATGTCTGTAAGTATTTGTGTTTAATGATTCTTGATGTAACTGTCATAGATTACATTACACAAGTTTTAATTACTATAAGGAGTATTAGTATACGATTTTCTTGGATTATATACATTTTTGCTAAATTGACTTTTGTTGTTTTATATATCGTCTTAAAGTTTTAATATAATTGATTTGTACACATACAAACAAATCAATTTGTATTTGTTTGTGTCTTTGAAGTCTATAATTTTTGAATTTTTCTTCCGTTTTAATTGAATGTTTATACACTACACCATCGTATTTGGCTGGGGTGTTTGTGCTGGTGTTTGTAACATATAGGAAAAATGTCATTATAGCCACCTTTCAGTTTACCAATCGATTCAGAATCACTTTCTGAGTCAATTTTACGATGTCTGTCCGTCCGTCTGTCTGCTTGTCCATGTTAATGTTGTGAACACTCTATAGGTCGCAATTTTTGAGATATCTTGATGAAATTTGGTGCATACTATTATTATTTTGGCCCAAGGACGAAGCTTATTGAAATTGGTCATGTTGGGTTCAATATTTTAATATTTACCTGCCATACAAATGTCCTCAGAGAAAGAATTTTGAATCACATAAAAGTCCTAAATATAAAGCAATTACAATGAAATTTTCTAAAGCGGTGTACCAAATTATGCGAGGATCGGTCTGTTGTTTCTCATAGGTCCCATACAAGCCCCCTACCACATATCATTTTGAAAAGCATAAATCTCATATATAAGTTGGTATTGTTATAATAATTGATCAAATTAGGATTAATATTAGCATAAATTAATAAGAAAAATTATACGAGGGCCGGTAAATATTTTCATGTAGTTCCCATAACCAACATTGTGGTATAGAGTAATATATAGTCGGGCTTAACCGCCTGTAACATTCTTATAAGTTCTTATCACACCAACGTTTGCTAATGTTTGCAACATTAGCAACAAAGAATGACGCTACAATCACTTTTAAGTGTTCTGTTCGACTCAGAACTACTATCTGAGTTGATTTCATAATGTCCATCTGTCCGGCCAGCCGGTCAAGCACTCTACAGCTCGCAATTTTTGTGATATTGTGATAAAATTTGGTATTTATTATTTTAATCCAAAGAAGAAGCTTATTGAAATTGACCATGTTCGGTTCAATATTTCAGGTACCAGACACATAAATAATCTGCCGGATATGGGGTTCTAAGCTGATAGAACTCATAAAAATAAAGTTATTTATATTAACTTTGGCCCGAATAAATGTTTTATTAGTTCAAATTTACGTGTTAAATTTTAAGTGGGAATTATATAGCGGGTCTCAACCGACTATTACACTCTTATTTGTTTTGGTTCGACAATAGGGAAAACAATGACTTAGTACAGGTTAAGTCCTCAAATTTTGTGAAAATCATGTTCTATGAGAATGACTTATTGGGAAAAATATAAGGCGGGCACAACACCCCCAAAAAAGCAATGATTAAAATGTAGCAAGAAAAAGATCGGGATGATATATATTATTTAACATTTAATGGTTACTATGAAACTGGATTCACAGAAAAAATAACTTAAAATATAATATTTTTTGTACGCTCCACCATCAGAAAGTGGTGATTAAGATATATTAACTTTGTTATTCCGTTTGTAACGTCAAATAAAAAATTATCTAAAACCCCATAAATTATGTATGTATGTATGTATGTATGTATGTATGTATGTATGTATGTATGTATGTATGTATGTATGTATGAATGTATGAATGTATGTATGTATGTTTGTATGTATGTATGTATGTATGTATGTATGTATGTATTCGTAAGTATGTTATATTTAACATGTGTACAAATACAAAAAGGTAATTAACAATTCATTTTGAGAACTTAATTTAAATAGTATACATTTACTTATACACTTACACTTTAAATACATGTATGTATTCATGTCTGTAAGTATATGTGTTTAATGATTCTTGATGTAACTGTAATAGATTACATTACACAAATTTTAATTATTTTAAGAAGTATTAGTATACGATTTTCTTGGATTATATACATTTTTGCTAAATTGACTTTTGTTGTTTTATATATCGTCTTAAAGTTTTAATATAATTGATTTATACACATACAAACAAATCAATTTTGTATTTGTTTGTGTCTATAATTTTTGAATTTTTCTTCCGTTTTAATTGAATGTTTATACACTACACCATTGTATTTGGCTGGGGTATTATATGTTTGTGCTGGTGTTTGTAACATATAGGAAAAATGTCATTATAGACACCTTTCAGTTTACCAATCGATTCAGAATCACTTTCTGAGTCAATTTTACGATGTCTGTCCGTCCGTCTGTCTGCTTGTCCATGTTAATGTTGTGAACACTCTATAGGTCGCAATTTTTGAGATATCTTAATGAAATTTGGTGCATATTATTATTATTTTGGCCCAAGGACGCAGCTTATTGAAATTTGTCATGTTGGGTTCAATATTTTAATATTTACCTGCCATACAAATGTCCTCAGAGAAAGAATTTTGAATCACATAAAAGTCCTAAATATAAAGCAATTACAATGAAATTTTCTAAAGCGGTGTACCAAATTATGCGAGGATCGGTCTGTTGTTTCTCATAGGTCCCATACAAGCCCCCTACCACATATCATTTTGAAAAGCATAAATCTCATATATAAGTTGGTATTGTTATAATAATTGATCAAATTAGGATTAATATTAGCATAAATTAATAAGAAAAATTATACGAGGGCCGGTAAATATTTTCATGTAGTTCTCATAACCAACATTGTGGTATAGGGTAATATATAGTCGGGCTTAACCGCCTGTAACATTCTTATATGTTCTTACCACACCAACGTAGGTTTGCTGATGTTTGCAACATACTGATAGAATGACGCTACAATCACTTTTAAGTGTTCTGTTCGACTCAAAACTACTATCTGAGTTGATTTCATAATGTCCATCTGTCCGGGCAGCCGGTTAGGCAGAAATAACACTTTACAGCTCGCAATTTTTGAGATATTGTGATAAAAGTTGATATATATTATTTTAGTCCAAAGAAGAAGCTTATTGAAATTGACCATGTTCGGTTCAATATTTCATGTACCAGCCACATAAATAATATCTAAGCTGATAGAACTCATAAAAATAAAGTTATTTATATTAACTTTGGCCCGAATAAATATTTTAAATATTTTTTCAGTTCAAATTTACGTGTTAAATTTTAAGTGGTAGTTGCTCCCTTATAGATCCACTTCAGAAAGAGTTCAAGATTAAAAAATTTCAGAATTGTGTACTTCGTATTTTAGTTAAAAACACGCTCTACCAAAATTTGCTAGTGTCGGTTACCACAAATACTATATATTGGTGTAAAGAAATAAATATATCTGAGTATAACTTTTTATGTCAGCTAAATGGTGAAGGGAATTATATAGCGGGTCTCAACCGACTATTACACTCTTATTTGTTTTGTTTCGACAATAGGGAAAACAATGACTTGGTACAGGTTAAGTCCTCAAATTTTGTGAAAATCATTTTCTATGAGAATGACTTATTGGGAAAAATATAAGGCGGGCACAACACTCCCAAAAAAGCAATGATTAAAATGTAGCAAGAAAAAGATCGGGATGATATATATTATTTAACATTTAATGGTTACTATGAAACTGGATTCATAGAAAAAATAACTTAAAATATAATTTTTTTTTGTACGCTCCACCATCAGAAAGTGGTGATTAAGATATATTAACTTTGTTATTCCGTTAGTAACGTCAAATAAAAAATTATCTAAAACCCCATAAATTGTGTATGTATGTATGTATGTATGTATGTATGTATGTATGTATGTATGTATGTATGTATGTATGTATGTATGTATGTATGTATGTATATGTTTGTATATATGTATGTATATATGTATGTATGTATATATGTTTTTTTATTGGACGTAGTGAAAGCGGTTATTATCTAGTGGCTCCACAATATCTCCACTAACACCATCCCGATATTACTTCCGCATTTCATCAGGATGGTTAGTTTTGTCAGTATCATTCCTACGTCCTCCTGACTTTTTATGTTAAAAGGTTTGGAACTGCTAAACTCTTCACCTTCATTATCATAGTAATGAAATTTTCACAAAGTTTCCAAGAGCTGGACGTTTCCACCATTAAATTTCACCAAATTTTCAGGTGTCAAAGTTACGCTTAACTTGTTACATAATGAATGTCCTTTGTTCTGCCAATTTTCGCATTCAAATAAAATGTGCTTGGCGTTCTCCTCCTCCGATCGCAAGTGTTCATTTGTCTCGATTTAAATCTGCTTAAGTGTTTATTAAAGTTACCATGATTTGTCATTACCTGTGTTAAGTAGTAATCCACATCACCGAGATTTCTTTCAGTCCAGGCTCTAATATTTGGGATAAGTCTATATGTTCATCTTTTACTTACTACTCGTCTCCAGTGACCTTGGCATTTTTCTAAAGTATTTTGCTTAATTCAGAGAGATCAAATTCTTCATATTTATACATTTAGTCTGGTTATATTCTTCCATTGCCTCCAGTATTAATAAATCTATGGGCACTAAGCCTGCCAACACTAAAGCAGCACTTGTGGATACTGTATGGTACACTGATGTAATGCGAAGAGCTCTTATTACTACTATTTCACAACCTTGAAGTCGAATTCATGGTATTTGGAAGAATCCAAAGAATCCGATATCTGAGACAAACTCCTGAAACAGGCCAATTCGAACAATGATTATGGCTAAACTGGTTATAAAATTTTTGTTTGAAATTTGGCACGCTGATATTATCTTTAGCGAAAAAATGTTACGAATCAAAAATTTTACGATGGGACAAGGGTTAGTGCTACCCCTTGCTTGTCTCTGAAACTGTTTAAGCTAAATTCGAGAATTTTGTATATTGTTCTTACAATTATTTCTGAGCTGGTCGTGGTAAAGATTCGGCACAGCCGAAAATAACATGATTATTTCTTTTATTTAAAATTATGAAGAGAATTATTTTTAAAACTAATGAATTTAAACAAATATTTTATCGTTTCAGATTAAGTCCCATCGAAATGGTAAGTCTTTTTTTGCAACTGTCTTTAAAAAATCAAAGTCCTATAAAAATTTATTAAAATTTCTAAATTAAGTCCAACATAAGTTCATTTGGATCTTGTGAACCAACAAGTTTTATTGTTTGTCTTTGAATTGTTTGTAATGAAAAATGCTTGCAACTTCTTTGTTGTTGAATTTACATGAAAATGTTGCTGTTGCTGACGTTTAACAATTTTTTGCATGTACGATGTTCTCGGCAATATTGTACCCTCTTGAACAATTCATAAATATGTATAGACATATTTATGGTAACATAGGATGAAGAATGGTAGAACATAACCTACAAACAATTTTTAGGTATAGGGAGTGGGATTGAAAAATTCTTAACACACGTTTTTCATTAAAAGTTTTCTGCCAAGTAATTCGATATGAAGTTCGATTGCGTATTGCAAATGAACTTCAGCTGCGTTGTTAACTGAAGTTCGTCTTCCGAATGACACAGTTGATACCCTTTCCAAAGACGATAAATGAGTTTATTAAAAGCAAAACTATCGCCGATATAAACTGTCAAAAGCTCACGGCAATGGTTTTAATTTGGGGATGGCTCAGCCTACAATATCAATTTACTGAAGGTATTAGAACAGTTCATAAAACAAAAAATTCGTCCTCAATTAATTGTTTCCAAAATGACGAGGAAGGAAAAACGAACAACCGTACACCATGAGCAATATTTGGATGTAACTCCATTTGTTTTAGAAGAAGCTCAAATTCTTTTCTTGTTGTAACTTGCAACCAGAAAAAATTTACTGAAATTGTCAACTTTACTTGTCAGTTGCCATCTATAATATAATTTTGGCAACTGACAACGCAACTAAAGTTCAGTTGTCATACGTAATGGATCCATTGATCTTTTTGTGATCAAGTTACCTTTTTAAAATATGTCAGTTATTATGTTTAATATCAGACAAATTAAAATATTGTTAATCTGATTAAAATGAGTGACCAGAACAAAAGTGCGTACTAAAATTAGGTTTAAAAACAAAGATCAAAAAGTTCCTGACGGGAATGCTGCCATTGAAAGGAATAAAACAAAGCACGGAAGTTTTCCAAAAATATATTCATGCGATTTTTCGCAACTTTCTGGTCAAAAATTTATGTTGCTGATGCTCGAGAGAATTTTGTAAAAAGTCAAAAGGCTGCTTCTATTCAAATGACTTCATTAAGTGACGTTCTGTCACTATGGTAGAAGAAACCGTTAAGTGATACAAGCTCAGTAATGTAGTATTTGTACCAAGGAAGGCAAATCCTTCAAACTGCTTGGAACTAAGACCAGTGGAAAGATATTGAACGCTTGTTAAAAGAGAATTGAAAAGCACAAAAAGGTCTTTAAAAGTGTGATAGATTTTAAACAGAGATGGACTACCTGTGGGAGCACTATAAAAGCATTAATGGTAGGTTTTCCGAAAAATGTTCAAAATTGTATCACTTGTTATAAAATTTTTAAATAAAATGTAAGTTTATTTTATGTTAAGAATTATTCGCTGTCACTCTTTACTATATCTACAATTGTTTTAACTATATTATGTTTATAATAACTATATAAATGATTGCAGTAATGTTGAAACTTATACAATTTTTTCTCAAGTCTTTTCCAAACTTTTCTTTAATTCTAAAGTTTTAAATAAAGTTCGCTACGAAAATTAACTTCAATTTATCTTTTTCTCAATTAATACCTTGTTTTAATGATAACGATTATAAAATTACTTAAACATACTTCACTTGTTTTCGATAAAACAAACTTTTAAATTAAACTTTAAAATAACATTTTCCAATTATTTCGCCTTAAAATTCACCTTTCTCCACCATTCACCACCCTTCAATTTCTTTTACGTTGTTTTTGTATTCACTTTTGGCATAAAATCTCAATTTCTTACTTTATAAACGAAAATTCGACCATCACAACGAGTTCGAACACTTTGGCAAAACTTTACATCTTCATGTAATTTGGGTTACGTCGTTTGTTTACGTTTACGAAAGAGAATGTAAATAAATTTTATAACTTGAGGCTTAAAATACATGTAGAATGTATGTGTGTTTGTAGGTATGTTTGTATGTATGAATGTATGTATGTATGTATGTATGTATGTATGTATGTATGTATGTATGTATGTATGTACATGTGTTTATAATCATTTGCATCGTGCTGAGATTTTCTAAACATGTTTTTTGTGAGTTTGACGTAAGTTATCGATATTCAAACTTTACTTTGTGATGTTAATGCGAAATAATTGTTTTGCGATTTAACTTTACCGAAAAAAGAACACAAGTAAGTTTGCCCGACTATGAAATACTCTACACCACAGTGTTGGTTATAAATGGCGGTTGTGAAGAAGTTATGAACGACCCTCGTATAATGTTATTTTTCTGACTTAATTTTAAGTGTGCAGTACATTATTGTGAAACTGACACTTATGTCAAATTTATGCGAAAATGAATTTTTTGTGGGTGGTTAAATGGGACCTACAAAAAATTATGAATCGAGCCTTTTATAATTTTGCACATCGATTTTTTTCTATTTCTATAAATCTCACATATAAAATTTCAACGTTTATGTGAGATTTAGGTCCATCAAAGTGATATTTTGAAGGGGGCTTATACCTTCGCATAATTTGGCATATCGATTTAGAATATTATGAGACTTATTTCTGTTTAATTTCGTTAAATTCCCTTTACACTTAGGACTTTCATGAGTTTAAAATCTCATTTCAGTAGGACATTTGTATTGGAAGTACCTGAAATATAGAACAGAACAAGGCCAATTTCAATAGGATTAGTCCTTAGGCCAAAATAATAAAATGCTACCTGTAAAATGTTCATAACGTTAACAGCCAGCCGGACGAACAACGATGAAGCTTAACCTCACGGTGCTCTTCGCACTGGGTGAATACAATGCGTCTACCAGCGCCCCCAAATGCAGCAGACTGCTACACCTGAGTACCAATTCGAAGCCATGAATTTGGACATGACTTCCGTCTTGGTTAGGAGCGGAGCCTATCTAAAACTCCTGCCGATTTTTGGGGCACGGCACTCGGTTGTATATGCAACTCCAGCCAGACGGACGAACAGACCGACGGAAGGACATATTTTCAAATGACTTAGAATGTGATACTAAATCGAACGATATACTTAAAGGTGGATGTAACGCCATTTTTTCTGTTTGTTACAAACATCATCACAAACTCAGAGGTCGAGAAAATAACAAAAATTGTATTTTTCAAAAGAAAAATATCACAAGAGGAAGAAGAAGAGTAAGAGAGAGAATCAAAGGGGTTAAATAATTTTTAAACAGGTCAGTTGTTTAAAGAAGGTTCATATCGCATAAAATAAATTGCTGAAAAGGATCTATTTGTTTATGTTCTTTTCACAAGACTCCTTTTTTTAATGTCAATTTGACAATATTTTGAATATTCTCTTTGTCAGTTTCTTGGTTTTTGCGTTCAATTAACCCAAATAATCTGATATAAAATAAAAAGACTTAAATTTCATCAAATAATTGTTTGCATCATATATTTAATGGTCAAATAGCGCTGTAACTCCCCGAAAAAAATAATCAATTTGTCATTGCAATATTGCAGTAAACGCATTCCTCACACACACACACTCACTCACACACTAACATTTACTTAACTTACACAAACGCATATAAACGTTTAAAAAAAATAGGAACTAAAGTTCAAATAATCATTCATACCTTTGTTACATGCATCAGTTCCATCCAATGTCGTTCAGTAATTGCTGGATTTTGCAATTCAGTAATGGTACGCAATGATGCAACTAATTCCCTCAACACCCCCACAATATACAAATAGGGTGTCCATTCGCGTATACTCTTGTCGAGAGTGCGTAAGTCGCGTGTAAATTGTTTGCACTCGTTTTCGATGTCATCGGTGTCAATGTGCAGCCATGGAGATGAGCGCCAATCATCAATACAAGATTCGATGACATGAACAAAATCCCACAATTGCTGGCAATAAAAATTAAAAAAAAAAACATTTAAAAGAAATAGAAGAATAAAATGGAAATTAAATAAAGAAAATAATAAACAAAATGTGAAATGTGACATAAGAAAATCACATAAATTAACGATTTAAAAATCTTAAAAATTCAAATTCACAAATTTTTGTTATTTTTGCTCTAAACTCTTATAAGATTTTAGAGATGTTTACGTAGAAAATCAAATAAGAATTATAAATTCGGCTATGCCGAATCTTGAATACCCTCCACCACAAATGCGTGTGAAAAAATACGTTTCGCACATTCACACATACACTTACAAACGTATACAAGATATATAAGTTTGTCTTATCTGTAACACTGGAACCCTCAATGAGTCATAAAATTAGTTATATTTTTATGCTATAACTCTTTTTTTTTCACTGAACCGATTTTGATAATTTTTGCGATGATAATGAAGTATATATAACTTGATATTTTGGCAAAATTTCATTCTGATTCGTCGATGAAAGGTTAACGAACGTTCTTCGCTTGAAAGGTTGCCAAAGATATCGGTCTATATCTTTGGATATACGGAATCAATTTCGCTGGTTTAAAATAGAAAAATTCTCAGGACTATAAAAAATACTCAGGCCAAATTTCATTTGACTGTGACAATTATTGTGGACTTGAGTGTGCCAACAACATACTGACAGACGGACATAGCTAAATCGACTCAGATTTTGATTTGATGCAAGAATATATATATATAAATTATGTGGACTGGGATGAATCCTCCTTACGTATGGAACAAGAAAGTATTTTTTTAGAAAATATCAAGTAATTGCAAATTTTACTTATTTCTGCTCTAAACCCTTTAACGATTAAAAGCGATTTTAGATAATGCGTTTTTAATTAAAAAAACATCACAGATTCTTGACATTTTCCCTTAATATCTTCAAGAAACGATTCAGAC